>CM077288.1:67635972-67673472 GCA_039654925.1 Anguilla pacifica
AAAAAACCTCCCTCCCTCAGAGCCCAAACCCCCCCAAATAACCAGCCCTCCTCAGAGCCCAGAGGGAGTGCGGGGGGGGTACCAGCAGTGGCTGAGCAGTACTGCCGTTAGCCCAGTGAGGGCTGGCCACAGGGCGCAGTGGCTGAGCAGTACTGCCGTTAGCCCAGTGAGGGCTGGCCACAGGGCGCAGTGGCTGAGTGTCGCCTGCGCCAGGCGCAGTTCTCAGGCATGTTTGTGCAGCAGATCTGAGAGTTCAAAGCACTCCACCGCTCTCTGTGCAACAGTGTCAGCACTGCCAGAGGGCCCTGGCATTCAGCAACCGCTCATTTATGAGTTTATAACCATTACCATAACCTTCATTATAATCCCCTTTCCCCCAGTCCTCCAAAAAAGGGCTATTGTTCCGCACTGTGACATCACAAAGCTGGCCTATGATCCATGACCTCTGAACCCTGTTTCCCCCCTCCCCCCGACACCACGCACACACGCACACACACACACACTCGCACGCACGCTCGCACGCACGCTCGCACGCACGCACGCACGCACGCACGCACGCACGCACGCACGCACGCACGCACGCACACACACACACACACACACGTTTATTTTCCACCGCGCTGTGAAATCGGGCCGTTCGGCGGTTTCCCGTCGCAGTCACGCAGGCGGCCGGCCCCTGAAACGTTCGCAGCGGGGGGTCAGGGGGGGTCGGCCGTGCGCCCTCACGCACCTGCTGGGAGACGGGTCCCGCGAGGCTGCGCTCGTGGAACATTAACTTTCTGAGCGGCCCGGGCTTTCTTGTTTTTTTTGATAAGGGGACACGGTGAACACCGGCTCGCTTGGATACCTCTGCAAAGCCGCGCGAGCTTCTCCTGACATCACCGACAGTTCCGGTGTGGAGGGCCGGCTCCAAAAACAAGCCGTGCCAACCTCTTACAGGGCCCGACTAAACCCGAGGAAATCCCCCGTATATCAAACAGTTTTTTATGTCATTTCCTTCTCGGAGGGGGAAAAAAAAAGCATCTGCTCTCACTACGTCAAGCACAACCACTACCTCAAAATGAGAACGGCAGTAAGAACAAGCCCATCTTTTCCTTTGAGCAAAGTCTTTCCGCTCGTGCTAATGAACGCTAAAGCACGGCGACCGCAAACAAACAGACTGCCAAACTGGGCCCAGCGGTACAGCAAGAGAGTGAACCGTACGCAGTGTGGGTAACGGTCATCAAAACCATAACTACGGGACACCACAGAGGAAGAGCCGTCCGGAGGACCGGCTCTGAACGCAGCCGTTTGAAGCCAGAGCGACGTGGGCTACGTGCCGTCGAAACGGCCGTCGCTCTTACGGTCTCGAAACCACCGTCACTCACAGTCGAAAAACCCCGCGAGCGACCGCTAATGCCATGGGCTAGGGCCGGGGTCACACCAGGACGCGTGCAGAGTCCGCCCCCCCCCCCACCCCCCACCCCCAGGACAGGGAAGCGCGTGCAAACAAAGGGTTTCTTGTTTGTTCTTCTTCTACTTTTGAAACAATGGCGTTTCACAAAACTGCAGGCGGCCGGTTGGCTGAACAGCCGTTGCCAAGGACACGGCCTCCGATTGGCTAACAGGACAGGCCATTTCGGCGACGGGGTGGGGGGGTGGGGGGGTTGAGAGCGGGCCGGTCCGGTCCTCACCTTTCCAGCGTCCCCAAAAGAATACAAATACTTCCAGTTACAATCCACTACAATAGGAACTTCCAGTTCCATTACAATAATAACATTGACTGTATTTACAGTGGTGACTTTTTCGGACTAGGAACCCCTTTGAAGTGACGGAAACCAGCGCCCGCCTGGGAGATTAGCGGCGGCCATTTTGTGCCAGAACGCCCATCGCCGCACATCAGCCACATACACCACGAGTTAAACCAGGGGGCTGGTCAGAAGGTGAGACTGATCGAGCCAAAATGGAAACAACTGAGAATAAAAAAAGATTTTTTTTTTTTTTTTAAATAAAAAAAGAGAGCGACTTGTGTACCAACTGGTCTGGTCTGGTCTGGAACCCGCCCCTTCCCCAGGCTGCCGGCTATCCATCACCGGGGGCAGGGGTACTGTACACAGGACAAAAGGAGAGGACAACCACTGGAGAACCGTCTGGCTGAGAATAAAAGGGGGGGGGGGGCGGGGAGCAGGGGGGACAGAAGGAGGCGAAAGAAAAGTCACCGTCTCCCTGGAAACTACGGCGATTGTGCTCCGGACCCGTCTGGCACTGACGGGCGCACGTTGGGTCTCGCGGTACTCTCCTTCCCCTCCCTCCCTCCCTCCCTCCCTCCCTCCCTCCATCCATCCATCCATCCATCCATCCATCCATCCCTCTCTCCAGAGCTCGGAGTCTGTCCTCTGCCACGCCCCCCCCCCCACTCCCCCCACCCCAGCTGCGTGATGAACGAGTGACTTATTACAGCCATCAGTCTAACAAACGAGTGAAGTGGAATGATTACACCGGAGGGATGGAGGGATGGAGAGGAGGAGAGGAGGGCAGCGCTGCCGTGGTCCAGGCGGGTGTGGGGGGGGGGTCTTTGTGAAAGACGCCAGATTGTACGGTGAGGCGAAACACTCATTAATCTTCATTTAGAGAGTGGGGCTGGGGGGGGGGCGGGGGGGCATGGAGCTAAACAAGGGGGAGAATTAGAGACCACCCTGCCCCCTGCCCCACCCCCATCCCACAGAGGGCATCAGCAGGGTAACAGGCACCTTGATCTTAATCAATAATCCCATCACAGTCCTGATATGGGCTAACGTAAACACACACTGCTCAACGGAGCGAGCATCCGCCAGTCTCCCCCACGACCACTGCTCTTCAGATTAACCTCCATATGAATCACTAAGAGACAGAGAGAGAGAGAGAGGGAGAGAGAGACAGAGAGGGAGAGAGAGAGAGACAGAGAGGGAGGGAGAGAGAGACAGAGAGGGAGAGAGAGAGAGAGAAAGACAGAGAGGGAGAGAGAGAGAGAGAGAGACAGAGAGGGAGAGAGAGAGAGACAGAGAGGGAGGGAAAGAGAGAGAGAGAGAGGGAGAGGGAGGGAAAGAGAGAGACAGAGAGGGAGAGAGAGAGAGAAAGACAGAGAGGGAGAGAGAGAGAGAGAGGGAGGGAGAGAGAAAGACAGACAGAAAGAGACAAAAAGTGCAAGAGCCTTTTAAAACTAAAGCGTTGTCCTCTCTCTTTCCCTTCCCAATGGGAAATGCTGTTTGTCCACGTTAGCACATTAGCATGCCGGAGCGGTGTTCTGCTGCGGAGGGAAGGGGGGGGGGCGGGGGTAACATGATTCCACAGAACCCAGTGTGCAGCAGAGGAAAGTCCCGGGGACTGCAGTAGTAGTGGGGGGGGGGGGGGGGGGGGGGTGGGGGTGGAGGGGGGGCAGGAGAAATCAATAATGAAGAAAGAGGACAGATCTAATTCACTGCAGGGAAGACTTTCATCAAAACAGCCCTGATTCAGGGATCCCGCACACACACACACACACACACACACACACACACACACAGACAGACACACACACACACACGCACGCACACTCACGCACACACACGCACACACACGCACACTCACGCACGCACACACACACACACACACTCACACACACTCACGCACGCACACACACACACTCACACTCACACACTCCCACGCACACTCACGCACACACAGGACCAGCGGGTAAAACCAGGACAGTGTGGTTTCCTGTTGAAATAGGAATTTGCGGCTATATTGATTTAGCACTTACAGTAATAACCAGCGAAAAAAATGACCTCCAAGATCACATTTTAGGCTGTTTGACAGAAAACAATGTAGTTAATATATGCTCAGATCCCTGGCACGCTGACCTGTCAAGCGGGGAGCTCCTGGCCTGAAATGAAGAGGAGGGGGTGGGGGGCAGTACTCTTTTAAAAATCAGAACCTAAGTATGAAAGAGACTGATGTCACCATTCCCCCCCCCCCCCCCCCAATGGCTCAACTCTTCTAGTCACGTAAAGAGGAGCTTTCATCACGTCTATGAGCCCCCACAAACAGCGAACTGCATTCAGCCTGGAGAAACACAACCACCTCCGCGAAACAGCCCCGGCCCAAACGCTCAGCTTTTCAGCAACGTCGATAAATTCCACGGCCCTCTCGTTCTCCCGTGTTTTATTTTTATTTGATTATTTACAGCGGCCATAAACACGAGCTAATGTTCATTAGACAGGGCCATAAAGCCAGTGGAGAGTGGCCTAGCACAGACAGTCAGGCTACTCCGCTCTGAGCTAGCGTCAGGCTACTCCGCTCTGAGCTAGCCTCAGGCTACTCCGCTCTGAGCTAGCGTCAGACTACTCCGCTCTGAGCTAGCGTCAGGCTACTCCGCTCTGAGCTAGCGTCAGGCTACTCCGCTCTGAGCTAGCGTCAGGCTACTCCGCTCTGAGCTAGCGTCAGGCTACTCCGCTCTGAGCTAGCGTCAGGCTACTCCGCTCTGAGCTAGCGTCAGGCTACTCCGCTCTGAGCTAGCGTCACCGCCGCTCTGGATGAGCTCACCTAAAGCGTCTCAGCAGCTAACGGGAGATTTTCTCTGGACTGTGAGAACGCCTCGGGACAGACGGGCGAGAAGCGCCGGACGCGCTGTGGAGCGCAGGAGCGTCCCGATCAACTACGCAGCCGGCCTCTCCATCCACTCCATTGGTCCAGTCAAACCGCCTTTCGTTAAACCGTTAAACCATGCCTCTCTGTCTGACCGAACACCCAGAAATCTGCCTGTCTGCGCTTCCATCAGAACATCATGTTGTATGATATTCTTCATAATATTGATGGGATGACGATATTTGATATGCGGTTTACTGAAATTACACTGAAATATACAACAACTAGGAAAATCAGGATCAAACGAGCAGCGATATTCAATCGCTTTCGCTTTTTTATTAGCAACATAATAAAACTGAAAAAAAAAACTTGGATGGTATGCAAAAAAACTGTAATGTGCGTCATCTACGTTGTAAAGTCTTTATCGTACTGTTGCTGTGTGCAACTTTTAATATTCCTTGGATGAAAAACAATAAAACACCACTGATTACAGTATTGCAAAACCACACAGGGTTGCGTAAAACCATACTGGGATACCTAAAAATAATGAATCCCGTCCAGCCCTAGTCACAACTTGTATCCTTCTACAAGTCATTTCTGACCAGCCCTGTCTGTCTGTATACCCATATTACGAAGTCTGATTTTTGGGCTAGCCCTGCGTCCATTTTCTCCCTGTATCCGCCTCCCTGTCTGAATCTCTGTCCATCTTCCCTGCCTGACTTAATGTCTTTATGACCTGGTTTGCATCTGTGAAACCCCCATCTGTCTGTCCGTCCAGCCTCATTTAGAGACATGTCTCTGTCTCTCCTTCTGTCCGTCCTTTCCATCCTTCTGTCTGTCAGTCTGTCCGTGCTTCTGCCTGTCAAGTCTGTCCTTCTGTCTGTCCATGCTTCTGCTTGTCAGTCTGTCCTTCTGTCTGTCCGTGCTTCTGCCTGTCAGTCTGTCCTTCTGTCTGTCCGTGCTTCTGCTTGTCAGTCTGTCCATCTGTCCGTCCAAGATTATCAGCATGTGTGATGTCACTGGAAGATAATCATCCCTTAACTCACCCCACTGAGCCAATAAGCTGTGCTGCTTTTACAGGAAGTAAAAGGCCAGGCTCGATGCGCACAGCTGCTCCTAAGCGGACGCTAACATATCCCCAATTAGCAGACACGCCCCCAGATTATTTTTCCTAAAACGGGAGCGTGCTAGAGTCCTGAAAGGTTTGGCCGAGTGAACTTGTTCTGACGGAAGCCTTCGTCAGTTTAACAAGAAATTCTTTTATTTATTTAATTTTATTTTTTTACTTTGCTGTGCCCCGTGACCCTTCAAACTCCCGGGGGTGGGGGGGGGGGGGAAGGGGACAGACACTTTCTTCTTCTGCTTTAGCTCAAATTAAATAAATGAATGAAATTATATATTTTTCTCTGCCACTTCCCATTTAACCTTACTGAAACTACAATCTCCCAAAATGCATTTATTTCTCTCCCACTTGCAGCAATGAAAAAATAATGCAAGGCAGTCTGGGAAAACGAGGCCTTGGGGTGAAAAGGGTGAGGGGTGCGATCCATCTGCATAGGCCAGCCCAAAGGTGCAACTGGGGACACAAACATGATGACGTCACACGACGGCGTCACATGACCGCGAGGTGCGGTGTTTCTGAGGAGCTCTGTGGACCGGCGGCAGGTAAACAGGGCTCAGGTAAACTCAGGACGCTAGTCACCTGAGTAGCGAGTGACATTCTCCGCTTCGGCAGGGGAAACGTGACCCCCCTGTGCCACGGGGGGTGGGGGGGGGGCAGGGTTCCATCCGTTTGATTACATTAGCGGCAGGTTTCATTTTTTTTTATTTGTTCCCCCCCCTCCCACCCCCCGCCCCCTGACAGGTAACGTGAAACCCATTCAAGATATTACATGACAACTTTGTTTTGTTTTGTTTTTTACACTAGTGAATGCATTCAAACGCAACCAAATCCACACTGTCTGCAGTCAGGCATCAGGTACAATAACAAGAGTCACACAACAGCACTCATCTTTCCAGGAATTACACAACACTCCCCTTTATCAGGAGTCACACAACAGCACTCATCTTTCCAGGAATTACACAACACTCCCCTTTATCAGGAGTCACACAACAGCACTCATCTTTCCAGGAATTACACAACACTCCCCTTTATCAGGAGTCACACAACAGCACTCATCTTTCCAGGAATTACACAACACTCCGCTTTATCAGGAGTCACACAACAATACTCGCCTTTCCAGGAATTACACAACACTCCCCCTTATCAAGAGTCACACAACAGCACTCATCTTTCCAGGGATTACACAACACTCCCCCTTATCAAGAGTCACACAACAATACTCGCCTTTCCAGGAATTACGCAATACTCGCCTTTATCAGGAATGACACCACAACACACGTCTTCATCAATAGTCACACAACAGTACTCAACTTTTCAGGAATGACACCACAACACACATCTTCATCAATAGTCACACAACAGTACTCAACTTTTCAAGAATGACACCACAACACACATCTTCATCAATAGTCACACAACAGTACTCAACTTTTCAGGAATAACACCACAATACTCCACTTTCAGGATTTACCCAACAAGCCCTTCGCATTGGGGAGTTTTTTTTCTTGCCACCATTTGAGGGCTTTCTCCCTACGGTGAGTTTTTACCTTATGTACCTGCTGTTTTGGGGTTCAGGCCTGGTTTTTTGCTCTGTTTGCTCTGTCTCTTGCCTTGCTACTCTGTAAAGCGTCTTTGTGACAGTACTCTGTAAAAAGCGCTATACAGATAAAATTGAATTGAACTGACAGAGAAATGGACACGTGTTCTGGACAGCATCTCGGTAAGTTTTCAAGACAAGCGGATGCCTTTTAGAGAATCCACAAGAGAAATACTTCCAGCTAAACGATCCCCTACGAGGTCAACCAGCCCAGCTGCCAAAAAGGTAACGAATAAGACCTGATCCTCAACAAGCCCAAAAAACAGGAGGTTTTAAAAGGTCAGTATTTCTCCATGACTGATCTTATTCCTTCCCGTCATGAACCTGGTGTTGGATGTCCGTCAGTGTGTGTGTGTGTGCGTGCGTGCATGCGTGTGTGACTGTGTGTGTGTGTGTGTGCGTGCGTGCGTGCGTGTGACTGTGTGTGTGTATGTGTGTGTGTGTGTGCGTGCGTGCGTGCGTGCGTGCGTGTGTGACTGTGTGTGTGTGTGTGTGTGTGCGTGCGTGTGTGACTGTGTGTGCGTGCGTGTGCGTGTGTGACTGTGTGTGTGTGCGTGTGTGTGTGACTGTGTGTGTGTGTGTGTGCGTGTGTGCGTGTGTGTGTGTGTGTGTGTGTGTGTGTGTGTGTATAGAGGGGATTTGGGGGCAAGGTACCAAGCCATTAGAAAAGCCCCCAATTAAAAAAGTCAGTGAACCCTTAAGGACCGGGCAGCCAGCCTGGATGGAGGACTTCTTGGAAATATTTTGGGGATCTTGAAGAGCGAGGGGGTGGGGGGGGGGCTGGGGGGGATTGGGCACAGAGTGGCTGGGAGGCTACCCCACTCTGAGACGGGTAGGGGGAGGGGGTGTAGCTAATTTGGGGCCATCACTGTCAGAGTAGGAAAAGGAAGTAATGACTCTGACCAGAAAACCCCTCAAAAACAGGGGAGGGGGTGTGCTTGTGGTGAGGTGGGGGGGGGGGGGGGGAGTGGGGGGGGTATAGATAACAGGCATCAGGCCCCCTCCCCTCCCTAATCCAGCGGGCGGCTGCAGTCACAACAGCCAGCAATGACAAGGTCAAGGGTCAAGTGGCTGACTGCTGAACCCATGACCCCTGTGGCCAGGGGGGGGTCAGAGAGCCCCTGAGGAAGAACCGGCAGGGGACCATGTCACAACCCCCGCCCGCCCCCCTCCCCCCTGAAAGAAACCCCCCCCCCCCCACCGCAACACATACGCATGACACAAGCTCAACATCGATTTGTTTTCACAGATCCGTTTTGGTCAATTAAACTTCTGAGGAGACATCGGTGCACAGGGGGTCCCTGACACGACGGGGGGGGACGGGGGGGGGAGGCAAGGGGCCATGGCTGGGCTCGTAAAACAAGCCCTTTAACAGAGCGAAACAAATTAGGAGCCATTGGACTGAGACCGGGGGCCAAGTCAGACCCCATAAACCGCCCCCCCCCCCCCCAACGCGCTGTACAAGGATCCGTTTCTGTTCTGTTGTTCCAAGGTAATTGATTAAGAGTTTCAAGAAAAATTATTTTAAGGTTTTCTTCCACATCTGCTGTACAGAAGGATCCAAGCACGAGGTCAGAAGGTTAATACGTAAATCAAACAAAGTATTTTTGTTTTGTTTGTGTTTTTTTTTCCTGGAAAGACGCAGAAAAAAAAGTCTCACGGCAGGAAAGCAAAAACATCAGTGCGTCACATTGTTATCAGAGATCACACACAGAAACACGTTGTGTTTTCTTTCTGCTTTCACAACATACAAAACAAATTTACAAGCTAATCAATTCATAATCAATGGATCAGCACAACTTTATTACAGAATACAATAAATGGGTGGAAAACGTCTATAGAATGGGCATCACAGCACCGGAGACACAAACATGCATTTATTTCTGTTTGGCTGCTCATGCTCTGCCTTATACAGTTACCTACCCTATATGCTAATACACAGATATATGCAAAAACTGCATTATGACTGTTCATATTATTAATCTTTAATTTTATGGTCATATTATAGTACTTAAAGATATAAACTGTACTTGACCAATCACTGAGGTTATATACAGAGTGATTCATGACTGCGCGCAAGATTCAAGGCGTTGAACCAACTCAGGATCCCAGATAGCCAGTGACTCCAGTCTGGATCTCTGCCGATTTTGGAACTACGTCAGCTAAACGTCTTTGAGACCATGAAAAGCGCTATATAAAATAAATGTATTATTATTATTATTATTATTATTATTATTATTAAGGCCAGAATTGGAGTCGTTAGCTATCTGGGGAGGGAGTGAAAGCAGAAGGCTACACGTACGTCCTCAGAGGAACGGCATTATCGACAGAAACTAAATTGTGACGTCCGAGTAGGCCTTGAAACGAAGCCTGAACAACGGCTTGTACACAATTACACAAAAACCAAAGAAGAAGAAAGAAGAACCTGCTGTCCCAGCTGCCTGTCCCGTACTCAAAACACCTGTTCACTAAAAGTGACAAACATAAAAAACCACAGAAGAAGAAGTGCTCACACTGCCTGTGACTCCTCTGCAGACCATTTTGCCCTCTACTGCCTCTGGTGGAGAAATAGCATTACTGCAGCACCTAACTCTACACAGTAAGTGATAAAATAAAAATGGTTACCCGTCAGCCAGAATTGTATGTATTTTTTTCCACAGTGGAGTACATTACTTTCAACAGTCTTCCCTCCAAAAAAATGCTTAAAGACGCGAAACATTTTATACATACAAAAAAACTTCATGGAATAAGACGTGGTTTTTGACGCTGATTCGCCTGGCTCCGCGCAGCTCGCTTTCAGGAGCTGGCACACGGGAGGAGACGCTCCGCTTCACAGATATGAAATTAAAAACCGGGGGAAGAGATAATGTTTCCTGCAGGTCCTGACTGGAATCCAAGAGCAGGAGCAACGGCAAAACTATGCGTTACTGTAGCGGGCAACAGCTCGCTGACGCTAACGCTAATACTAAGGCTAATGCTAAACTATGTGGTGCATTACTGTAGGGAGGAGCAGCTCGCTGACGCTAAGGCTAATGCTGAGGGCGGTGGGGGAAAATGTGCAGGAGGGCCAGGGCTGTGCTGCAGATAGACGCAGGTCTGTGAGCACGCAGACAGGGGCACAGTCTTTGTCTGGTAGAGACCACAGGCTTGTGGGCACCTCCAACAGACTTTGGGCTCAGGTGCCGGGCAAAATAAACAAGTAAAAGTGAAAAGTGAGAAGGAAAAGATGTCCCCCCCCACTGAAATATATGCTACCAAATAGGTTCATTTATTTACTGCAATGTGAGAAATCAGCAAGGTCTTTGTCAGACAAAACATATGTGTGTTTGTGTGTGTGTGTGTGTGTGTGCATGTGTATTTTCGTCTTTTTTCTTTTTTTGTCTGAAATGTTGCCGGCCGGATCAAAGCAGCCATCCGTTCATGTCTGCAATCAGAAAATGGCCGAGCGGCTAGAATCTATGTCTCGTTACTCATGGGGAGGCGTGTGAAGACTTCCTGGGAACAGACGAGTTTGTTTTCCAGGCTATCAGGAGCCAGAGAGGCCAACGTAAAGGACAGAGAGGGCGGTGAGAATGGCAGCGCCGCGTTGGCCATTTTCACCCGAACGCAGACCGGTGGTGCCGTGTCAGGACAGGGACTGGTCCCGTGAATGCTTGTGCAAAGGGTGCGGGGTGGGGGGAAGGGGGGCAGGGGGGCAGGGGGGCAGCCGAATATCCTTCAGATTTCTGGAACAGCCCACCCCACAGAGCCAGCCAACCCGGTCATGGCTGCCAGCCACGGGGGGTTCTAAAGCTGGGGCTGGCAGCATGCCCCAAAAATGCCCCCCCCCCCCTCCCCTCGACCCCCCCACCACAAACGGGCATTCATCCAAGCAAGACTATAGGTGCTACAGTTAGTCTGCCTGGCCCCCTACGGAGTACCTTCACACCAGCCCCAAAACACCCCCCAACCCCTTATTCTCATGCCCCCACCCCCACTACCCCAGAAAGGGAAAAACTGCACCCCCCCCCCCACTTCAGCTCAGAACTGGGCCAAAGCCCAAGGGTGAAAGGGAGAGGTTTTCTCCAGGTGCAAACGGACACATTTTTCACCGCTGCACCTTTAGACGGATGTCTGGGACTGCACCCCACATCACGACTTAACAATCCTACTGCCGCCTAAAGGAGTGTGTGTGTGTGTGTGTGTGTGTGTGTGAGAGTGTGTGTGTGTGTGTGTGTGTGTGTATACTGCATATATACATATATAATTAAATAAATAAATATGTATGTATTTTGACTCTAGATATATATACATACACACACAATATAATAATACAGAATATATTTATTATATACATATATTTTTTTTTTTGGCTTCATATTTTTCAAAAGCTAGATGCTCACAAGCACGCAAAGAAGACGCATTAAAACTCTTCTCAAAGTAATCGCAGAAATTAAACTCCGGTCTCTCGCACTTTAATGCCGGACTCGGTGCAAATTCTTTTTTGCCGTAATTTTAAAATGTTCTTTTTTTGCGGGGGGGGGGGGGGTTAACGAAAGAACAAAGTGCGTTGGCAGCGGCAACGGCGGCGGCGGCGGCGGCTAGCAGTTTTCTGCAACTGTCAAAAAGAACTTTGCCAGCGTGCCCGCTCGCTGCATTGCGGATGCCAACCGACGAATCAAAGGCAGGCAGCACGCAGACAAAGAGGGTCTGATGCCAACCTCAGCGCCGCTAACGCCCGTTACCGCCATCGCTCCTCTCCGCCACTCTCCTGGCACCGCACAAACAAAATGGCGTCGCCCTGGCAGGGCACACAATATGGCCGCATTGTTCAGAGATGGGCACTGCCGGCTGAATGCAAAGAGCCTTTTTTCTCCCTCCCCCCCCCACCACCCCCCACCCCCTTTCCCTCCTTTTTTTCCCCTCATTGGTTTATTTGTTTGGATCTTTCCCCTCACCCCTCCCCCCCCCCCGCCACCCCAAAAAATGCCAAGGCAGAGTCCTCCATCCACACCGCTCCAAGGACAGACCTTTCTGGTCTGCGCAATGCCAAAAAAAAAAACAAAAGAAAAAAAAAACGAAAAACGAATTCTCGCCAGACGGCACAAATTTCGCAGAGTACGTTTTCCGCTCTTTTGAAACGAGCCCGCGTTTCGACCGCCGCGGATTATTCTGTTTCGGACGGCACGCTAAAAAAGGATTTTGGCAGTTTCACGACTGAAGGTACAAACGGAAACGCACACCGAACTCGGAGCAGAGAGGTGAGTGAGTGAGTCAGTGCAGAGGGGTGAGTGAGTGAGTCAGTGCAGAGGGGTGAGTGAGTGAGTCAGTGCAGAGGGGTGAGTGAGTGAGTCAGTGCAGAGGGGTGAGTGAGTGAGTCAGTGCAGAGGGGTGAGTGAGTGAGTCAGTGCAGAGGTGAGTCTTTACAGAGAGGTGAGTGAGTCAGTACAGAGGGGTGAGTGAGTCAGTGAGTCAGTACAGAGAGGTGAGTCTTTACAGAGAGGTGAGTGAGTCAGTGCAGAGGGGTGAGTGAGTCAGTGAGTCAGTACAGAGAGGTGAGTCTTTACAGAGAGGTGAGTGAGTCAGTGCAGAGCTGACAAAACGTCTCCTTCTGCTGACTTTGAGGATTTGAATGAAGTTAAGATTTTGCCCTTAATGCTGTCAGCCAGCAAGAACAGAACCAGTGTGACCTTGTCTGACCAGCGACCAGTGTTTGACTGTTTAACTGCAGACATTAACGTTGAATCAATCACCTCTTGTTAGACCAAATAATTTCATTACATTTCACAGTACGAAGTTTGGCAGAACCCTGTGAAATGCTCCATAAGGAAGCATTGGCATCACACCTCTGTTCACCCGATAAGACTCACTCCAAACCGGCCTGAGATTTAAACCAAATACCGGGACAGACTTCACACAGACAGGAGGTCAACTAGCTCCTAAAGGACCAAATACCAACGGGCAAATCAGCGGGCACCCCAACGCCAGACAGACAAAGGGGGCCTAATGTCAACCTCGTTGCCCGCGCAACCATTACTACTGCACCGCGCTCTCACTCCCCCCCACCGCTCCTCCCAAAACACAAAATGGACGTCCGAAGCTTCCGAAAACCCCTCACCCTTATTACCGCACCTCTGTTAGCGTTTCGCCCTTCCAGTGCGCCCCTCAGAGATAATCCCCCACACGCTGCGGACGGCCCGCGGTTTATAATAAAGACGGAACAGCAATTTCTGCCGTCCGGAGGTTCTAACTGAGACTCCTAAAATAAACTCACAGCGGGCAGCGGGACAGAGCCCAGCAACACCACGGTAAAGACACAGAACTTTGATTTCTAAATAAAACTGAATAAAACCTGCATCAGATAACTGCATCCAAATGCAATGTTTTTTATTTATTTATTTATTTATTTATTTATTTATTATTTGATCCCCAAAATCACTTTGAATTAAAATCTTGTTTCAGAATAAATTAAAAGCAAAAGAAAAATCTTGCATCTTAAAACTGCATTTTTTCCCACAATAACACCAGTTCTCAGAACTGCTCAGAACGATCTTTCTCAGGACCTGACTTTTCTGACACTCTAATCTCCATCATTATTTGTTGCATTAAAAGCTCTGTTGCAAAATTCCCTATAAGCAGGGATGTTTTCTTAGAAATTCAAAAATGACTACCACAAATAGGACTGCTGTGTTGGGGTGCTCTCAAACAGGAAGACAAATCATATTTCCCCAGACGCTGATGGGCACATGTATGCATAATATACATTTTTTTAAAACAATGTATGTTTTACATAACCTGTCAAAAGTAATATTGCAGCACTCGCAAACAAATGAAAACTCAGCTGCTGCAACCGTTTCCTCAATCGCCATAAAATCAAACTGCAAATCAAGAACCACAAGCAGAAACAATCTGAGTTCATCGCTCTCTGGTTAAAATAAGGTTCCAATAATTCAGCATATCGCCTCCTTCGGTGAAATCGAATTTAAGAACTTCAAATGAAGACACATGAACGCAGAGCACACACCAATCAGGAGCACCTCTTTCATACAGGCCGACCTGGGCCCCTTCTGAGCACGGTCAGCGATGGCCCCGTCCACCCAACCTTAACCCCGCCCACACCACCCTAAACCCCGCCCACCCCACACACACACCCTGCCCCCCAGTCTGCTCATTTGGCCCCGCCTACCTTGGTCCTGGACGTAGTAGGCGAGGAACAGGTCGAGCTCCTTGACGGAGACGGTGATGTGGTGGGGCTGGACGCAGAGCGTGGGGTTGGTGCAGTGCGGGGCCTTGACCAGCCGCTCGCCGTCGGTGCTCTCCAGCGGGATGCCCTTGAACAGGATGACCATCACCAGGTCCAGCCGCCACACCTTGTCGGCCTGCCGCAGGCAGTCGATGCGGCGGATCTTGCCCTTCTGGTCGGGGTTGGAGAGCACGCAGCAGGGCGCCTTCTTGCCCGTGACGGAGAGCACAAAGTCCTCCCGGTACTCCTGCCGGATGTCCTTGCGCAGCTTGGCCAGCAGGCGGGACGCCCACTTCTGCTTGACCTCGGCCTTCTCGCCCAGCAGCTCGTCCTTCACCGCGCGCTCCTCGTCCTTCGTCATCCTCTTCTCGTGCTTCTTGAAGTACTTGCGCTTGCGCGCCTGCAGGTTGAACCAGGTGTAGGCGATGGCGCGCACGTGCGGGAGGAGCGCCTCGATGAACGGATGGAACTCGTCCTGCGTTCCCCCCACCCCCAGAAAGAGAGGAGGAGGGAAAAAAAGGAGAAGAAAGGGAGAGTGGGGGGCAAAGAAAAGAAAGGAGAGAAGGAGAGAAAGAGGAATCTGTTAGATAATGGATGGGGGGGGGCAGACACGTAGCAGGCGCAAACTCTTTCAGCCAAAACTGGCCGTCCAATTAACCAGACGCCATTTTGCAGCCCGCAGCTTCACTTTGGCCACCAGAGTAACCACCTGCCAAACAAAGCTCTCCGACGACAACAAAGCGAAGTTTTAAAAAAATAAACAAATAGAAATTTCCCCACAACAGAAAAACGACCGCTCTCAAACCGCGAAACGGCATTTCTAACGCTATACGTACCGCCGACCACAGACAGTAAGCGGCACACGCCGTGTTCCCTGTGCAGCTTGCTGACGAAGCCGTCTTAATGGTTCTTAAAAATGGCAGAAGAGACTCGCTACATAGCTGAGCCGCTAACGTTTAGCGTAGCTCGGCTAGCTGGGCTACCCCCGAGACCTCGACCCCCGAAGACAGAAGCACATCACGGGGCTGGGGAGAGGGGGCTGGGGGGGGGGGATGGGGCTGGGGGGGGGGGCTGTGGGGACGGGGCTGGGGGGGGGGGGGGCTGTGGGGGGGGGGCTGGTGGGGAGACGGGGCTGGGGGGGACGGGCAGCGGGAGGCACAGTTATTGTTCCGGCCGGAGCAGCGTGTTCCTCGCAGCGTGCAAGCTCAGCCACGGCGGGCCGATTGCGGCCGTCCCAGAATGATCCGGGGGGGGGGGGGGGGGGGGGAGGAAGCGAGCGAGCGAGAGGGAGAGTGCCAGGGCATGCTCTCTCACACCTCGTTCGTCTCTCACCACCCCAAACGCGCATTCCTGCATAACATCCCCACCCCTCAGCACCGCGCTCGCCCCGCTGCGATAAGAGAGCCATTACCGAAACCGTCTGTCTCTCTACCCCTCAGATCACCCCACCGCTAAACAAACACTCATCACAACTGCTAAATGCTTTTTAATTTTTAAAAACCACAAAAAGACGAGGCTGTTCTTCGTCTGAAGTTGGCATAAACCCGACTTCTCTTGAAATCACGTTTAATTTTTTATAAATAAAAAAACCCATTAACGAGGCAGGTGACGGCACAAGGCCAAAGTTAGGCGTTGACTGAGGAGGAAAGGAGAGGCTGTCCCTGTAGAATTTCTTCTTTTTTTAAGGGCAGGGGGGGTGTGTGTAAATTTTGGGTCCCTTGCAAAAGACAGTTTGTCCATTCACTGAAGACATCACAGCATTAACGGTAAGGGTTCAACAGTGAAGACAACTATTTTTTACTCTGTGAAGAGTAGGTTATTTGGAATGTTTTTTCAACATTCTAATTCAGTGTTCTAGAACTCCATTGCTTATAATTACCAGCAGCTATTCTTACATCAGCATTAGAATGCCTAAGAAACATTCCATTCACATATTTGTGATCACACACCTTAAAGGTATAAACACGGGAATGTCCAGTCCATTGTTCCTTGATTGTGATATTGTCACTTACTGGTAGTACCATCTACCAGTAAGTGACAATATCACAATTATAAAGGTTTAAATTCTTTTTTTAAAACCATCATTCAGTCATAACTCACATGCATGACTTAAAACTGTTATGTTTTTTTTGTCTTCTCTGGAAACTACACACAAACACAATTTTGCACACTTCAGATTGCTACACTACGCTTACATCATCTGCTGATATTAGAAGATGAAAATAAATAAACAGACATTTCTCAATGCTTTCAGTGTATTGCACTCAGAAAATTATGAGAAATGTGTGTGTGTCAGCAGACAGACAGACAGATAAATATTATTCACCCTTGCAGTCAGATTAACATTAATTTGTCTTATGAAGCAACATGCACTGCCAGGAACGAGAAGAGTATCTGGGCCAGAGGAAGGGTTTACACACACACACACACACACACACACACACACACACACACACACAGGAAACGGAGCTTTAGCAAAGGCAAGGGAGGACATGTTTCCAGCTCGCGCTCCTGACTTCCACGGAACGCACTCGCATACTCGCGCGGTCACTTACTTCTACTGTGCCAAGCCACCGGCAAAAAATAAACAGAAGCGCCATTCTATAGTAAACAACCAAAAGCTGTTCTTTTTTTTATTGCGTTTGAAGTTACATTTTTTTAAATACACGCACAGAGGCCTCGCAGACATACAGTATGCGAGGAGCTTTTGAAAGAACTGAAGAAAAAGAAAGATGACTCCATTAAAAAAATATTTTATTGTAAGAAAAGGGAGACCTGGAGCTTTAAACCTGTGACATATCCGTGCTTGTTTTAACCATTTCTGATACGCCATCACTGATAGAGCTTGTCAAACACGTTTGTGTCCTCACCCAAACAACAAACCAAGTACAACTGAACACAGAACGTACACCCTTTCTAGGCAGTAATTAAACAAATCCATAAACAAATTACACAGAAAAGGGGAAAAGAGTCAAAATCTTTTTTTAAAATTAAAGCAGCTCACTATTTCAAATATCAATTTCAGTCTGTTCGTTGCACCATGTTACCAAATGGTATCGCAGTGTCTTCTGCAAACTAATATGAATACTACTTTTATACTAATTGCACCTCGGATCATGCACTAAATAAGACAAGGGTTTAAAAATATAAAAAAACACAAATCTTTTACAACAGTTGTGGCAGTAAGTAACCTCATACCTATCACTGCCGTAGAGCTACGCCAAGAAGGCAATGTTTCCTGGTGCAAAATAAACCGTATCTTACTCGATCCCTCTCGGAAGCCAAACAAAATACAAACAGTGGAAACGTGTCGGCCAAGAAGCCGAGAGGACCCGGTCCAACAGATCAAGCCACCGTGTCGTTCTCAACACGAGCGTCTCCGCTTCTGTATTTCGAATTCCCGTGGGCTGCTCTGCACGAGCGTGACGGGGGAGAAGCCGCTTCAGGTGCGGACTGTCATCAGCAGGACTTAGGCGACATTCCCGCATTTCAAACAAAGGTCTGAGTGACTTTTATTGTAGCCCCATAAACGTTATCCAAACAGATCTGCCCCAGGAGTAAAACAATTGCGTTTTTACTAGAAATAATTACACCAGGTAAGTAGGCTACTTTCTCAATGTCGCGTGGTGAATCACTCAACTCAAACCCTGAACGATTCTGTGGAATAAACGCTTGCATATGCGTATTGGAATACCGATATAAGTAAACCGTCATTGAACCGACAAACACAAAACATACCCATACAAGTGACAAGTACAAGTGAAATAACGCACAATTTGTCTAAGTATTTCTAATTCTTGACACCTGATCCTTTACATCAGTGAACAGGGCGCGCGTTGTTTCTTTTTGGCCACAAATTTCGAAAACAGAAAACTAAGTATGCTTACTCGAGCGTGAAAAGTAGCCCGGTTGCATGTTACAGATGCACATCACTGAAGTTCAGAATTGTCACGAATAGCCTGCGCTGCGGTTTGTTTACAGACCTGCGGTCGTGCAACCAATTTAATAAATAGCGCACTTTGTTTAAATAACTAAGTTTAATTTAACAAGGCCGTCCGGCAGCGCAGGATAAGCTCCCCCGGGCGGCATTTCGGGGACAAGTGTGCCACACTCTGCACTCTCTTCGCCGGTCAATACGCGATCTCAAAGCAGAATAGTGCCGCGATAACAGATTAAAGAAGCAAAAAGAAAAAAAAAAGAAAAACATGGAGTTACCATACCTGTGTCAGACAAATTGGAGAATACATCACGACCCTGTTCAACAACGAGCTTCACTCAACCGCCAAAGTCCCTCGGAATATCAGGTGGAACGGTCTTATCGATTCATGCTTCCCTCTCCCGTGGCGTAGGCATATGCAGGAGTCTTGTGGAAAAGACGGAGTGCAAAAAAAGAACAACCGAAGATTAGTCCTCTCTCCACGAGTGCGAAAACCGATTCTAGCTTCGGTAGATTTTTTTTTTTTTTATCGCTTCAGGTTACTCCGTTTTATTTTAAGGCTATTGAAATAACTTTGATTCATTCCGGCTGCATCCAAAACGACTCGACAAATCCTCAACTGGGGGGGACGGAACAAGCACTCCACCGGAATGTAGAACGTTCCTTTTTCTTTTGCAGTGAAGCAAAAAAAAAATGTTCGCAAGTGTATTATAAAAATCAGAAGGCGCCAAATTTCTGATCCCGTGTTTACTTTTTAAACTTGATATAATAGCGACCAGCAACACCCTCCGGTCTGTGCGGTCTCAACAAATCTGTCTCAAAGATTTTACCTAATCACACAGTCATACTCCTCCTCTTCCAATAAACCCGTTCCATTTTCCCCACCCCACTTTCGCTGATATTTTTTCGGAAACCCCGGTATTTCCAAAATATTTATTTCCCCTTTTTCGCTGAAGAGATAGTATTGTATGAGCGGAAGACTTTGGACCAGCGCCCCGTTCCGTAGCGAAACGAAATGGAAAATTCCTTCACGGAGTAGAGCTCCGGGGCCTTATTCGAACTTGAACTCGCAGCTTTTCATTGTATGCGGCTAATGCCTCGAGCTATCCCGTTACAAAACCAAGATCCGTCCGACGTATAAAAACAATTCATCCTCAGACGCCCGTGCATAGTCGCTTGTACAAAATGCCCTCACGAGAAAGCGCTCGCGTTCGCATCGTGTGCATACGATGGAAAATATCTACACATTTAAACCGGATGGTAAACAACGTATGTATAAGCTATATAAGCTACACGCGAGGCTGTCCTTGCAACAGCGTTCGCCTGCGCGACAGCAGGACGTGTTCAGTAGCCTACTGGTGCCTGTATCTGCACAGCCCACGTTGTGAGGGACTAGGAGGCATCGAAGTGAAAGCAGTAACGACGGCAACAATTCGCCGCATAAAAAAATAAATTAAATTACTATTAACTTTAACATTACAAGAAGCCTAAATCAAATGCGTCTGAGTGGCTCACAGTGGACATGCTGCATGTAAGCACAACAATGTTACAATGTATCTCATCTTTTCTACGCCATAGCCAAATCGTAAAGTTTGGTGCTCGGGTCATAATATAACGCTCGGGCACAAAGGTCGGTCTTTTTTTCGTAGACACACTTGCAGTTATGATTTTTTTAAAACAGACATATCCGAAGAGATCTAAATCAGAAGGTGTTGCAGAATCACATTGCCAGAGAGCCCGTGAAAGTTTCCCATGCGACCTTGCGCCGCGGGGGAAACGCTGCAGCTTTAACATAATCATATCATTATATTCACCTTAAGCGCAGGTTCACCGAAGGTGACGGTGTACAGTGCAGCATGAATGTTTGGTCAAAAACACTTCGGGCAAATGCAAACGCGTTGATTAAGCAAACTCAGCAATTTCCCAGTAAAGCCCACAAGTAAGGCAAACAGTTTTCATATCACACCTCTGTCAGGTATCCTCACTTAAATGCATAATGGGTATGATACACACCATAGATTTACGCACACATAAGTACAACTGCTTTGTCAAGATAAATCCAGACCAACAACCGACAAGGGCGCATGTCTTCTGAACAAACATGTATTGGTTTCACGGACAAACATAGCTTAAAACGATACGAAACTACAGCCTTAGAAAACCGTGGAGAGGTCTAAACGCACTACCTCAGCAATATCAAAATACAATTCTTCTTCCGTTCAAGTCCAAAACTTAGAAAGCCTACAGAAACTGCGCAGCTTACGTTCTTAGTAACAGTCAGTTTCTTGAAATGTTCACAGTTGGCCTAAAGGGGTATGAGCTTGGATTGCAAACAAATAAACCTGTAAAGAAAATACTTTTAATCTCTTTCTGGTGTTCTGCTTTAAAAAGTAATTTTAATCTTTAACAAATGGGGCTCGGTAAACATGATTTTCTGCGGATTCAGGCTCAAGTTCAACGGCGGGCACCAAAGGGGGGAGGGCACGAGGCTACTCGGATAAAGGGACGGTTCAAAAATTAATTCACATCACGCCGCACCGGCGTCTTGTGTCAAATTCGGGTCTGGTTTCCCCCTTCCCCCATTCGAGTTGCAAAATGTTCACACGCTGTGCTGAACCGCAACTTTATGGGAGACATCTCCGCTGAATTTTAATAGGGTGGTCAGCACGGAGGCGGGGGTGGTGGGGGAGAACGGAGACAGAAAAGCAGTATTAAGTCGTGATTTCTGACAGTCGCGACACGGGTTACGAATCAATCAGAGCATATGCGCGTCTCCGAGTGTATAACACCAACAAGACGTAGGCTATTGTGTACCCATTACATCCGTTAGCGACACCGAAATATAAGGCTGTCTCGCAACAACACATTCTAAAAGCTTCGTAGCCTGTGTGTTAAAATATCAAATTGGTCTACTGCAAGAAACAGCGAACAATGGGCAATCAAATACCCTATAATATCTGCTAAAATAAATGCGTAAATGCTCCAATAAACCCAACTCCAGAACCGATTATCACAATCTTATTTGGTTCATATAATTAACTCCATCGAGTCTGCGAGGTACAACACAATAAAACTAGGTGACTGTAGCGAACAGCTGACGCTAAAAACTGAAATCGGCAAGGCGATGCCAGAATCCAGGCTGCATCGTTTCAGAATTTAATTGACGTTCACGGCCAGAAGAGAGGGAAGGGGGGAAAAAAGTTAAAGCAGGAAATGTGCCAAGTTCAGCACTTTCTGGACGTTACAGCTCCACCATCGACTCATGGACACATTGCCGTGACCCGCATAGAAGACGTGCCAAATACCAAATAAAAACAAATAATAATAATAATAATAATAATAACAAAAATGCTGACGTCGTCTTAAACACAGAATACACTTTCAGAACTCGGGCTTGTTGTCCGTTTTCGTCAACCACGCGCGTGATCAATTTCAGGTGCGGAAAAAAGAAGTTAAATGCAGTACAAGTAGTCAACAGCCGAAAAACATTGGCACAGGTCTTTTTCCAACATTAATAAAGCGTCCACGTACCATTGCACTGTATTGCATGAATTAAAACGGGGGTCCTGGAATCTGGGTGAAACAGAAGCCGATACGTTCACATTTCTGAAGTTCAAATTTGTGCTCTTTTTTCTCCCAGAAGTTTTTTTTTTTTTTTTTTTAACAACACCGGAAGATAAATCTTGCCAGAAAGGCGGCAAAGTCAAAATGAAGGCAGAGAATGTTGCGGATTGGTTTTTTTTTAATCTTCCTTCCTCTTTCAGTTGGAGTCTTGGAAAGGTTTTTGATTCTTGATTTGAACGCGATCCAGAAGAGGCAGAGTTCTTGGCTCTGCGTCTTTTCTTTCTCTGTCTGCCTGTCGTTGGTGCGGCTTGCTGGAGGCACGAGCTGCGCACTTGGACTTGATTCCTCTTCTCTCATTGGTCGGACCTGCCGCGGCCCTCGTTGCGCCGAGCCTTCAGCCTCTCACTTCCGCTCGGCGGGCACTGTCCTCATTTGCATATTTTCAGACCCCTGCGCCTATCATAAGCAAGACTGGCCGAAGTTGAAACGTTCAGCGCCAGACGGGTCAAGACCTGACGGCCATGCCTTACGCTTGGACTGTGAAATATCTTCCATAGACAAGAACGGGGGAATAAATGTTCCAATTAAATCAAAATCTATTTTAATTTAATTTAAAATTAATATTAGCCAAGGCGGGTGCACACACTCACACACTGTTTTAATGCATTCAAAATGATTTTTATCTTATGTTTTTATTTGCCATTACATATACTTTGCATGGATAATCAATACCAGTTTGTCGTCTGCTGGTATGAATTGCAGTGTTTTTAGAAATCGTAACGGCAGCTCTTCTTAAAAAAAATCATATCATAAAATATAAAACGAATGGCCTAATCCCAATTTTCTGTTCTGCATTAAGGTCGGTTTATGATACTAAATGAGAATAAAGGATTGGGCTTATTGTGTCCCCGTTCCAAACATCGGGAACACATGTAGCCTACAGTGCTAGCGGTAGCTCGCGCGTTTAGAGATACCGATCCAGCTGGCGGTGTGCAGCGCAGAGTCAGCCTGGCACCGCTGCCCGCGTGAGACACAAAGCTGCCACGAGAACAACACGCCAGTCCTGGCACCATAGGCCAGCGAGTCTCACACCACAAATACCAATAACAACAACAGTAGCCTAGTTCTATTTTATTTATTTAAGAAATTGCATTAATAGCTTACACTAATTTTGTTAAATAAAAGGTACAAATAGTGCCTAAAGAGGTACAAATGCTTATCACTGGGGCAGCCCCCCATAAAATTGTACCTCTAGCTGACAATATATAATTCATTTGTACCTGTTTTTGCTTGCAAGAATTGTGTATTAATACCCAAACAGAACTACTATGGGGTACATTTCAGGGTATATGTTGGGAAATGTGTTCCTGAAAGAACAAAAAATCTACCTCTATGGTACCTTTATTTCTGAGTGTATATATGTGCGTTTTAATTTGTGAAAGGATGAACATACATACTGCACCATGCTTACAAGTGATGTTGAGGCCACGGGTGTTTTTAGATGCGAAGGTATATTCTTTAAAAAGTAACAGACTCCACGACTTTTGTATCCAGTCTGTCTAAGACTACTGTAATGCAAGTAGGACCTCTAATGGTCCACACAGATAGCTGTTAAGTGGAGTGGGTAAAAATGCTATTTCCAGTCAAATGTGTCTTTCAAATAAGTATACAAAAATAAATGTATTCGCCGAAGGGCAATTCATAAATAATTTCTTTATATGAACACTTTATCCAGCCATAATCTGAATGTGTTCTCATTACATTCATTTTAATAATTACAATCCATTAATACTACCATGGTCATACAATTTAGGGACATAAACAATGTGATGTTATTGCTGGATTAATATATAAGTATCTGAAAATGCATTCAAATGTATTTTTATTTTTATTTTTTTACAAATGAACTTATCTTAAATTTCCCTAATTTTCTATAATTATACGACCTCACAATTGACATACAATTGATCTATCCTATAAATAGTGTCTGCAGAACCTGATGATGTAATTGCGTCATATAATAGATTCGCAAGGGCTGGTCTTTTAAATGGTCATTTGTTACTCTAAACTGTGAGCTATTTTAATAAGTAATTTAACTATTGGTCATATTATTTCTCATGAGCATTACATTAATTGACAAGAGGCTGTATTTACGTATTCATTTACTGGACATCGTAACGGCAGTGGAATTTTAACTGTGAGTTCATATAATTCTGGGGATGACGAAATTTGGGTATGCAAGGATGCGTATATAAATAGCCTAATAAAACAGACTTTAAACAACACACTTTGTAAGCTGCCTCGTGCTTTCATTTCAAACGTCCCGTCTTAATACTGACTGGTACGGTTCTTTTTTAGATTTGGTATAGTATTGTAGGCTACAATCGGACTCACCGTGCGGCGACGTTGCGGGTTAATTGCGTAAGGTGTAAATATTGAGAACGCTAAGTCACAATTTTTTCAAACGAATCCGCTGAATTGGAGTAATTTATTCGACCGTTCTCTTTTTTTTACGAGCTCACAGCTTCACTTCTGAGTCCGCGCAACGGCGCGTCCAATCGCGCAAAACAAAACAGCCTAAACTTATGCAAACTCGAACAGATATGTTAGGGGGTGCGGCAGAGCAACAGGGGGAAAACTTTCGACTTGCTCTCATAAAATTTAAAAGAAAATGCATAGTTTCACTGGAAGTCATCAACTCAGGTAGGCGGTACGACTGTAAGTGCAGTGTGTCCCTTAGTTTTTAATGTGTTATTTGGTGAATTAGATGTCGGCTACCCTTTTCTCTCACCGTCTCTCTTTATACAGAAACGTGCTCGATTCCCTCGTTAGCACTAATGGGCTGCTCCTTACGCAGTGGGACGGGATCTTAAATGATCCCAGTTTTACCTTATTCCACATTGGTTTAATTTGCAGTTCCGCAAATATCTGCTATAGCCTATTATTTTAATTTTACGCAGCCATGGTTATTTTCTTAATGGTGCTAATTTACATGTGGGAAAGATCAGTCTGTGTATTAGTTCAGCATTTGGTCTGCTGAGAATTCCATACATTTCACTTGAACGCAGTGGTTTTTAATAACAGGCGTCACTTAAACCTCTGAGTTCATCAATTAAATTGATTGAAAGGACTAAACTGCCTTTTGTCTTAAGTTCTGTTCATTCGGAAGAACAATACACGACTTTCCGTTGCCTTTTATTACACTTCAGAGTTCCACTTTATTTCTTTTACCTCGTCAGATATATTACCGGTTATAAATCAACCATATGTTCAAGGTCATCTTGTATAAGTTTAAGGCGACCGCGTGTCATGAGACAGAGCATAGGGGGGTTTTTGGGGAGAAGAACACCCCTGCTAAAACAGTGTCCTTTCCGTTAGAAGCACTACGTAGGCTACTGCATTACAAACAAACAAAAGCCTCAACTCCCAGCAGCAGCATACAAACGATACGTTGTTTGCCTATACGGTACAGCCAAGGCCTGTAATCTTTAACTGATTTACATATTATTTTGTTCAGGCAGGCTACTTATTTGGGGAAATGGTTATATATTCGTATATCCACATCGTGGTAGTCAGCATCGTCGAAACGATTGATGACGATATTAAATCGATCAGGCTATACCAAATAAACTGCGGATAAATAACACGTTTGATATTTTTTGAATTAGATTGGATTGTAGGTGTAATATTTAAAATTTAGTCAAGAAAATCGCCTGCACGTGTCTATCTACATTGCACTAGTTTCAGGTTCTGTACGTCAAAATGCTTCAGGACGCATTTTGAAATTAAACCTGTTCGCCATGCATGCAATCTAATCACTAATATATATAAGCACATTTTTATTGATATCATCGCAAAGCAAATGTGAACTTTGGTTCACAAAGTTCACATTTGGCGGAAAATGATTTTTAATATTCACTATAATTACAATATTAAGCAACATATGTGTATACGTGATGTGTGTACGCAATTCCAATACCCAAATTGAGAATAGCCTACCTCTTATTTATCGTTATTGATGGCAGTGATTAGTGGACAGGCGTGTAAAGGTTGCGGGTTTAGTTCCAGTGGGGCATTGCTGTCATGACCAGTTAGGCTATAACTTATATTTATTTACTTTTTACTTTGCCGGGATTACTCCAGTAAACAGGTAGCCTATCTGGCTGTAAATGGTTAACTTGCACAACACGAGAAACAGTATGGAATTCACAATGGAAGGGTTTCTGCTACGAAATTAAATCATTAAAATGATTTCTCCGGGTATTTCCCAGTAGAAATGCGTGCAAAAATCAGGATTTCATATCACAACAGATGTAAATAAGTATAGAATTAAAGTGCTCTACACAATACTGAGACTCTAATTTGTAATCACGCTGCTCAGATTTGACCACAGATGGCTGCCCGCGATGCCTCTGCGCTGAAGTTTGGGTGGAAAACTTTATTAGTGTTGTTCCATACACGACATTATCGGCGACTTTTATCACGGCTGAACTATGAATTCACAAGCTCAAACACTACATTCACTGCAACAGTAACCACGTAAAATAAAGTATGTTGAGCTTGCATATTTAAAATATTTCGATATGCTATATATCCACATTGGGATCTCGGCCGTGTTGCGTTCTTTGCATGGACGAATTCTTTCCAGAGAGGATACAACTGCGCGAGCCATCAGACCTGCCGTCTGCCCTTTCACCGTGAAATATCCGCACGGGATCCATAACGTGTCATTATACCCACGTCGCAGTGGATTAATCCGGTGGCCATAACGGCAGTGCATAAGTACAGTATCCGTATAACAATTACATAATTATTATATGGGTACCGCAATTATAATTCTTACACATGTAAAAAGTCGGTAAGTAATTAAATGAATAAAAACAAGACCCCGCCCAGGTATTAACCTCCAAATCTTTTACTTCCTGAGCAGCAAATCTCACCTGGGGAGCTACCTGTAGGCCAGAGTAGCAGTGGCACACCCCCTCTCTTGTCAGGCTCTTTTTCTGCAGTCTGTGGTCAGGACACCTTCGGCCCGGTGGCCTTGCAGCCTGGTGCTGTGGCCCTGGAACCCCGACACACCTGCAGAGTTTGATTCCACGTACAGGTGCACTGCAGACGGGTTGCAAAGCAGCAGGTGTGCACTTATCCAAGTTTCCAGGCCAAAAAACATGTTGTGGGCAGGACCGTTTAAATATTACTGCAAACACAGAGGTCATGTCCACAGAGGTCAGTATTTTTTCGTATCAATTTCCAAAGTCTATATTTCATTTCATTCTTTAATGAGACCATCAGCTGCAGTTCATTTAGGAGGGGAATTAATGGCCTTTAATATTTTCTCAAATTTAAGCCTTGTCTAGTAGCACTTGTACAGCCTTTACATCCTAAAACGCATCCTCACTTAAATGATTAAATTAAAAGGAGAAAGAGAGTATACTCCAACCTAACCGTCCCCTCACCCCAACCCACACCCATTTCCATGGTGCTTGTACCTGTTCTGTATGATACACCATATCTGCGGTTGAAGCACTGCGAGTCAGGGTCACCATGGCGATGCGCAGGTGACCCATTCGGGATGGTCTCACCAGTCTACGGGGAGGGGGGGCGTCAGGCACCCACCTGCCACAGGAGCAGGTGGTAGGCCACGAAATTGGGGAGGGGCAGAGCGAACCTCTCGACGGTCGTCGGCCTGCAGCGTGCCCGTTTAGACCCAGCCGCCGGTAACCGCTCCCGCTCCCCGGTCTGAGCGCTGTTGCTCGGCCTTGGCGTGCGTCAAATCAACATCATCCTCATCATCATCGTTTAAACTGTAGCAAAGCCATCTGAGATCAGAGGTTTTTTTCGTGTTTGTTAGCCGGTTGATTACTACTGACAGTGGCAGCCTGTGGGACGGGCGAAGGCAGGGGCGGCCATCTTGGATGTGATCAGGTGGAAAAAGGACTCAGGTGTGGAGGGGCGATGCTCATTTAAACCGGAACGCTCGCTAATAGTCACGGGACGGCTATCAGGTGAAGGTGCTCCCCCTACCTTTGTTCTGCCCCCCCCCCAACCCCCTTAACTCAATCGGTCACCCCTGGGTCCGGTGCCACCTGTGATGTCACAGTCGGCGGGGCCCACGATTTAGGCAGGGGACGGGCCATCCTCCAGCACTGATGGCCATCACCATGGAAACGCTGAGCTCCCTTGAAGTCACCTGCCCATCCTCCGTTGCCGCGGGCGCCGAGTCTCAGCCAAAAACCTTGGCCCGCGGTGCCCGTCAGGGGACCTCAAACACTCGTCCCGAAGGGCTGAAGGGTCCGCGGGGACTCTGCTGCTTTCGTTTCGATTCACAGGAAATTTTGGGCCTTGGGAACAGGGCGCGTGGGCTCTCGAGTCCATTTTAAGAGACTTAAAGTGAGCACTTCATGGGCTGGAGGCACACCAAAAAAAACAACAACAAAAAAAACAGCAGACACTACAGTCCTCCTGGGCTGGAGTTCGGTACTCCTGGTGTCCACAAACCAAGGAGTTTCAAGCAAGTCTGCCCTGCCAGACTAGACATGTACAGAGAAAACCGCACTTGCAACGTGGACCCAGTTACAGTGAACGGGAGAGGCCGAGCTTGTAATCCAAAAGTTGCGGCTTAAACGGCCACAAGGGGGCAGCACTGTCCTTGCCTTTCACAGCAACATTCCCAGTGAAACAGTCCGATACGAACTACTACTTCTCTACTAGAGTGAAATACATCAGACAGTGATTTTTTAATGTAGTATAGTGTGTATATAGTGGCAGCCAGGTGCATAACCAGGACCAAATAAATACAGAGGTCAAGAGTGCCATTTTTTTACTTTAATTTAGTTATTGAACTGAGGATGCATTTCAGGGTGTAAATGCTGCACATGTGCCTCTGGATTAGGCTTGATTTTGAGAAAATATTGAAGACTATTCAGTACCAAATGAATTGCAGCTGATGTTCTCAGTAAATAATGAAATTAAATACAGGCTTTGGAAATGGACACGGAGAAGAAATATAGAGGACATGACCTCGGTGTCTGCAATAGCAGCTATGGTCCTGGTGGCAGTTTAACATGATAGTTGGGGAACTCGGCCCTGTATAGTTTCTTCTGAGACAACTGACCAGAATTTAATTTCTGCTGTTTTTATTTGCAATGCAATGATCACCCAATATGGATAGAATTACCCTCAAATTAAAGCTCATAGCCTCCACTTTAACCTTGTTTTCGTTGTTTTATTTCAATTTCTCTGTGCTAGAGTATAGAGCAAAACACAACAGTTTTGCACTTAACTGTCTACTCCAAAAAAAAAGCTAGGTCGTCTGAACTGCATGACACGCACAAGACTAGGGGGAAAAACTTTTGCCTCCAAGTGTTATCGTGACACCATCAAGACAGGGAGGGAGGCGGGTTGGGCCGGATGAATCAAAGTAAGAACACTCGCAGCGAACTTGTGTGACCTTCAGATATAAAGCAGACGGACGAAACCGAATATTGGCGGCGAAATGGGAGGCAACGAATGTGATCTCGGTCTTCCACGGGGGGTTTTAAAAAACCAGGTTTCGCGGCCCTGTATGAAACCCTGCCTGAATGCCGTCTCGAGGACGGGTAGCCTACATCACAGAACGCCGCGCCGTTTCCATGTAACTAATCGCCCGCCTGGATGACAAGAATGCGCGTCTTCTGCGGGAACGCCGGGCACCCGACACCTCCACCGCTCTGGCCACACCTCGCCGCATTGTTCACGCGCCCAGTATCCCCTTAACCGCGCGTCTTTTTTTGTCTTTCAGTAAATTATGTTTCAACAACAGAATTCAGATCGCTGACTTTGTAGAAAAAGACAATAGCTGCTCGTCCATCGTGTCCCAGTTATTAAAGATAACACGTTCTGTCAGTTATGAGCGGGCGACGTAATTTGCTCACATATGCTATCCATTATTTCAACCCGTTAAAATCACAGCACCTGTTCTGTTAATTCTCCACAAGAGGTCGCTCTTTTCAGCGTCTTTATCACAGCCGACTTTTGTCCCAACAAATCCCGACGGTGTCTTAGAGAATGATATATGTCAGCGATTGTTACATGAAACGTGTATTGTCAACCTAATATCCTTTTCGACAATAAACACGTTGCCTCGTTTGACAGAAAGTGTCCTCAGGGAATATACTGAGAAATTGCCCACGAAACAAAACGAGCTAATTAAAGCACGGAAAAATATAACGAATTCAGATTTCTGTAGCACTCTGCGAATGAAAAATATGAACTATTTGTGGTCATTTCATTAAAAAAACAAATTTGCATTTGAAAATACTTTAAGCCAGTAATTTGAGAATACTGCTGCAGAATGTTTCAGTCAGTATATCAATAATCATAATACAAATTACCCTGAATATTGGTGAAAATAGAGCCTTTTTATTTTAGTTTATTTTATTAGAAATGTTAGTAATCTGCAGGAATTTATTGGTGTCTTAGACTGACATTTGCCGTCAGACGATTCCTGAGTTTCTTCTCTATTTTGCCTCGCGTCTCTAATCAATGCACAGACTTCGCAGTCGAGGAGTATGCGATTTAGCCCAGCATTTTGATAAACAGCCGCGGGCATGCTGGGGTGTTAATTGCTTAATTAACCCGGGAGCCACACCTGTGTGGAAGCACGAGCTTTACTCAGGTGTGTCCGTTATTTTTGGCAGTTACTTGTATCTGTCATATATTCGCACTTGGCAAATCCAGCTTCCGTAATATTGTCACGGGTCAGAAATCTAATCAAACCTCACAGGTGTTTACGAAAATTCAGCGACGCAAAACAATGTCGTTCACTGCAAAAAAAGACTTTAAGATCAAGAACAAGACGCAAGCACAAAAATGACGTAACAAGACGTGACCAGTCGTGAATCACTTTTCAACAAACCCACATATCAGTCTTGAATGTCAGCGGTGTGCTACTCCATTTCCAGAGAGCACATATACGTCTCACTGTGCATACGTTTTCACCAACTGCCAGTCACTTTTTTAAATTAGCCAACTGGCTGCACGCACTCATAGATAAAGCCACAGCCAAGCACTTCATAAAGGGCCACTAGAAAAACCTTCAGCAGTCTTTCATCAACATGTTAATATATGAAGCTAAACTGTCACACAGTGTCACAGGAATGATTGGAGCTACTTAAATAATTAAGGGCTTAAGTTAGCATGAAATCCAGGAGCACATACAACCACAAGAATAAATTTCTCCTCTTAATGAATCCTATTAACGATCACCTGCGAGAATCTATCAGGATGTAAAATGAATGGTGACAGCCAAGGAACTGTAAATTCAATGAGAAACAGTCATAAGAAAAGGCAGAACAAAAATGTCTTAGAACATTTTAACAAGTGGACAAACCCACAGAGATCAATGTCAAGTTCGGCACTCCAAGAATCCAGAAATCCCCAGCAAGACATTCTGCAAATTCACAGGAAGACCACAAGGGGGAGTGGTTTTGCGGCACAAGCCCAGTGTTTGGACTATGCTTGGAAAAGTGATGACCCCTGAAAGTTTTCTCTTCAATGGCAACAAAGGAACGTTTTGTCAGAGAAACAGAAACAGCCTGTCCACTGTGTAAATTACATCAAATGCATGAACAAAAAAAAAACATCCAAAAAACAAGTGTGGGGAAAAAAAATATTTTTCTGAAACTGGACTTCACGGTTACTGGGAAAAAAGCAATTCATAACGTACGTAGACATTGCAACAAACCCAAGTTTTTAAAGCGTGTTACTTGCAAACACAAGCATTTTTGGATAGAAAATGTGCACGTATTGAGAGTACTGCTGGCTTGGGCATACAGACTACATAGCTGAAACACTGGAGGCCTTCCAGAAATGCTTGTGCAGAAATGTAGAAATGCCAGAAATGTTTTAAATATCTGCTCTCCTCTTTAATTACCGTTGTACTACTGTCTCATTCCCCATTTGATGTCCGTAACTTGATGACTTGTGAACTGCGTTGTCGGGTAACTTTGTGTGAAGGAACATGAGAGTTAATATCTGCTGTTTCGCATGTGTATCTGTAGAATCTCTGGCACCATCAATTCCGCACCGGGTGACCTGTGACATCACAAAGTAGGGAGGGCCATTCCCCCCCCCCCCCCCAAGTGTTCTCCGCTGAAGGCCCTCACCTGCACCTCTGCCACTTCCTCCTTCACAGATCACCACGGCAACAGGAACACAACGGAGGGCATTGTACCCCGCACGTCCATTCAGGAATCCGGAACCTTCTCCGTTCTGCGGACCCAGCCCGAACGACACCCTACACTTGAGACTCCACCCACAGGAAACTCAAAGCCTGCGCTTATGAAAGGCACCGACGGTACAGGCTGTTCTCTTAGAAACAATCCGCGCATTATTAGGAAAGTACATTATATCCAGAGTCACGGCAAAGATGTTATAGATCTGCAGATTTTCAACTCCTAAATTTCTTCTGTCCCCCCCTTGTCGTTAACTACAGGAGGGTCTCTGAAACTGCACTGTACCTGGTCCACGTCCTCTAAACAAATCTTCAGAAGGCAATGAAACCCTACAGGACAGTAGATCTCCGGGAACAGGTTTGGGTCCCACTAAGCTAGGCCGTCTGAGAACAGCACTTACTGCATGCAGCTTAGACACTGGTTAAGCCTGCGAAAGGAGAAAGTCTGGAGCCCACAGATGCAAAATGAACCAGACGTGTTTTGATTCTCCTGCGTCTTCATCATATGTCATATGTCAGTTATTTTAGAACTTTTTGAACTGAACATTCTAATGCTGATGTAACAATCGCTGCTGGTAATTGGAAGCAGCGGAGTTCTAGAACACTGACTCAGACTTCTGAAAAAGCATTCCAAAAATTCATACTCTTTAAAAAGGGTTAAAATGTCTAAATCTGCATGTTACACAAAGACACATACAACAAAACGTTTGTGGCAAATCTTTGTGTTCATCATCATTTTATCAAATGTTGATCGTTCCGATAATTTCACTTCACAGCACAGCTCTGTGCCAAAACAAAGCGTAGAGTGTGACGGGATTCATTAAAAATAAAAGACTTTCTAGCACCGCGCCTGGGCTCTTCAGAAGCCAGGGCCGGGAGAGCGAGAGCAGGCTGATTAAAGTTTCGCTGGAAGACGTTTGGAGCGCGGCGTTCTCCAGAGCTGCGGGGAGTAATCAATAAAGCGCCACACGGCTCGGCGGCTAATTGGCAGCTGGTCACACTTGAGGGGCAGGGCTGACATGTTTCCAAGAGTCTGAGAGGTGCTCTCCTTCTCCCTCTCTCTCTCTCTCTCTCCCTTTCTCTCTCTCTCTCATCCACGTTCTCTCTCCACCTCTCTCTCCCTTTGTCCCTCTCTCTCTCTCTCTCTCTCTCATCCACGTTCTCTCTCCACCTCTCTCTCCCTTTGTCCCTCTTTCTCTCTTTCTCTCTCTCTCTCTCTCTCTCTCATCCACGTTCTCTCTCCACCTCTCTCTCCCTTTGTCCCTCTCTCTCTCTCTCTCTCTCTCTCTCTGTTTCTCTTCCTCTCTCTCTCTCTCTTATCCACTTTCTCTCTCCATTTCTTTCTCTCCCTTTGTCCCTCTCTCTCTGTCTCTCTCCCTTTCTCTCTCTCTCTTATCCACGTTCTCTCTCCACCTCTCTCTCCCTTTGTCCCTCTTTCTCTCTCTCTCTCTCTCTCTCTCTCTCTCTCTCTCTCTCTCTCTCTGTTTCTCTCCCTCTCTCCCTGTCCCTCTTTCTCCATTGCACAGACACACTACCAGACACACACCCTTATGCTAATCCATGCCCCAGACTGATGCAGGTCTGTGGCACTGAGGACCAGGGGGTCAGTAAACAAACAGACACCCTGGGGCTGCCAGGGTGGGGGGGGGGGTGTTAGTAAACAAACTGAAAACTGACATTAGCGTCCCAGCTGCACTGACATTCGACCGGGACCCAAAACAAATCCACTGCAGCCAAGATGGCCATTAGTTTGTTCCCAAACCCCCTACACACACACACACAAACTCACACACACACACACACACGAGCAAGCATTCACGCACGTTGTGAGGAGAACTAGCCGACTGAGCAGGAAGGATAACATTTTGGGCTAATTCAATTTGTTCCCCTTCAGTGTGCAAGTCCCCTTGTTTACTTTGACCCCATTATGCTGGCGAAAATAGGGCGGGGGGGGGGGGGCTCGAACCGTGGGACGTCCCAATCCTGGCCTGGCCTGACCCCCCCTTCGCCCTCCAGTGACCCAACACAATGGGTCATTGTGACATCAGCAGCCACCACCACCCAATCCTGTGTCAGCGAGGTCACCCGAGTTCGCTGCCTGAGCACACTGTCTAAAACGGACAACGCACTGCTGAGGGAGACCCCAACAGCCAATCAAATCGTGCGGTCGATCAAGTAGCCAATCAAATAATCAGCAAAACATACAGATTTTAGACTAACCAGGTGTTCAGCTCCTCCATGACCACTGACCTCTCTGCTTCCTAACTACAGGTGGTTCTGGTGATGTAGGACATTATCCCCCCCAACGAATTTTCAGAAGCATCACACTGAAATGTTTTGGCTTCAGCAGTAGAGTGACAGAACTGTGAATATTAGGAACAAGGAGCCTGTGGAGCAACCAAAACTTTCCTGTAAAACTGTGAGGGTTTTTTCCCCTGGTTCTGTAGAACGACACCTGCTCCATGTTTTGTGCACTATGCTGACTGACCACGGGAACAGTGTGTATAGAATCATGCAAGCCTGATCTACAGACTAATCTGCACACTGATTTACACACTGATCTACACACTGATTTACACACTGATCTGCACACGGATCTGCACACTGATCTACACACTGATCTGCACACTGATTTACACACTGATCTGCACACTGATTTACACACTGATCTACACACTGATTTACACACTGATCTACACACTGATTTACACACTGATCTGCACACTCATTTACACACTGATCTACACACTCATTTACACACTGATCTACATACAGATTTACACACTGATCTACACACGGATCTACACACTGGTTTACACACCGACCTGCACACTGATCTACACACTGCTCTACACACTGATCATGATGGACCTGCTGATCTAAAGGTCATGAAATGTGTCTCGTGGAAACAGGCCAATAGCAGCAGCACAAAAGCGGAGCACAAATGATGCACAAATATAGGGTGCACAGATCGTACAACAGAAGACCCCTAAATTATCAAACATGCAAATGATGAACATTCTTTCATGAACGTAAACATGTTAAATAGTAATGTTGCATAGTAAATATTCACATGCAGCAGGACAGAATGAGTAAATAAAATTGTAATTGAAAATAAAACATTATGATTAAAATTTAAATAAACTATTGTGTGTCAAATTATTATTTTTTTTAATAATAAATTATTACCATTATTATTATTGTTCCTATTATTAATAACAATCATGATAATAATAATACTATTGTGTTATTGTTATAGTTATCGTTGTTATTGTTATAGAGATACAGATTTGTGAAGTGTAAAGAGTTTATGTCTTTTTCTATTATCATGAATTAACATGGTGTTAACACAATCAGCTGTGTATGTTTTTAGGATTTTTATTTCACCCAATTAAAGGGTATTAAAGGTGCAGAGTCATGCACAAAGCCTACAGTGCACTTGTACATATTTGTTCTTTTCAATTCAAAACCCATCAGACACACTCAGCACCTTTTAGAAAATCCAAAAGATTTTACTTTTTAACAACAGGTTAACGTCTGCGTTATGTCTGCAGTATTCTACAAATAATATTGGCACTAGTTAATAATTAAATAATTCTTTTTGTGTATCACTTCATGGAATTGTGGGAAGGTGCCAGAAGAGATTAGATGAGAATATTACTGTGAATCTACGTACTTGTGCGCACCTCACAGACCGGGGGCAAGTTCTTCATGCTGTGCCATCAGCTTAACAAATTAAATGTATAAATAGTGTTATTAATATAACATATGCAATTAATAATTATATGATGAATAATATTATTAACAGAACACATCAATGTCAGATGCTTTCCTTTTTTTTTTTTTTACAAGTTTATGAAAAATAATTGGAATAAATTAATAATCAAAAATACAACTAATACTTGTTCCATATCAGACGATGAAGAAAATAGAAGTAGAAGAATAATAGAGGTTATTTTATTTTTCATTAAATTTTCAGTGCAGTAACATAGCTTCCATACGGTACTCTAAGTATGCAATTCACTTAATTTATTAGTCGTGCATTTGTACTACATTTAGAAAATATATTTTACAGTTCAATTTCATGGAGTAAATATTGTCATATCTAAGGTACATAATTATTAATTCTATGAACAGTCTAGATGCTTGTACTTCTGTCAGAAATTCTGGATTCATTAAATGATTAATGATCTCTCCAACTGGTCAATGTTCAGCAATATCTGAATTTCAAACACAGCCCTTCAAGCAAACAAACAGCCTGTTAAACAAATAGTTTGTTTCAACTTTTTTTTTGTTCTTAAATCTTAAATGTGACTTTGAAAACCAAATCTTAATCACAGGAACTTTTCACAAAGCAGCCATTTTGTGCTTAATGTGCACTTAAATTAAATTCAGGACTTAAGCAGAAAACCACCACAACAAAACCCGATCAGTGCAATCAACTGTTCCTGTCCCTCTGGTCTCTCCTGGTTGCAAACAAGAGGCTTAACACGCAAACACCTAAACACAAAAATATAAAAAAGTAAAAAGTATTCTATCACGCAGGATTAGTATTCCTCTGAAAAAGAGGAAATGTAAAAAAAAAAAAAACAATCCTCCTGCTGGAGAAGTCCCCCACTGGACCGTAAGACCGGCGAGGGAGTGTTTTGCGGGAATCGAGCGAGCTCTCGGACGAGAAGCAGCGTTTTAAACGACTGAGAAGTCACGTTCGGAAAGGAGGACAGCAGGAGTGAGCGAAAGAGAGAGAGAGAGAGAGAGAGAGCAGCTCCTGGGGCTTCAGACGGGGACCTGGTGGCTGGCGAGCTTCGCCGCTGAAATGAAGCTCCCCGTTGTCTGTAAACCCGCAATCTCAGGCAGGGTCCCGGCCAGGCCGGTAGTCTCAACAATCACCAACGACGATGGGAGGGGGGGCTACCACCGGCCTGGACGACCTGAGCAGGATATTAATATTCATAAAGGAGTGACCGTCAGCAGACGCTTGTTCCCTGCGTGCGTCGCGGGGGGGGGGGGGGAGCGGTGGGGGGGGGGGGGAACAAGAGGCCATTGTCCGCGGCGATGCTGACAAACAGGCACAGGCGAACCGAGGGGGTCGCCCCGGTAACCGGACAGATCGGGGGGAGAAGGGGAAGAGACAGTCTGCAAGGTAAAGCTCTTTATCCTCTGAAACAAAACAACCTGTTTGGGGGAGTTTGCTGTGGGGGTGTGTGTGTGTGTGTGTGTGTGTGTGTGTGTGTGTGTGTGTGAGAGAGGGAGAGAGAGAGAG
>CM077288.1:67678472-67765972 GCA_039654925.1 Anguilla pacifica
AAATGCAACAGAAAAGACATTTTCTCCCAGCTCTACTGTTCAGCCCACCTCCTCCTCGGATTGCGTCTGTAGAACGGCTACAAGGGCAGATGGCTTTTTCCACGTGAACAAAACCTGGGATTGTTTGCGAACGTTCTACAGCAAAACACGAGCAAGCCAGAGGAGGCTGCGCGTCATTGGCATTCGCCATGCATGGCATTTAACGTAACAGCGCGGCACAATGAACAGCCGGGTCACCCACGTTTTACCATTCAATCATTCATGCCGTTCCCCTCCCCCCCCCCCCCCCCCCCCCCCCCCCCCAAATACTTTTTCCAACTTATTTACATCATCGGAGCTATTCTTTCTCATAGCTGGGGTTTCTTCGTCTAATTAAATATGTTCCCAGGCCACTCGAAGGATTATGCGTCCTTCTCGGTCCCCACTTGCGTGTCTAACTGCTCGTCTCACTGTTTGATATGCTTCTCAAATCAGCAAACGGTTTTTCTAAAATTGCATTCACATTACCTGAGTTTTTCCCCCACTTATACAGTCTACGCCCTCTTCATCATTGCCGGGACTTCAAGTGATATTTTACAAAGGATTACGCTGTATGCGGTGACTCTATATAGTCAGCGAACATAAAAAAAATACTGTAGTCTACTTTCAGTATGCTAAAAGTATTGACAGAGCAGCGAAAAGAAACCAAAAATCTCTATTTCATTTCAACTGTGATTTGGAGACAAGGGAAGCCTCGAATTTTCAGTGAAATACTTAAGAAATGTATTTAGACAGAACATACATTTGATGCTGTCAATAGCGTCAAAGGACCGATAGTTCTAATCAGTCCCCTATATTTATCCCAGGATTCCAGTAAGTGTCCTGTTCTGCAGATGAATAACTGCCTCTAACGGGCTGCGTTTATAAAACAGCACTTTTTCAAAAATGTTTGCGTCACAATCGACATGTAAATTAAAAAGCTGTCTGCCGTGCGAAAGGAGTTATAAAACGAATGCGTTCCGAGCACTATAGGCTACACCATATTCCCATACTGTTAACATGTATTTTAATTGGTTCAATATTCAATTGTGTGGACGATTAGCGCGCGTTTAATTATCCGAGCAGGCATGGTTTGCCATGTAAATGTAGTTATTTACATCAAATTGTTTAATTTGAAAATCTGTGGCCTTAATCTGCAAAATGCACTCATTTCCATTCAAATGGCCACCTGCTCCCACGTGACAGAAAAGGACATCTGTTTAATAACAATTCAAACAACAAAGGCATTTATTCATTCCAGGGGTAACATGTGGATTGGAACTTCACACACTATTCGAGTAATAATACAATAATAATACAAGCTGGTGTATTCGTAAGCAAAGCCACGTGCAAAATAAAAAAAATAAAAAATCGAGTTGACACAAAAATGCATTTTACTACACTTGATATGCCCTATACACTCTCACCAGAATTGAGATCTGAACGCGTTATCTCTGCCCAAAAAATTGTGCAATGACTGTACTTCAGTTTGAAGGGTTTTAAAACGGCTTAAATATCATGTATTGCTGAATATCGTGTTTCTCCTCGCCTAGCATCTCACTCTGCCTGCATAGATATGGGGAGGAAGGGCACATTTTTCTCAGCAATTCTGTAGAATCCTCTTTCCCACAGTGTTTCTCCACTCGGATGCAGATTCCGTTCTAGGTCGTCGGTAAATGCTAACTTTAAAAAAAACATATTTTCTCTGGGTTGTCTTTTTCTTTCGGGAAATTTTCCTGCAAAGTTATTTTCAGAGACAAAAGCGAGTGAAATGAACACAAACGCACGCGCGCGCAGCACAGAGATTTCCCGTTGCAAAGAACACCGACCCTTTCTCTGTTCAGGTTATGTGTGTGTTTGTCAGGTATGTCTGCCCCGCGTTAGGCCGTGGGCGTTTAACCACGTGCCTTTATATTAAAGCTTGTGCAGAGTCGGTCCTCGTTTTCGTATCACCAGCTGGATGAAGGCGAAAAGACTGCTCTCCTCTGGGGCTTTCGAAGTGGCCTGCGCACACGTGTTCGTGCTGGGTAATAGGAGCTCCCACGAGCTCGCTCGCGCTGGGAGCCGGGGCTCCCGCAAATGAGGATGAGCAGATGCGCGAGTTGGTTTTAATAAACACTCCGGCCGAACCGCAGCTGGAGTTAGTGCCATCGGTAGCGCGCCGGTGTCCTTGTGATTCCGCGTCCGAGGCCACGTCTCGCGCCCCAATTTTTTTACATTCCTTTTTTGCCTGCGTACTGCAATCAATCAAGAGGCAAACTCGATTCGTCCCAAATTCGTCATGCCAATTGATACGAATTCGCTGGCACGTCTTATCCATTTATAATGTTTTTTTTTTTTTGTAAGCGAAGTGACAGGGGCTTGGCGGTATACCACCTGGTCCGGTCCTGATGAAGTGGCAGCGAGCCTGTCAAATTCTGTCATCATTCCCGCCCTTACACAGTTTGGGGCGGGGAGGGGGGGTTGTGTATTGTGGCTGCAGGAAGACACGTGTGACACTGACACTTACCAAAGGCGAGGGGGAACGTCTCACTTTTGACAAGGAACGCCAGGAGGACAGCGGGCACTGTCGCTCACCAGCGGAACATGAAAGCCAGGCCCTCGCGGTGACCTACAGGGGGCTGTCACTCACGCCCCGGACCTGCCGAGCGACACCCGCTGGGCCAATGAAGAGAAGCCCCCACAGCGTAGGGACGCCTTAAGAGCGCGAGGCGACCAACCGCGTCGCAGACAATGAGCGGTGGGCGGGACCTTCTCTCACCGACTGAGAAGAGGAGCGATGAAAAGGGGGCGTATTTTTATTAAATTAGTCTCAGAGCTGTTTGTGAATGACGGAGCGCGGTTCGCGGAGAATGAGTTCTCATGCCTGTTTTGTGCGCGGTACTGAGCGTGACACGGGGACTAATTTGTGCTGTCTGAGAGCTGAAGGCGGACAGTGTGTGTCAATCTCAATTACAGTTAATCTTTCTCATCAACAGAAGCTCACGTAAAAGTAAAATATTATTAGCAATATTATTTGAACTCTTGTCCTCCGGTCATATCATTTTTTTAAAGAAGAGTGAGGTTTTGTGTTCATTTGGATTCAAAATTCCTTTTGAACATCCATCAAGAAAAATGGTAAATGGACTGCATTTATTTTGAGTATTTTCCAGCAACGACTATACAAAAGCACTTTACAATGAATACCTCTCATTCACCCATTCATGTATACACTCACACAACATCTCATTCACCATTCACCCATTCACACACACACAGAAACATTCACCCATTCACACACACACCCGCACCCTCTAATTCACCCATTCACACACACACACACATATCAGCCACGCAATGCACCAATCAGCTCGTTGGGAGCAATAGGGGTTTAGGCATCATGCACAAGGACACTTCAACATGCGCAGAAGCCCAGGGGATCAAACCGACAACCAACCTACATGGCTTCACTCTACACAAAATGGTGTTAACAACACAGCTCCCTTTCAAGAGCCATGCAAAACCTCCATTTCATGTCTTCTTTTTTCCATCACAAAGTTTGGTCATATCATCCGTGAAATACCCATCCAATAATCTCCAATAAATATCCCATAATCCCCTGACTTTGAGTTCTAAACCGTCAAAAGGACAGTGGGTAAGGCAACGTCACCTGAATCCGCAGGTGTGCTCACCTGTAGTTCTGTGATGTCAGTAATCTGAGACTAGGCCCGGCCTGGTAATTTTGGGATGTGCAATTCACAGCCCAGATCCCTGTCCCTTTAAGAGCTAAAACTGTCACTGCAGAAGCACTTTTTCCCTCCATTCCTTCATAGTACAGCAGCGTCAAATCACTTCAATGTAGAAAAAACAACGAACAGAAGTGATAAAACAAAGGAAAAGTTCAAAGTGCTTCAGAGAGCACCAGATGACCATTCCTCCAAATTTTCATTAAAATCCGACTGTAACAGATTTCTAGAGTGCTCCTCGCCCTTATGACCACTTCCTGCATCCTGCTTCCTGCAACCGTGAATGGTTCAGTGCTTCCCCAGACCACACAAAGGACAGTCAACCATCACCTGGGCGTCTGCATCACCCCCCCCCCCCCTTGAGGAATTTCAGGGCCTCTTTGTCTTTGGTGGGGGAATAAAAGTCTGAGACCAAAAAAAACAAAACAAAGCACCTGCTTAAGATAAAAGCCTTTCTGTCCTTCTCATCAGAACACATTTAATCCCTCTCTCCTTCCTTCTCTGTCATCTGAGCTACATTACATTACAGGCATTTAGCAGACACTCTTATCAAGAGCAACTTTTTATACACCATTTACATTGCATCCGCTTATACAGCTGGATATATACTGAAGCAATGCAGGTTAGGTACCTTGCTCAAGGGTGCAATGTCAGTGTCCTAGCGAGGACTTGAACCTGCAACCTTTAGGTTACAAGACCGGTTCCTTACCCATTATACTACACTGCCACCTATGCTAACATTTTTCCCTCAGAAGGCCCCCCCCCCCCCCAAAAAAGCTGCTATGTGCTGTACCTTTTCCATGGTGATCGTTGCCCAGAGCCGATGTTTGATCTGTTTGAGGTAAAAGCCAGGGGCAGTCCGTCACACACTGGACACACAGGATGTCCTCTTTCTGCGACTTCACGCCATCTGCTTAAATGTTTAGGCTGTGCTGCCAAATCTCTGAGGCCCAGCTACAGTACCCCCCCCCCCCCAATTTTCTGTGTCTGTATTGCATGCATGTGCGCATGTGCGCATGTGTGCGTGTGTGTGTGTGACATAGATACATGGAGTCCATGCATGAGAACAGAGCGGCATGCGTTTGCCAGCTGTAGCGGGTAGACGTGGGTTTAACGCATCTTGCCTCCGTTAACCGTCCTGGCCTGATTCAGGCTCGCTGACGCACCCGGCGAGAGCTGGACCAGCTGACCAGATCCAGCGCAGCTGCTGGGCCAAACCAGAGGAGCGGTGACATCCCCTCAGTCACAGGTCAAAGGGCAAAGGTCAGAAGGGAGAGCGAGCCTCGCCGCGGGAGGATGATGTCAGTCTTTATTTGTGCAAGTCTGTGTAAATAAGCCCCAAGCCCAGGCCTGACTGGCCTGACGTCACTGGGTGTGGACAGGCCAACGGCGGAGGAGAGGAAGCGCTTAATTAAAGGGAAATAAATGAGAGAGCACTCTCAGCGTGTTTTTGGACCGTTCCAGGGGTGGGGGGGGGGAGGGACATTCTGAAGGGGAGAACTCAGAGTGCGGACAGCCAGCCGGCAGGGAATAAGCCAATCAGCGGCTAACTCCTGGCTCTCCTGACTGTGGAGGTCCACAGCACAACGCCCCGTACTTCTAACACTGAGCCACAGAGCACCGGCAGCACTCACCACATCCCCCCCCCCACCCCCACTCCCGTCACCCCCCCATTCAAACTCCCCACAGTCCATCGCCTCCCCCCGGCCCCCTCTCTCCCGCGCTGACACCCTTTCGCCCAAGACGTCGCCACGGGAGCACGCCAGCAACAGCCACTCGTCCCTTTCGGCAGACATGTTTAAAAAAAAAAACAACAACAAAGCGCTTGTGTGCTCTTTCCCCTTCCACCAAAACAACCACGAGAGAGGCTGGAGGTCACTCAAGGTCAGATTGACGAGCGATGGGCAGGGACTCCGCTGCCAAAACACGGCACCGTGAGCGTGTCACAGACACACAGACACACACAGACACACACAGACGTGTCACAGACACACACAGACACACACACACAGACACACACAGACACACACAGACGTGTCACAGACACACACAGACACACACACACACACACAGACGTGTCACAGACACACACAGACACACACAGACAACGTGTCACAGACACACACAGACACACACACAAACACACACAGACAACGTGTCACAGACACACAGACGTGTCACAGACACACACAGACAGCAGGCTGAGAGGGGGTTATCCACGCCCCTTCTGCGTTCAGCAGGCTGACTGTCCTTTCACTCTTAATGGTCGTTTTGACATCGAAGTGTTTAAAAGGCCTTGTGTTGTATGTGAAAATCGTTCATTGGTGTTTAGTACTTGACGTTTTGGTACTGTTATCTTAAAGGATCCCTTACTGCATATGCGTGTCCTGGTGGAATGGTGCATTGTTTGTTTTGGCTATTTGCTTTTGTGGATTTTAAAAAATAATGACTTTTTAACTTGTAAGAATGTTTAAAATCAATAAAAGACACATTTCACCACACGAGTAAAACCACACGTGAAGATGAGGGAATAAGACAGTCTTACGGAGCCCCAGAGAAAAGCAGACGAAACTGGGGAGACACAGGCAGACTGATGGCTCTGACAGAGCACCCACTACAGACCAAAAGTAAAATTTACTGACAGAGCTCACAACAGCCCAAAAGCACCATCTACTGACAGAACCCTCACAACAGACCAAAAACATCAACTACCGACTGCACTCACAACAGTGCTAAAACACCATCTACTGACAGAAATCACAGCAGAACAAACAAAGTGTTTTCAAGAACAAGTGTGCCTATCATTAGAGGTAGAACACCTGAATCCATGTAACACCAGACCGGTGTCACACAATCAGAGTTATTCATGCCTACTGTAACACTCCACGCAGGGTTGGAACTTGCAACCCTCTGATGTACAACTGACCTTTCTTAATCTAACCACTGTGGTGCTGGGGGTAATGGTGTCTGTCCGTACGATGTAGCAGAAACACTTTGAGAGTGTTACTGGTGACCTCTCTCTCTCTTTCCCTCCCTCCGTCTCTCCCTCCCCTCTCTCCCTCCCTCTCTCCCTCTCTCTCTCCAGAAGTGGGGACATTCAGAGCTTCAGGACACTCCGGTTTCATGGGCTCAGGAGCTCAAGTCTGAGCTCTTCTTCTGGAATTCCGTTCCCTTGTTGAAGCGATTAGCGGGCCCAGATGCTCCAGCTGGGGTTTCCCGCCATCGGATGCGTCTCGCAAAACGACCGCAATACTGCATCAACTTCCCGGTGTCTGGACAGTGTCATCACAGAGCTGTGAGAAGGTTATGCGTCAGGCAAAGACTCTCTACACTGCGAGGATGTTGAATGACTCACAGAGTTCCTACAGGCACAGTTCATTCAGTGCAGGTTTTTTATTTATTTATTTATTTATTTTTGGCGTGAAGAGGAGCAAAGCTGACATTCGAAACTAACACTTGTGTTCATTTGCAGAAAGCTAACAGTCTAATAATGAACCTAAGAGACTCTTGAAACAGCAGCAACACTGCTTTAACGTTGGGGGGGGGGGTACAGCATGTACTCAAATCTGTAAAATACCTGGAACCCCCACCCCCAATTAATATTTGTCCTCTGTGTGACCTTGCAGAGCAAAAAAAAAAAAAGCTCTGAGTTAATACAACTCTAATAATGTTTAGCCCATAAAAGCCACAAAAAATGACTCATCTGCAGCCTATCAGAGTTCATTTAAGCGCATAATCAGCTTTCTCTCGTCTCAATGCCTTATAAGAGGGCAAGCCACCCTGCAGAAAAGCGTTCACCCCCCCCCCCCGCCCCCCCCCGCTCCCCCCCCCCCTCATCTCGGGCGCTACAGGCCAGGAGGGAGCCGACCACATGTGCGGGGGAACATCTGGATGAACTCCCGGGTGCATCCTTCACGGAAACTTCTCCTGAAACAAGAAACGTAATCCCTTCCAATTACGTCCCCAATTAGTCAGAGCAGCAAAAAAAAGAAGAAGAAAAAAAAACAGAAAGAAAACTGAAAAAGAAAAAAAAGAAAAGAAAAAGCCGCAGCTCTGGCGGAAACATCTGCTGGCGCACGGGGCTGGCAGGTCCGACCCCGCCGCTGAAACAAATGAAGATACGCTTATCTGTTATTGTTCTGAAAAGGGTCCGCGCCACGAGTGACTGATGAGGACTCCAGCTGGGCCGGGGTTAATCCGCTCGGCCGGCCCCCACACGACGCCGCCGATTAGCGGCTGGCCGCCGGCGGCAAGCGTCCCGCCCGGTCCGCGCGTGGAAGGACCCGCGCGTTTGAGACGAGGCGATGACGGGGTCGCGCGCTGGGACAGTCGGGACGCCGAAAATCACGGGACCCAACGCAGCTCTGGCTCGGTGGCGTGGCATACTGACTTCACACGGGGAGGGGGAGGGCGTGGGTAATTACCGAAGCCAATCGTATGACGGGGAATCGACTGCGTGACTTTGTGTGCTGGTGCACAGCAAACGGAGGGGTCACTCGCTCGTCACGTCACTCCAGTGGTCACTTTTTTGGTTTGCAAAAATCAGTCACGGTGAAGGCCACCCAAGGAAAGCACACTCTATTATAGTCCTGTTACAACTTAAAATGCACGTCATTTTTTAAAAGACTCCTTCAATAATTAAATAAATAATAAATAAATAACTCTCTAACGAATTACATAAATATGTCACAGAAGAGCTTTATAAAAATGTGTTCTACTATTTGCTGGTGACTATAATTTGTAGTCGTGGTGTACATTTGCCCATATTTTATAGTGTGGAGCAAAATCATGATCATTTTTTTCTGTATGTTGCTGTACATTGCATTTCTGAGACAGAAATGCAATCTAGTATAGTACTTACAACAGCGTGGCTTTGTAAAAATATTTAGAAATAAATAAAAAATATATATATATATTATATATATATAATTAAAAAATAGGCTACACGCAATAAAACGAAATGGCCGAGTTGGCAAACAGCGAGGATTACGGAACCTCAGTCTGTTTCCTGCCATGGCCGTCCAATCAGGCGCGAGGAGCAGAGAGGCAACGGGTTCGCTGTGAGTCCACGCGGGCGCCTGGTCTCCGGGGAGCTGCGGGGCCGCGCGGGCGCCTGGTCTCCGGGGAGCTGCGGGGCCCCGCCTGCGCCTGGTCTCCGGGGAGCTGCGGGGCCGCGCGGGCGCCTCGTCTCCGGGGAGCTGCGGGGCCGCGCGGGCGCCTGGTCTCCGGGGAGCTGCGGGGCCCCGCGGGCGCCTGGTCTCCGGGGAGCTGCGGGGCCCCGCGGGCGCCTGGTCTCCGGGGAGCTGCGGGGCCCCGCGGGCGCCTGGTCTCCGGGGAGCTGCGGGGCCGCGCGGGCGCCTGGTCTCCGGGGAGCTGCGGGGCCGCGCGGGCGCCTGGTCTCCGGGGAGCTGCGGGGCCACGCGGGCGCCTGGTCTCCGGGGAGCTGCGGGGCGGCGCGGGCGCCTGGTCTCCGGGGAGCTGCGGGGCCACGCGGGCGCCTGGTCTCCGGGGAGCTGCGGGGCCCCGCGGGCCCTCTGCTGATCTCGCGGACTGGACTAGGGACGCTGCGGCAATGCGGCTTTGCTCAGGGCGGGAGAGAGGGCTGACGCCCACCGGAGCTTCGGGACGAGCTTCGCGCGGCCGTGCTGGCCGGGGAGTGAAGCTGTCTCGCGAGCGACCAGCCGATCAAACGCAACCGACCAGCCAATCAAACGCAACTGACCAGCCAATCAAACGCAACCGACCAGCCGATCAAACGCAACCGACCAGCCAATCAAACGCAACCGACCAGCCGATCAAACGCAACCGACCAGCCGATCAAACACAACCGACCAGCCAATCAAACGCAGTCGACCAGCCAATCAAACACAACCGACCGGCCCACAGCGTGTCTGAGAGGGTCCGGAAGAGTAGTAGGATGATTAGCCCGGGACAGGCAGATGCTGGTGGACGTGGGCCAACGGCTTACTGTTCCATCAGAGATAGCCATCGCCAACTTGAGGCCTGGTCTGGTCCCGTGGTCCAACTCTCAGCGCATGGTGTACCTTGTGGAGCTCACAGTCCCTTGGGAGGGTGCTGTGCGGGAAGCCTTCGAAAGAAAGAAGCTGCGATACACAGAGCCTGCAGCGGAGGGAGAGCGGCGGAGGCTGGAGGGCAAAGATCTGCGCTGTTGAAGGTGGATGTCAGGGCTTCGTGGCAACATCAACTGTAAGACCGACGAGGGACCTGGGGATCAGCGGACAAGCCCTACGCCAGGCCGTCAAGGAAACATCAGGGGTGGCAGAGCGGAGTAGCCGGTGGCTCTGGCTGAAGAGGAAAGACCCCAGCTGGTCTCCCAAACAAGCCGGCTAGGCAGATGCAGAGGGGGGTGGTTCTGGGACGCCAGAACGCACCGCTGAGCCTCCTGGAGACGTCGTGGGCCCAGTCAGCGAAACAGTGATGAAAGTAGGAGCCCACTCGACAACCCCAATGACGTATCTGCCCAGCCTCTCTCAACATCGGAGTAGCGTAGGTCAGTGTTTAAGTCTTCCATCACCACCGGGAGCACGGGGGTTTTAAGAGGTGGCACTTTGGATTTCAACATCACGTCCTGTGTATTTGAAAACAATAATGTACAATATCAATGCGGATAGCTTTGCAGAAATAGTGCCATTGTTAAGGACAGTGTTTGGTCTGAGCGTTCGCAGGAGGCCTACGCTATTCTGCAGGTTGCAACCAGGTAGTGAATAGCCTAACTTTTCTTCATATTCAACACTTTCCAGCTCGACCATAAATAAAATCCTAAAGTGACTACAAGCACTGTAGATTTGTCTATTGTCTGATTAATAAGCTTGTAAGTCATCGTGGAATTTTATTTATTTTGCAGTTTATACTGCATGCGAGTGGCACTGATGGCTCATTGTTATCAATCATCAGACAGCATTACATTGATTCACTTTCTGCTGGTGTGACAGAGAGAGAGAGAGAGAGAGAGAGAGAGAGAGAGAGAGATGTTATGAATTTATTGCTGCTTCTTATGGCGAAAGTTCTTATACAAAAGCAGCGCAATGCCAGCTCCTGATTGGAGCGCGTCCTGAGAGAGCCAAGGAGAGGGACTTGCAGCCGGTCACAGACACGCCCCCAGCTGCCAAGGCGCTAATCTCGCGCCTACATACTCCACCGTTGCTGATATTCGAGGGCATTTACCTGCCAGTGAATCTCAAGGCGGTGTGACGGCGCCGACAGCCAGCCAGCTGTTCGCCTCGCTGGGGGCTTGTTAACAGAATATCGCGATCCCGCAGACTCCCCGCGTGCAGACTCGCCATCCGCGCGGATCTGGGGATATTAGCCCCGCGAGTTAAGCTTCTGCCGGCGCGCTGTTCAGGGAGCGCGGAGATAATGCCGCTATCTCGCCGGAGCAGACGCTGCGCCCGCGCATTTCAATCCCGGGGTTCGCCTCGCCGCTCCTTCCCAAGCACGGCCGTGTCCTTATTAACGTGCGAGAAATCAAAACAAAGTAGGAAATAAAATATTATAGGGTATTGTTTCATCGGTTTTATTTATTTATTTATTTATTTGTTTATTTATTTATTATACATCAACGAGTCCTGGTCTTGCTGCAGTGAACTGGCTTTAAGTCATCAAGGGTCCAAGGTTTCAAATGAGCCTCAAACCACCGTGCTGCTGCCAGATATGCAGTAGATACTACAAGCATTGTTTCTCCTGAATGTTTTTTCCATTGAGTTCAACAGGAAAATTATTCTGGAGACACAATGCTTGTAGTATCTACTGCATATCTGGGAGCAGCACGGTGGTTTGAGGCTCATTTGATATCTTGGACCCTTGATGACTTAAAGCCAGCTCACTGCAGCAAAAGTGAACGAGCAAATGGTGGCACAGGAGGTCTCAGGAGTGCATTTGTTTAATTCTTGCTAATTTTCTGACCAATGATTTGTTGTTAAGATCAAAAAAAGCTTAAAAGCTTAATATTTTGCCATTTTGGGCTTGGCCCATTTTTTTTGTCTAGGAGTGTACTGTACTATAGGTCATGCTTAAGATGCACTCAATGGATATTATTTGATCTTGCATAAGTTACAGTTTTAATTGCCTGACTGAAAACAATTTTTTAAAAACGGAATGAGCCATCGTTGTGTAACGGCAAATGGCGGGTTAATTGCCCATACCGTCCCTGTGGGGCACTGCCGACAGATTCGCTAACAGGTTGCAAACAATCGCATGCAATATACTTCAACAATGAGAACCTCTCGTCTTTCCTTGTTTCTGACGTGTCAACGGGATGCGAAACAGGTTATATCTGCGGTGGGATCATGAAGTGGACGCTTCCCCAGAAGGGAAGCAAATCATTGCTTTGATAAGAGACAGCTAGGCTACCTAGCGGAAGACGCGGATTCTCCCACGGTCCTCTCTGTTCTCATAGCCGACGCCCCCAAGCTATGAGGTCACACCTCACGGTCTGAGGTCACTATGCTGCACTGCCACCCCGACCCTCACAACATAAACAGCGCCCCCTCAAGGCCGCCCTCGTCACAAACATAAACAGCGCCCCCTCAAGGCCGCCCTCATCACAAACATAAACAGCCCCCCCTCAAGGCCGCCCTCATCACAAACAAAACAGTGCCACCAAAAACAACAGCTGGACCCCCCGTCCCATTAAAGCTGTCGAGTGACCATAAAGGAGGGCGTGCCAAATGTAGAAAATTGAGCCTTTTCCACAGAGAGGCCACGTGGATTTGTCCCTGCCCGTGGTGTCTTAGAGGCCAGACAGAGAAAGCCTGGTGCAGATTCAGGAGCAAAATCAACCCCCCCCCCCTCCCCCCCCCTCCCGCACATCACACACACACACAAGAACAGACCTGTACAGGTGTCACATTTCATAGCTTCCAGGTCCGGGAAGGCAGGTCATATCCTCTGTCAGACTACAAGGGCTGCATTCATGTCCTTTAAGAGCTTAATTATGTTATCCTGTTTCTTGGTCTCCCAGGCAACTACCCCTGAACCCTAAACGTGAGTGCACAGAATCCACCCCCATTTTTTTTTTTTTACCAAAGTAGCATCTTTTAAAATTTTACTTAAGTCCCACTGTGGTCTGGAATCTCTTTTTCAAGGGGGACCTGACCAATAGGGCAGCAAAGATTTAAAAGCATGTTAACTCTCAGAGAATGCACCAAGTAATGAACACGGGCATTACGACATCTGGACCTGACAGTGTCCAGTCCAGAGATCAGATTGTGGAGAGATTTTGAACAAAAGAAAAGTATGAATCTGGCTTTGCACATCGTCTAAAGCTCCTAGGGGGGATGAGGGGCTCTCTGTCCTGCTGATCTGGTCAGAGTCTCTCCTAGTCCGATCCCATGTGCCCAATCGGGCCCTTGCCTGATATCCTTCAGAGAGGCAGGCATGGAACTCTTGGTACCCAAGGGTTCCAGAATGACCCAAACTCCAGACTGCACTGTGACATCACAATCAAACTCGACTGATCTCAGATCAGCTGTGGGTGAGTATCCACCAATCACCTTCGGTGTTGATCCATTTGCTATTAACAACATACCTTGTGATTGGTGGGGCTCCTCTCTGGCATCTGTTCCAAAAGAGACAGCCACGACGTGTTCCATCCAAATGTTATCACCCCTGAGCAAAATACAAAATCAATCATGATCTCGCCTTACTGGTAGAAAATAGGAGCTCCACCAGTCAAGGAGTACATCGGTTACAACTAACAGAAAAACAATGATGGCAACTGGTAGATACTTTCCCTGACAGCATATGATTCCAGGCCAAATATGATTGCGTTTAGGCACTTAGGGGCAAGTTATGGCATTGGCAAGTGTGCTTTGGGCCCAAACCCAGCAAATGTACTCAGAGCGCTTGGAGGAGGAGACTGGTGAGAGCCCTTCTCATTTATCTATGAGTCATGTGTGTGGTCATGTGTGTGACCACACACTGTCTTATCCCAATTTAGTTGTCCCTGGTTTTATCATATATGCAGAAAGTGTATAGAATTCGAGAAACAATTCACTTGTGATAAAGTAACGTTTAGATCAATTATTTTAGTAATTGCATGACCAGTTGGTGAATGCGTTTTTAAGATTTTGGTATCAGTATCGGGACTGCGGAAATGGGCAAAGGCATTTTCACAAGATCAAACACTTAAAGTCTTGGGTCCAAATTGGGGACAGCTGTCCCGCGGCAAATTGATTCATATGTACGGCTTTCAACCAGGCAAAACTCTGCCTGCTGTGTCTCTTGAAAATTGATATGAATGTTACGTTTTGTCGAGGTCGTAGGCTGACAGCAAAACGAGCATTTCAATTCACACATCACCCTCTACAACGTAAGTACAGGCTGCTAAATTTATTTATGAAGAACTTGCACCCTCTAGTGGAATATAATAGAAATGTGTTTAAAAGATGGAACAGAACTTCAGAAATCTCGTGCGGCCTTCGCGAGGAATGCAACTGGGCTGTGAACACGTAGTGCAAATGTTTGTAAATACCAATGTGAAGTCACGTATTAAGGTGCTAGACCACCACATTTTTTTTTATTCAACTGCTCCCGCCACAAATTTATAGTTACGGCACTTACCATTATGGATTTGTAGTTGATTGCCTGTTTTTCCTTGGATTTAGTATTAATGTACGGACTCCATGATACTGGAGAACACTCTTCCACTCTGTTGCCCTTTGCTGATGACGTCTTTCCCCCGGAAATACGTTATGACTTCATCTATCAATTGCAGTGTGCTTACCTGCAGTTGAAACCTCTGGACCAGAGAACTGCACCGGAGTACCTAATCGTTATTCCACATCTTTGGACAGCTACTCCGGTTGTTAAGCAGTTCTGTGGTCTCGAGGTTTAATTTCCTATCAGTGCGCTGCAGCTGAACCCATTAGTTCACCGTGTCTGTGAAACAGCATGTTGAGTCGTCTTGGGACAGATAAAACGCCTGGAAACATACCCCCAAAATGTCTCCTGTTCATAGACACTGAGCCTCTTTCAGCCTTGCTAGCAATAAGTACAGGCAACCAGGCATGTCCCGCATTTAAAAACGTGACCTTACGCATGTTTTTTTGCGCTTCGTTATGAATTGAGTAACGCCTAGTACTTTCATGCTGCATTCGTATATCTTCATGTTGATGTTGTAGCTCTTATCATACAGTATCTCTTGCAGTCATGCCGCAATTCTAGTTTACAATTTGCCAGATCTTTACTGAATTAGCCAGTGCTTACCCAGTGAACTAGACTTGATGCTCACGGCTATGGGTAGCTGATAAGCTGTACATTATGTGACCTGTGTTCTGTAGTTGTTCCAACGACCTTCGGTATGCACTTATTGTAGCTACGTCGCTTTGGGTAAATGTGTCTGCCAAATTAAATGTAGTATAACCTAACACCGTTCACCGGAATTTACTTCAACATAATGGGCAGTATATGACAGCATTAAGTAAATAGTGGAAGGGCACTCGACGGCCACATCAAGTTCCGTGGTTTTCCCCTCCAGACGTGTAGGACTTCTTAACGTATGTAATTGCGACAACAGTACGCACGTCACAGTGCCCACGGTAAAGTGGTCTCTTTAACTTCACAATATCAGACGCAATTCTGAACGACAATGATCGTTATGAAAAAAACACGTTTTATTTCTCACCCAAATTCAAAGACTTTTCATGTTGTTTAAAATCACTCCGTACACACAAAAAACTGACCTTGAGAAATGTATTTTCGCTGCATCCAGTTACAATGACAAAGAAAATGGACAAGGAAGATCTCAGTCAAAAGAAAAGTTAACATGTCATGCGTTATTATACTGGAAATCAGCACGTTTGGCCTTTAGTCCTCATCCACATTGCTTTATTAATAAAACCAGCTAATTTCTACCAAAACAAGTTTATTTCCAATGAAAGCAAACAATATTGTTGGTTGTTCAATTCTCCCTTTGATTGAGCCCAAGTGTGGGCTTTGATTGACAGGTCATTCACAGGTCAGAACTGTAGTATTTGTTTTTGCTTCCTGGAAATGTACTGCAAGCTGCGGGGGCCCTGTCTGCACTATAGCAGAGCCCAAGCTGCCAGTTCTGGCTCACTGGGGAGGGTGATGATTGCATGCCAGTTTTACTAAAACATTCAAATCCCATTTATTGATGGTCATTGGTAACAGAATTTATTTATTTATTTTTTTTTAAAAGGTCAACAGTTATACAATAAAAATCCATGCCAAATATTATTTCTCAAAAGTGAGCTCTATAATACTTTTTGGGACAAATTGCCTCACAGGTGTGTCTGATTGTGGAGGTGTGTTCAACTGCCTTCTCAGTGTAGGTATGTGGTTCTACGGTTCCCTGAGCTGAGAAGGCCGGACTAAGTGAGCTCTGTGTAAAATGGGGTCCATGTGTTCTGCTCTGCGGCACAAAGTGGAACTTACTCGCTGAGGAGGAGAGGTTAAGATCTTTGATTTTCGCTCAAAGTTCCCCTAATTTTTTACACTGTGGTGTGAGAGTATGTGTCTCCGAAGGCTGCGGTTCTGGGCGAAACCGCAGCCGCACAGCGAGCAACCGTACGGTTTCTCCCCGGTGTGGACCCTCTGGTGAGTCTTGAGGGTGCACAGATGGGCAAAGCTCTTCCCACACTCATCACAGCTGTGCGGTTTCTCCCCGGTGTGGACCCTTTGGTGAGTCTTGAGGGTCCACAGATGGGCAAAGCTCTTCCCACACTCATCACAGCTGTGCGGTTTCTCCCCGGTGTGGGCCCTTTGGTGAGTCTTGAGATAGCACAGATAGGCAAAGCTCTTCCCACACTCGTCACAGCTGTGCGGTTTCGCTCCTGTGTGGACCCTTTGGTGAGTCTTAAGATCATAGAGATAGACAAAGCTCTTCCCACACTTGTCACAGCTGTGCGGTTTCTCTCCTATGTGCACACTCTGGTGAGTCTTAAGATCATAGAGCTGGACAAAGCTCTTCCCACACTTGTCACAGCTGTAGGGTTTCTCTCCTGTGTGGACACTCTGATGACGCTTAAGATTATTGAGATAGGCAAAGCTCTTCCCACACTTGTCACAGCTGTGGGGTTTCTCTCCTGTGTGGACACTCTAATGACGCTTAAGACCATTGAGATAGGCAAAGCGCTTATTGCACACCGTGCAGCGGAAGCCTTTCTCTCCGGTGTGAGTAATCTGGTGAGTTTTAAGAGTGCTGATGTAGGAGAACCTTTTACCGCACTGTGCGCAAACGAACGGTTTCTCCCTGGTGTGAACGCGCTGGTGGATCTCAAGGTAGCTTTTGTAGGGAAAGCGTATTCCACAGTCCGTGCAGACGTGCGGTTTCTTCTCCGTGTGAATGCTCTCATGAGCTTGGAGAACGTGCCACTGGGAGAAGGTTTTGTCGCACCCTGAGCAGGCGAACGGTTTCTTCCTGCTGTGAATCCGCTGGTGCTTTTCCAGGACGCTGGAGCAAGCGAAAGCTTTGCCGCTCTCCGAACAGCCGAACCGTCTCCCCGTGCCGTGCTGCTCCTCCTCGTGCGTCTGCAGCTCGAGAGCGTCCGGGAACGTCTTCCCGCAGCACGTGCAGATAAACTCCTCCAGTCCATCGATTCTCCAGCGTCTCTCTGCTTCTGCCGACGTGTTGAAACTCTCCTTGCACAGGGTGCTTCCAGAACGCTGTCCCGGAGAACCCAGAGGGACCGCCATCTCTGCCGAAATGGCATCAGGCGCCCCGCCGGGGCGGCCATTTTGTTTCTGCTCGAGGTGTGACGTTGGGCCCTCGTTCTTCTCCGAGCGCAGCCTCTGAGAAGCTCTGTAATGGCGAGGAGAGAACCGGTCGTTTGGCCGCGCACCTCCGGGCTCCGAGCTTCCTCTGTGCTGTCGGAGCGTTTCCTGAACCTTTCCCGATCTGGTGGCCTCGCTCCACGCGCACTGGACCTCCAGCCCCTCTCCAGATCCTGGCAGGGGGTGTCCCGGGGTGAGAGGCTCCCCGTCGGGCTCCTGCTTCAGTTCGGCTCGCAGCCCCTTCTCTGGGTCTCCTGCAGGGCAGGGCTGCATGTGCAGCTCCCCCTCCTCAAAGAGGGGTCCTACACCACCGTTAGCAGCAGCTGCCCCCAATGTGCCTGCACAAAAATAAACATATATTGAAATCTAAACTGAAATTAATTACTAATTTCACACAACTTGATTGGATTTGGATGGATGAGCTTAGCAACTACAACCAGTAATTAGCAATTACAATTATAACCTTATTAATCCCCACAGGAAATTACCACAGGCATTCTCCTCAAAGATTTTCTGTTCTGCCTGTGATTGGCTTGTCTTTGGGTCCTCTTCCAGCCAATCCTTGCTGAGCGGTACAGATTCTGACCAATCCTGCTCCCCGTCTGCAGGCTGACAAACAGGAAGTGTGAAGAACACCAGAAAATCAAAGTCTTTAAGACCAGCATTTCTTCTTCTGAACCTGCCTCTCCCCCACCCAAACACCAACAGGAACCACTGTCTGTGGACAAATGTTTTCATCACCTCACTTTACTACAATGTCCACACACACACAGAAACGAGGCTAAGTACAACATGTGATGGGTGATTAGGCCTGGCTCACAGTTGGCTTTCCAACTGATCCCAAAGGTGTTGGATGGGGTTGAGGTCAGGGCTCTGTGCTGACCAGTCAGTTTATTGTACACTGTTCTCGACAAAACCATGTAATGTAAAACCATTTCTATATGGACTTTGCTGTGTTAAAGGGGTTAATGCCATGCTGAAACAGGAAAGGGCCTTCCCCAAACTGTCCAGAACGTGATTGTATAAGATAACCCTTTACTAACCCTATACTAAACTAGCCCAAGAAAAACAGCCCCAAACCAAGAATTGTCATATAGTGCACTTAAGAACCATTGCTTCACTGTGCCAGAAATAAACAGGCAGACAAACAATTTTGCAGACATGAAGTTACAGGTTCCACCGAGATTTGAACTCGGATCGCTGGATTCAGAGTCCAGAGTGCTAACCATTACACCATGGAACCCTAAAAACAAAGTATACAAACACGGGTTTCACGCACTGCAATTTGCATTGTAAACACCTCACAGCTAGACCAATGAGGGTTTGTAGCTGGAGGGGAAGGCACCGCGTGTTTTCCCTTGGCTGGTGTGATTCAAAACCGGAGATGTTATTTATTTTTCTCTGTTCGTAAGAACAGGGCACAATTATACTTAAGAATGCACTGGTTCCGTGGCCACGGGTCAGATATGAATGCGCTGCTTCATATCCCGCTTAAGACTGGCCTGAAACGGACCAGTAGCATTCTTGTTACTCTCCGTTCGCAAACGGGGCTATGCTGTCATCAGAGATATATCTGACTTGTCGCCGGACTGTCAATATTCCAATGGGAGCATCAGAATACTCACAAATGCGCGGAACAACACATCAAATATATCCGTGACCACAGCAAGTAAACGTAACAGTTACTATGGTTTACTCTCGTAATAATCTGACTCCAAATGAAATTAGAATTTAAAATTTGGTTTTAACTATACGTGGATCTTGGAGTGGTTACACTCGACTCTATCTTGAACCATCATTCCTCAATATATGCTCCTGGGTTTAGCACTATTGTTAAATCTCAGTTCGGTGAAGCCCCCAGAGGGTAGGAGGCGGACCACCATAATACATGCCTTCCTTTGTGCGTAGATAGTTATGAGCCCAGGACAGTGTGTATCTATCGGGCTCCTTAAGGCGAATTTGACAAGAACCGGCGTATAACGCCCATAGGTCCTCTTAAGCCAAAACACTAGAACCAATACAACACCAATCCCATTAGCGGGCAGATCGTGGTCGCCTATCTAACTTGAGGACCTCACTAAAGAATTTCGCTGTACTAGACCCCTGATCAGTAGGTCCTAGTCATAATCGGAATCATAGTATTTAATCAGAATTTCGGCTGAAAAGAAGATAAAATGGATTAGAGTCATGAAGACCACGCAAGTTAAAAATAAGAAGAATTTATTTAAAAGGCAGGTAGGTCATTAGCTTCAAATTCACAATCAATTTAAAATATGGAAGGTTTTAAAACATAAATACAGAGTAAAAAGTTCTTACCCAGCCTGTTTAGCTACACACGAAATCACAGAGCCTGCGCAGCGTGGGAAATCGATTGCGATCTTCCTTGTTCAGCTACGCACAGAACACAGAGTCTGTGCAGTGTGGGAAGTTGATTACGATCTTCCTAGATTGTTTTGTCTCCCTTCCTTTTAAGCCAAATCCCGCGTTTGGTCTAGGCGGCATTGCCATAAATTAACCTGGCCGAATAATAAAATCTGGAATTTCGGCCCCCACCATTCGGAGGCTGTTGTTAAACCAATTAGTGGGGAAATTGGGAAAAGGAGATGATTACCAGAGAGGACATTCCATTGGGATAGTTTTTTCCTGAGTTTCTGAAACTATGTTTTATCAAATTCTATTTGGTATGAAACATATTTCATTCAATTTCTTGAATTTCCCTGAATACGTCCATACCAAACATGTCAAGGGGATGTAATATTATGGTGCCATTTTAACCATTGAACCATTTTACATGCAATCCATGTTATTATTACATAAGGTATAATACAGTAATACAATGAAAACATGTGCATGGTTTGTACAGTTTTCCGGGGTTTGTAAATATGATACACAGATGGTTTAGAGTCCAGATCCAGAAAAGAAATAAAAAGTGTAATGACAGAGGGGCCACATAAGGGCACTGTGGTACTGTCACGTGCAGTTGCCCCACCATTTGGCCAGAGGCCTGATGATCTTTTTGCCCTTAATGGCCCCAACACACACACCCCCACAACCATAAACAACGAGACTACTTCCCCTTATCTTAGTCATGTCCAGGTGGCAACATTCCAGGGAGCCAATGGCTTCCAGAGGAAGTCCGAGTAACCTATTGTTTTATCACAAGGCTCTCGGGTTCTTTGAAGTACAGGATGAGTTCCAGCCTGCAGGCTCGTTCAAATGCCAGCCTTTTCTGGGTCCCAGTTTGACTCCCCTCTTACAGTATTATTATCAAAACAACGTAGGCTATTCTAACTACAAAACCAGTGAAATATTAACGTTAGAAAACGCTATTTTAACAACCAACGGGATAAGTCATTCCATTATACATATAAGGAAAATTGATTACTGACAACAAGAACTATGTTTATTTAACTTGTCGGTGAATATAAACGGTGAAACTGCATTCAAAGACATAAGTATAGAAACGCTGGTATCTAACAGAATGTGCAACGAGACTGATTTAGGTCGTGCAGTCTTCATACCAACAATGAAAGGCCAACTACGTTATACAATTTAGCTAGGTAATGACCACGCCGATATTAATTATCCTATGTCCTTACCGAAATCCCATAACATAAATTGAAACTCGTGCAGGGTCACTGAACCTCTATTGAATTTACCTCGTACTTTATGTCCAAGCCATCCGGAACAGTCTTTATCTTCTCCACGAGTACGCACTGTTCATCTTTGGCTGGACTTGTGCTCAATAGCCCGTCAAAGACATTTCCTTTCCCTGCAACCTTAGCTATTGGAGGCAAAATACACAATCAACTGCAGGTCGACAACCATTTCATATTGCGTCTACATTAGAAGTACGGCCGAAATGTTGCGCATTTCCATGCAATAAAGTGTGGAACTTACAGTTGTGTGCTTCTCTGAATTCGTCGCAAACCTTCACTTCAAAAGCGATGTTTAGAGAACTGTCCAGCGTTCCCTCTTCGCATCCTCGCGCAGCCCTGAGCTCTCCCTCCATAACCAGTAACTTACTTTTTAGCGCCTCGTTCTCTCTTTGGCTTCTGCACGTTTCCAATCGTAATGCCGCCGACGCGTCGTCGACTAGTTTAGTAATCTCTGCGAGTGCCGTTTTAGTTAAAACCTCCATGATGGAGGCCATCTGAACTTGAAAAGAAGCACAAGTCGCCATGCCTTGCTAATTACGTGAACTACTCACAGTAGACTCGGGTGAAACCATGGAGGGTAACATAGAAATTCAGTGGATGAATCTAGAACGTGACCATAGGCGCTGGAGAAGTAGCGGGAAATAGCCTCTAATGCGCATGCTCACGGCAGGGCGAGTTATTTTGCGAACGTGAGGAATAATTTAAAGGAGTACCATGGTGGTTGAACGTGACATTTCCCAGTTGTCTTTAGGCAACAACAAAACAAATGTGCATAATTTTTTTTATTATTCAGTCACTTCAATGTACTTTAAAACGTATTTTTCTAAGCCTAAATTTCCCACTATAAAAATTCACCCGAACCGTCTGGGCGTGGTAATGAGAACTGTCAGTTAGCTAGACAGACCGTGCCCCGTTACCACAGCTACCCCCATGATACGCGCTCTTTTTGGGAGACTGGATTTTCAGAAGCTAGCTAGCTTAGTAATATATCAAGTATCGATAGATAGCTAAGGTAAGGACGTTGACTTATATCCAATTATAATTTTTGCTATCTAGCTAGCCAAGTTAAGATAAAAGCACAACTATAACGTCCTCATAAAAGCAAACTAGCAAGCTAACGTTATCGATAACATTGCCTTATGAAAGCAAACCTCCTAGCTAGCTAACGTTAGCTAGCTAGCTAAATGAATATAGCCAGAAATAATTTAAAGGCACTCTAATTTAAGTGAACCTAACGTTAGTCAGATATTTGCATTGTCTTGCCTGTAAGCCAGCGGCGCAAACCATGGGTCTCGAGTTATGCATGGGTCCCCAAACGATTTAGAATTAGATTTCTTTACGGGGCGTGGAAATGGGAGTGGTTACTGTATTCGTGACGTAGAAAAATGACAACTTTCTCAACCGGCTGAAAATAGGACGATGAATTTAAAACGCATATTTCTCCAAAAATACAGAACGGACATATTTAATACTTTGCTCATTGTGTTTCTTCAATGCCTTTTGTGCAAATAGCACATAAAACCGAGAAAGTGTGAAAATCACCATGGTACTCCTTTAATACACTTAAATGTGCCGGATAATTCGTGATGATTTTGCGTTCTAACCTCGATGCAGTAATATTATTTCTACCGCGCCACTACTAAAAGGAGTACATGTTTTGTATCACAAACTGTCTTTTTGCTTCATTGTATCTAGGCATCTTAGCATCAACCATTGAAGAAAACTAGCAACAAACACGTCGGATACTCTTGAATATATCGAAAAAGACCCATTAGTCCATTGAGATACAAAAAATCATAAATACAAAGGACAAGGGTACAGCACACTCAAAATCAAATACGTTGGCATAAGTTTCACTTATTTATTTATTGCCGAGCATGTGATGAGAATCTGTGATGATCCCAGAACAGAAAAGGCCTGACAAAGTAAGCAGAGTATAAAATGTGATCAAACTGTTCTACTCTGTGCCACATAAGTGTAACTTAATTGCACAGCAGGGGCAGTAAATTCAGTGATTTTGCTCAATGTTCCCCCAGTTTTACTCCTCACTAGGAGTGAGTAAGTATGTGCTTCTGAAGAACATGATTCTGAGAGAAACTCTTGCCGCACAGCGTGCAACCGTACGGTTTCTCCCCGGTGTGGACCCTTTGGTGAGTCTTGAGATTGCACAGATGGGCAAAGCTCTTCCCACACTTGTCACAGCTGTGCGGTTTCTCTCCTGTGTGGACCCTTTGGTGAGTCTTCAGGCTGCTCAGTTTGGCAAAGGTCTTCCCACACTCGTCACAGCTGTGCGGTTTCGCTCCTGTGTGGACCCTTTGGTGAGTCTTAAGATCATAGAGATAGACAAAGCTCTTCCCACACTTGTCACAGCTGTGCGGTTTCTCTCCTATGTGCACACTCTGGTGAGTCTTAAGATCATAGAGCTGGACAAAGCTCTTCCCACACTTGTCACAGCTGTGCGGTTTCTCTCCTATGTGCACACTCTGGTGAGTCTTAAGATCATAGAGCTGGACAAAGCTCTTCCCACACTTGTCACAGCTGTAGGGTTTCTCTCCTGTGTGGACACTCTGATGACGCTTAAGATTATTGAGATAGGCAAAGCTCTTCCCACACTTGTCACAGCTGTGGGGTTTCTCTCCTGTGTGGACACTCTGATGACGCTTAAGACCATTGAGATAGGCAAAGCTCTTATTGCACACCGTGCAGCGGAAGCCTTTCTCTCCGGTGTGAGTAATCTGGTGAGTTTTAAGAGTGCTGATGTAGGAGAACCTTTTACCGCACTGTGCGCAAACGAACGGTTTCTCCCTGGTGTGAACGCGCTGGTGGATCTCAAGGTAGCTTTTGTAGGGAAAGCGTATTCCACAGTCCGTGCAGACGTGCGGTTTCTTCTCTGTGTGAATGCTCTCGTGAGCTTGGAGGGCGTGCCACTGGGAGAAGGTTTTGTCGCACCCTGAGCAGGCGAACGGTTTCTTCCTGCTGTGAATCCGCTGGTGCTTTTCCAGGACGCTGGAGCAAGCGAAAGCTTTGCCGCTCTCCGAACAGCCGAAACGTCTCCCCGTGCCGTGCTGCTGCTCCTCGTGCGTCTGCAGCTCGAGAGCGTCCGGGAACGTCTTCCCGCAGCACGTGCCGATGAACTCCTCCCGTCCCTCGATTCCCCGGCGTCTCTCTGCTTCTGCTGACGTGTTGAAACTCTCCTCGCACGGGGTACTTCCAGCACGCTGTCCCAAAGAACCCAGAGGGACCGCCATCTCTGCCGAAATGGCATCAGGCGCCCCGCCGGGGCGGCCATTTTGTTTCTGCTCAGGGTGTGACGTTGGGCCCTCGTTCTTCTCCGAGCGCAGCCTCTGAGAAGCTCTGTAATGGCGAGGAGAGAATCGGTCGTTTGACCGCGCACCTCCGGGCTCCGAGCTTCCTCTGTGCTGTCGGAGCGTTTCCTGAACCTTTCCCGATCTGGTGGCCTCGCTCCACGCGCACTGGACCTCCAGCCCCTCTCCAGATCCTGGCAGGGGGTGTCCAGGGGTGAGAGGCTCCCCGTCGGGCTCCTGCTTCAGTTCGGCTCGCAGCCCCTTCTCTGGGTCTCCTGCAGGGCAGGGCTGCTCCTCCCCCTCCTCAAAGAGGGGCCCTCCACCACCGTTAGCAGCAGCTGCCCCCAATGTGCCTGCACAAAAATAAACATATATTGAAATCTAAACTGAAATTAATTACTAGTTTCACACAACTTGATTGGATTTGGATGGATGAGCTTAGCAACTACAACCAGTAATTAGCAATTACAATTATAACCTTATTAATCCCCACAGGAAATTACCACAGGCATTCTCCTCACTGATCTTCAGTTCCAACTGTGATTGGCTCGTCTTTGGGTCCTCTTCCAGCCAATCCTCGCTGAGATTCAGACCAAGCCTGCTCCCCGTCTACAGGCTGACAAACAGGAAGTGTGAAGATTTTGTGAATCTGAAGGTCTGAACACCAGCAAATCAAAACCTCTAAGACCAGCGTTTCTTTTTATGAACCTCCCAATCGCCACAAAAACACAGACTGGACCTGATTTAGACCACTGTCAGTGTACAATCTCTTTTCATCGCGCCATTTTACTCTGCCTAAACACACACACACACACACACACACACACAGTGAGGCTTAATCCAACATAAGGTCACATATTAATTTGCTCTATGAGTACACATATTCAGTTGTGCTGAAAAATTCACATAACCATTATTTAATTATATAAAATACACAGCTAATTAACGTTGCGCTCAATCTGCGCCAAAGATGATGAGAAACTACTTTGCTGGAAACAGTATATCTAATCATTTTCCCAGGCGCCATAAAGTTCAGGTTCCACCGAGATTTGAACTCGGATCGCTGGATTCAGAGTCCAGAGTGCTAACCATTACACCATGGAACCCCCACAACTAATAAATTGTAACAACCGAGCAGGATTTCTGCGACAAAAATCCTGCCACCAGTGTATTGCATGCAAATGAGACTGGTAATGACCACGCCGATATTCACATGTCCTGACTGAAATCATACAACATAAATAGAAACGAATGCAGGGTCCCTTGAATTCTACTGATTTTACCTCGTACTTTATATCCAAGGCAACAGATGCGTCTTTTTTCATCTCCACGGGTACGTACTGCTCATCTTTGGCCGGACTTGTGCTCAATCGTTCGTCAAAGACTCTCTCTACGGCGGGAATGGTTGTTTTCCGTGCAACCTCAGCTATAAAATGCAAAACACACTATTAATAAACTGCACGTGAACACCACTTTGTCATCTTGCTTCTACATTAGACCTACAACGGAAATATTGCGCTGCACACGAACTGCATCCACCTCTCAACAAAAATAACTTGAACGCCAAAAACACTGACGCCAAAACACATTTTGAAATGCACGCATGCAATAAGGTGTACAACGTACGTCCTTGTGCTTCTCCGAATTCGTCGCAAACCTTCACTTCAAAAGAGATGTTTAGAGAACCCTCTCCGCATCCTCGCAGAGTCCTAAGCTCTCTCTCCATCAGCAGTAACTTCGTTTTTAGCGCCTCGTTCTCTCTTTGGCTTCTGCACATTTCCAAACGTAAGGCAGCAGACCCGTCGTCGACTAGTTTAATAAGTTCTGCGACGGCCGTATTAGATAAAACCTCCACGATAGAAGCCACTTGAATCTGAAAAGAAGAACAAGTCGACATTTCTTTCAAATTACAGACACGGCGGTCGCCGTTGAAACTAGTCATGCATGGAACTCTGTGGTGTGAATACAGCAGCCGCAACAAGGAAATGTCTTCCGGTGTACGTATCAGGTGGGCGCAAAAAAAAAAAAAAAATTAAAGAAAGATTTTTTTCGCAACTGTCATGGAATTTTAGCTGTTACCGCTCTACTGAAAAATCAATAGATTACACAGTAATCTATTGATTTACACAGTAATGAGCCCTTATATGTCCCTGGTGGTCTAGTGGTTAGGATTCGGCGCTCTCACCGCCGCGGCCCGGGTTCGATTCCCGGTCAGGGAATGTGTTGTTTTTTTTTTTTTTACCTATGTCACCGAACTTTGTCCTCAAACTGACCTCAAGCTTGGTCTGACTAATAAGCTGACTGTTCCTCAGAATAAATCTCTACATTGACTATCCCAGCCATTTTATCCCATCCCATCCCACACCAATCAGATGAGCCACAGGACGGTGTGTCCTCTGCCAAACTGAGGCGAAGACTGTGGCTCATCCATTTACATCGTAATACTTTCTCAACATCCCAAATGTACTTTTCATTCAAATGACTCCTTCAACCCAAGGATTCGTAAAACTTCCCACTACTATCCTGATGCTGATATCCAAGACAATGGTATGCACAGAGTCAGCGATGACCATGCAGAACACCGGAAACAAACTAGAATGAGAATCCGTTGGAACTGCCTGTACGCTGCCTTCTCTGTGTACTCATACTGGAGGAGGTCTTTTTACTCTGCTAAACATGCACATTTCAGTTACATCACAGTGTTATTCATGAAAACATTTTATTTGGGCATCAACAAGTTCCTAAAGCCAAGGTTCCACCGAGATTTGAACTCGGATCGCTGGATTCAGAGTCCAGAGTGCTAACCATTACACCATGGAACCCCACACCTGCCTAAACAGATGACAGTGGCAGAGGGAGATCAATTAAACTATGATACCAACAAGAAACTGTTTTCTCATTCTAGTTCATGTTTCAGGTTATTTGTTTTTGTTTCAGTGTTGTCGTTAATACATCTGTAAATCAACAAGTCTTAACTTTAAAACAAGGGACTCCTTCAACCCAGCGGGCCAAGGATTCGTAATATTTCTCACTACAGTCCTCCACGCTTGCTATAGAAGGTCGCAAAAAAACCACATTGGTTGTTTTTCCAAATACACTTATTCTGAGCCCACGATGCACAAGACAGCAAACTCACCCAGACACTGTACTACAATGGAGCAGGAGTACACAATCACACGCATCACTTTGGTTTATTCTGGAAGAATTCTTAACTTCAATTGAGGATGTTAAGGGCAGCGAGATTACACTGCATAGGTTCCACCGAGATTTGAACTCGGATCACTGGATTCAAAGTCCAGAGTGCTAACCGTTACACCATGGAACCCCTACAATGGGTTTATGGTGAAGCAGGTTTCCTGCACACAAGACTGGATTGGCTTTAATGCAGCATTATGAGTCCCTACCAGTGTGTCCCCACCGTGCAACTCGCAGGAATTCAACATGTAGTTCAATGGTTATCCTCAAGGGGTCCCCATAGGCACTCTCACGGTACAGTTAAGTGACTATTCATACAACGGAGTTTCTAATGGAGACATTTACAACAACAATTAGTTCATCTAAAATGTGGGGAGAGACAGGAAGGAAAGTGAAAATGGATGGAAGTTTAAATGCTACGAAAAGTGTGTCATTGAGCCGGTGGTCCCGGAGAGCCTCAGGGTCTGCTGGCTTTCGTTGAGACTCAGCACTTCAGCAGCACAGCAGTTGATCAGGTAAAGCCATTGATTACACAGTTAAGTCAGGTCTCCGGGTTTCCTGGGTCAGTTCTCACCACTCTGGTTGAAGGCCAGCCCAAGCATGCGCCCCCACCGTGAGCGACCAGCTCCAGTTTCCCCTCTACGCAGGATTCTTGTTCTTTGTCGGTTGGAATGGTCAGAAAAGCCAAACAAAAAAAAAGTACACTTGCTCAGACTACAACAGGCCAACAGGAAACTCCTCCTTGCAGTCACTACCAAAAATGTTAGCCACTAAGCAGCATTTGAGGCCTGTAGCACCCAAAGCACCCAATGTGCCCCAAACTGAAATGGGAGCAGGACAAAATGGGCCTTCTTAAAACCTGCCCCCAGTCACCTGATCAGTCACAAAATGGCCTCTTCCCATGATTTCAACATGACAAGACACCTCAACAGCTAACACTCCGGAAGGACAAGGTAAAAAGGAAAGGCATACATGTGTGCCGAAAATAAGCGTGTTTTTGTAATGGTAGTTGATTGTAAGAATGTATTCACGTGAAACTGGGTGTATGTGCAATTTAGAATTGTTGTAGGTCAAAATCAAGAGTACTTTTTCCAAACATGAACCAAATTAGAGCCATTATTAATTTACCATTTTGGACTATAACCCATCTGCGTTGGGATTAATGCAAACACCATGGAATTGAAATGAGAAACATTTCATTACAGCAGAACAGGGATATAATAACGGCACATACCGAGCTGGAGAAGGCTGATGGAGGGTGCTGTGAAACGTGGAGCCAAAACCCTTCTGTGTGCCCTTCGATAGCTCAGTTGGTAGAGCGGAGGACTGTAGTTGGACCTTGTTGAAATCCTTAGGTCGCTGGTTCGAATCCGGCTCGAAGGAGGGATTTTTTAAAGTGCAGCATTTCCACGTTAAACGATATCCGAGACAACGGTATGCACGGAGGCGACGATGACCATGCAAGCTTGGTCTCACTAATAAGCGAACTGTTCCCCAGAATAAATCCCTACAAGGACGATCCCAGCCAGTTTAAGAAACCTGCTCTTTCTCCTCACTACTGGAGGTCTTTTTACTGTGATAAACATGCACATTTCAGCTACGTCACAGAATTATTCAGGAAAACATTCCAGGTTCATAAAAACTTCTCCACAGTCACCCGACTAAAACGAATAATTTGAAATAAAAGTTGCATCTTCCAAAAAGGTAACGCAAATGCTGTCTTACAAGGCTCCGCTAACACAATAACCCCCCGTGGTGAGGAATGAGGATTTCTGCTCCAGTGCGAACAGCTGAGGGAGAAGACAGCATAGATCCATGCACAGAACATACTGTGCACTCACTGATCATATTAAATTGCTCATTATCTCTGCCTCCACACAAACCAAGGACTTCTTCTGGAACGCGAGTGCAACGACAGAGGCACTGTTATCACTGAACAGATTTGTGAAACACTTTAGCATTTAAAAAAAAAAAAAAAAAAAAACTTTTCAGAAATACAGTTCAACAGTGATTGTTTATTCTTGGAGCAACACAGGACTAATTAATAATGAAACAAACCAAGTAAGTCACAGCAAGATGTACATTAGCTGTGCGTTGAAAGCCTTCTTATGGAAAAAAAAAAGCATCATAAAACAGAATTTTTCTGTAATGTAACCTTTCTTTACCGGTGTAGGTCAACTAAGAACTGCAAGGACACGGAATGGAAGTGGGTGGGGAATGCAAGGATTTGCTTTGCCAACAATTAGGTAGCCAAGTTTAAAGTGCTATTTTGTGAGAAAACAGAATTGGAAATACTTCTTACAAGTAATAAATAGTTCTTTTGGAACATGAAAATAACAAATAGCGGTACTAGAAACAGCCACAGAATCTGCCACCGGCAATCCAACCTGCTTTTAAAATGACTGTCTCTGGCTGGGATTCATATCACCATTTGACCTTGACTTTGACCAAACCAAACCGGTAAAGCAATCAAAGCAATAATATGTTCACAAACACAGCTTGCGGAGTTCAGCAATCACTACAACTGGCCAAACTGAGTTTGTGAAGGAAAAGTACGATGCTTGCCTTCACTCCCAAGCTGAATTTGAGGCCAAATGTTGATTAAATCGTAGTAGTAGATAAATAAATGAAGACCTGTGTATTCATTTTTCTGCAAGGCTTAAAGCTGAAAACCATGTCATTTGTAGTTTATGGTTTATTTAACTACTTTAACTGATACTGGTCTTCTCACTTATAGGCTCCAGTACCCCCCACGACCCTGCTCAGGATAAGCGGGTATAAATAATGGATGGATGGATGGATGGATGGATGGTCTTCTCACTTGCACTCCGTATAATGCCGATATATATGCCTTACCCCTGGTTTTTAAAATTGAGTCCCGGTAATACACATTTTAACAAATAAACACCCAAAAACAATCTTGTTACTCCCTGAGAAGATTCCTTCTTTGCCAATGCTAGAGACAGTTATATATTTTCCCATGAGGCTGTTGCCCACAGCTGCCACTGTACGGTCCGGTCCGGTCCAGGTTTGATACGGACCGTGGGGCCCACCCTCGCACTCAAACAGTACTTTAACGGAAGAACCATCTCTGTTGCCCACAGCTGCCACTGTATGGTCCGGTCCGGTCCAGGTTTGACACAGATCATGCAATGGGTTTTTGTCAAAACGGTTTTCACACTGAAAGAAAAACGGTCATAATAGGGTCCATTCCTTTTATACCATCTACATCAGCAGACGTCATCTGTAGCGGAAACATTAAAACGATAGCAAAGAGATCGTTAAAACAAAATAAAAAATGAACGCAGTTGACCATTTCCCAGGCTTCCTAGGGCTGTAACAGTCTCTTCTTATTATTTTTATTTGTTTCCGTGTTTTGTATCGACTACTGAGAAGCACTTTGTTTCCCGTGTTGAAAAGTGCTATACAAATAAAGCTATTATTATTATAATTTAAAAATTTTAAAAACTACTTTAGTTTCTTGGCCGCGGTGATCCTGTTTTTTATGTAGTACTTCACATTGGACCAGTTTCTGTCCTTCAGCGCACGAGGCTCGGACTGCAGACACCGGAGGCAGTCGTGCTTTCCTGGCAGTTTGCACGTCCTGATGAACCTCATCATGTGCCTCTCCACGGCCTCCACCTCCGCTCTCTCCCACTTCCTCTTGGGAGCACCTGTTCAAAGCACCGATATTACTGAAGGAGAACCCCCAGGCAGTACAGTTGCTACTTAATCTGCTGGTCCTCAGGTTAACTATTACTCATCATTTTGTTTGTATCACGTTACTGTACCTGGTTTAGGACACTGAATCCTCAGTTTCGGACTCTGTGGGGGACCGTCGTTATCAGCATCTTCAGGCGCTGGTGCTTCAACAAGCTCCTCTGCATTATTCTCACTTGAAGGTTCTAACAGAAGGGACGGAAGAACATTTTGTACACGTCAGACACACGTGGATCTAACGCTGGTAAAATACTAGTATGAGCAAATTAAAACACACAGCTGACCTAAAAATGTACGATCTGTACTTCCCACGGCTTGTTGGGCAATTTTAGATTTGAAAGCAAATTTCAATTTGAATTTTCAACTCCGACAGGAAACATGGGAAATGGTAAACACACAAATGTGTTGCGCGTTCTGGCAATTTCTCGGCAGATGGTTACGACTTTACCTTTCGGATCAGTCTCCTCGTCGTCGTCCACACCGCTGAACTCCGAGGTCACCCTTTCATCCTCCGCCAATAACACCGCGGCCATTTCCGCCAACCGCAGGTCATCTTCAGCGGTGTCGGCCGCGGCGGCCTCCGTCAGCATCCCGCGCCTCCCGCTCGCCTCAGCGTCCTGGCCGAACAGGTCCGCCAGCGCCCCGCTCTCCCTCAGGCTGATGACGTTCAAAATGGCGGCGACGTGCCTCCGGAGCCTGACCGACGACACGGCGTCGGCGTTCTCGGCGCCGCACTCCCCGGCGAGCTGGCGCACGGCGGCCCCGCCCTGGTAGCAGGACAGCGCCCCGGGCCTGGCGAACACGCGCCCGTTCTCCCGCGGCACCTCGCACGCCTCGCGGTTCAGCACCAGGAGCTCCAGCGCCGCCGCCGCCGCCGGCGTCAGCAGGACCAGGGCTCTCTCGCCGCCCCCCCCGGGGAGCTCCAGCCGGGCGAAGTGCCGGCACAGCTTCCTCTCCAGCCCGGAAACGGAGTCGTCCTCGGGGAGGGGTTCGCCCGGGGTGGCGTCCCGGGACGTGAAGGCCGCCAGCGGCATCGCGGACACCGCCCCCCGCCGGCACCGGTTGAACAGGACGACCTGCGCCAAAACGGCCTTGGCGAGGCCCCCGTAGCTCTGCCTGGTCGGACCCTGCCGAAACCGGCTCTGCATCCCTTCCAGCTTTCTGTCCAGGTGCGAGCTCAGCAACTTCACGTCCCGCACCAGCCTCAGCTGCAGCGGCGGGGCCAACTCGTCCTCCCAAACAGGGCCCGGGGCGCCCGCGGGGACCAGCTCGCCCCACCTCTCGTGGAGCATCGCCCGGAAGCCGCAAGCGGACCGCGCCAGGTCGGAGTTTCCCACGGCCAAGGCTTCGTCCTCCACCGCGCAGCAGATGCCGTGCAAGTCGTGGCTCAGCCGCCGGGCCAGAGAAGGGGTCCCGTACGAGTTCGTCTCTTCGTCGAAACCTGCCAGGCCTCTCACGGCCGACTCAACGTGAGGAAAGTTCGAGGGGGTCAAGAGGTCCTCCATCTTCCTCAGCGGCGTCCTCTTCCTCACCTCCACAAGCAGCTTGGCGACCGTCCTGAGCCTGTGTCTGATGTACTCGTATCTCTTGCCGTCGCCTCCCGATCTTCTCAGCATATCTTCCCCCAGCTTCAGAATACAGGTGTCCTCCTTCGCAACGGCAAAGACATCGTCCTCCATCATCCCGCTCACCAGCCTCTTCAGGTCCTCGCTGACGCTGGGGGTCGAGGGAGTAGGCAGGGCCCAGCAGGACTGCATGCGCGCCCGTCTGAATTTGGAGGCCTTGTCTCTGACCTCCTTCGGCTTCAGCTTGCAATTCTTCATGTGCTTCCACAGGAGGAGCTTGGAGAAGAGGCCCTTGCAGTACAGGCAGTACCTAAAATCGCCCAGCTCCCGCTTCGGGCCGAACCTGCGACAGACGACCAGCTCCCCGGCCCCCGTCCTGGCCACTCGGGAGTTGTGGGCGAAGTCGCCCCGGTTTCGGAGCTGGTGCAGCCTCAGGCGCCTCTCTTTGGAGTTTTTGGGAAAGCGCACCGCGCTCGCCACCTCCGGCTCGCTGAGGTGGACGCCCTCCAGGTGCCGGGCGATCTTGCAGTAGCCCTTCTGGCAGTAGAGGCAGTAGTGCCGCTTGCCGCAAAGCCCCCTGCGGCCTCCCGAAACGGGCCCGTCGCCGGCCCGCAGCCCCTTCCGCCCCCGCTGGCCCGGCGGGAGGTCGTCCGCCTTCGGAGGCGGAGCTCTGAAAGGGAGCACGTCTTCGTCCGAGAGACCGCCGCCCGGGCTGCCGGCTTCGGAGTCTTCCTCTCCGGGATCTTCCCAAAGAGACTGTGTGAGGAGAACAAAACAAAATTTTGACACGAGAATCTAACAAAACTGACTAAAAACGTAACCCAAAAAAACACAAAACTGTAACGTGTGACTGTTTCCAAGGATACGCTGCATTTCTCATGCATGTACCCGAAGTATGCATGGAATTCGTATTTCCAATATAACACAGGCTGCTTGCATTTTATTTTGTGTAGTTTACACCTCCTCCACCTTCAGAGCAACATGCCCCGGCAGAATTTTGAGTATTGATGCATCCATTTTGGGAGATAAACTGCATTTAGCATTTTGGAAGAGGATAAACCTTTTAGCACATTTTGGCCCATCCATGACCACTTCCTTCTCTGGAAGTGGTCCATGGATGGGCCAAATGGGCGTTTATCTCTCTATGATTGAGATAAACGCTGTATCCCGATTGGTTTGTTGATGCCTGTAGCTCTTACCTACTGACATGGAAAACTGAATCTAATCGCTAAATAAAGCTCAAAATGCATATTGCTTGTAAGCCACTCAAAGCAAATGCACAAACAGGATTTAATAGACATTATAAGATAAGCAAAGGCAGAAAGACAGACACACACATTCGCTTATTAAATACTCAGAAATGTTAAAAAACAAAAACAAAAAACAAGTGACTTTATTACTACAAGCCTGGCTAGCATCTTCTGCAGATTCTATAGACCCACCAGATACTCCCGCTTTTTAAATACAGAAGGCATGGCATTTTCAGCACGACATTACAGAATGTAATTTCCCTACGGATGTCCACTGCATCAGGTGTACTTGAGATGGAACACATCAAATACCTGGGAGAAGGTTTTGTTGTACCCTGAGCAGGTGAACGGTTTCTTCTTGCTGTGAATCCGCTGGTGCTTTTCCAGGACGCTGGAGCAAGCGAAAGCTTTGCCGCTCTCCGAACAGCCGAAACGTCTCCCCGTGCCGTGCTGCTCCTCCTCGTGCGTCTGCAGCTCGAGAGCGTCCGGGAACGTCTTCCCGCAGCACGTGCAGATTAACTCCTCCCGTCCCTCGATTCCCCAGTGACTCTCTGTTTCTGCTGACGCATCGGAACTCGCCTCACACGGGGCTCTTCCTCCACGCCGTCCGCGTCCTTTCGAAACCATTCGCATGGGCAATTCCAGCCCCAAGTCTCTGGAGCCCCAAAGGGGGAGAGCGTGGTCGGGACGCTCCCCCTCTGGCTCCTGCCTCAGTTCGGCTCGCAGCCCCTTCTCTAGGTCTCCTGCAAGGCAGGGCTGCATGTGCAGCTCCTCCTCCTCACTGAGGGGTCCTTCACCACTGTTAGCAGCAGCTACAGCTGCCTCCGATGTGCCTGCACAAAAATACAGCCATCTTGAAATCTAAACTGCAGTTAATTGGTAATATGACACAACTTGACTGGATTTGGCTTGATGACCTTAGTGTCTATAACAGACTATAATCCCCACAGGATATTACCACAACTAGTCTCCTCGAAGATCTTCTGTTCTGCCTCGGATTGGCTTGTCTTTGGGTCCTCTTCCAGCCAATCCTCGCTGAGCAGCACAGATTCTGACCAATCCTGCTCCCCGTCTACAGGCTGACAAACAGGAAGTGATAACATTCTGTGAATCTGAAGCTCTGAACAACAAGTTTAATAGCCACGAAATATACACATTCAATGGTGCCAAATTTTTTTTTTTTTTCATTTTTGAATATTTATATGAACAGCAATATGCTACACTACATGAACAAAAGCATGTGGACACCTGACATCCAACATCTCACCCAAAATTATGGGCATTAATATGGAGCACCCTTTGCTGCAATAGCAACCTCCACTTTTCTGGGAAGGCGTTATACTAGATGCTGGAGCATTGCTGCAGGGATTTGCTTGCATTCAGCCAGAAGAGCATTATGGCGCTTCTCCATTGGCCAGCACGGCATGGTACAGGAGGGCAAGCATTCGTATCCTACCCGTGCCGTGTTGCCTGTTGCGCTTCTCCGTTACACAACAGACCCGTGAAGGTAGGAGGAGTCATGGAAGGAGTAAAGTGGAGTATAGCGTCATAAGAGCACGCCATGGTGGTGATGTACATATTCACGAGACACAACCACACAACACAACACAACGGAGGAACCTGAAGCTACGCTGTACGTTTTCATCACCACTTGGTTCGGATTAACCATAGTTATTTTGAAAAATGCAAAAAGAGAGTGGAAGCGACTGTCCAACCTGATGAATTTTCTTTTTCCATCTTTAAATAACTCAGAGGTAATTAGAATTTGCTAGTTAACGTTACTCTATGTTGCCGTTGTGGTATTTAAAAATGGCGGTTGCTGCCGGTGGCCAAACATGAACATGGGATGACGCATTTGTGACGATTGACCAATCAACAGTCTGCAGTATCGAATTGCAGCACGAATAGTACCTTTGGTACCTACCCCAGAGCTGTAGCTAAAATCGACACGGGTACTTGTGGCCCGGCGCGGGTCAGGTGGCAGTGGAGAAAGCAAAACAAAGCAGGAGCACGGATTCCAGCACGGCACGGTGGTGGAGAAGCGCCATTAGTGATGGCGGGCAGTGATTGGGTGATTAGGCCTGGCTCGCAACTGGCTTTCCAATTGATCCATAAGGTGTTGAGGTCAGGGTTCTGTGCTGACCAGTCAGGTTAGTCTACAACAGTGGTCTCAAACTCAGTGCCATGGAGGGCCGTGTGTATGCTGGTTTTTATTCCAGCCTCAGATCTTGATTATATAGTTAGTTCACTTATTTGCTGAAATAGGGATGCAGGTTTGCACATAATGGTGACCCGACCTCTATGGTGATCCTCATTGTCTAAACAAAAACTTGCTTATATTCTGTGCTTCAATGCCGTTAAATGCATATGGCTGAATGAGTAATTGGACTCAATTAAGGCAGCATTAATTGGTTGGAATGAAGACCTGCATACACACGGCCCTCCATGGCAACGAGTTTGAGACCACTGGTCTACACTGTTCTCGACAAGACCATATAAACGGTGAAACAGCTTCCAAGGATATAAGAACAGGAACGTTTATATCTAACAGAATATCGAACGAGACTGATTCAGGTCGTGCAGTCTTCTTACCAACACTGAAAGGCCAACTACGTTATAGGCTACATTTTAGCTAGGTAATGACCACGCCGATATTAATTATCGTATGTCCTGACCTGACTGAAATTCCGTAACATAAATGGAAGCTCGTGCAGGGTCACTTAACCTATATTGAATTTACCTCGTACTTTATGTCCAAGCCATCCGGAACAATCTTTTTCTTCTCCACGAGTACGTACTGTTCATCTTTGGCTGGACTTGTGCTCAATAGCCCGTCAAAGACTCTCTCTGCGGCGACATTTCCTTTCCCTGCAACCTTAGCTATTGGAGGCAAGATGCATTATCAACTTCAGGTCGAACCCGACGTCATTTTACGTCCACATTAGAAGGACGACCGAAATGTTGTGCATTTCCATGCAATAAGGTGTGGAACTTACAGTTTTGTGCTTCTCTGAATTTGTCGCAAACCTTAACTTCAAAAGCGATGTTTAGAGAACTGTCCAGCGTTCGCTCTTCGCATCCTCGCGCAGCCCTGAGCTCTCCCTCCATAACCAGTAACTTACTTTTTAGCGCCTCGTTCTCTCTTTGGCGTCTGCACATTTCCAATCGTAATGCCGCAGACGCGTCGTCGACTAGTTTAGTCATTTCTGCTAGTGCTGTTTTAGTTAAAACCTCCATGATGGAGGCCATCTGAACTTGAAAAGAAGCACAAGTCGCCATGTCTTGCTAATTACGTGAACTACACACAGCAGACTCGCGTGAAACCATGGAGCATACCATAGAGTTCAGTGGGGGAAAGTACTTCTTCTTCTTTTTCTTCTTTGGGGTTTAACGGCAGCTTCAATCCTTGTTGTTGCATTACTGCCATCTTCTGGAATTAGTTAACTCCTACAGTGTCCGATTTGTCAGATTTGTCCTATAAATCCAGTTCTCTTAAAGGAGTACCATGGTGATTTTCACACTTTCTCGGTTTTATGTGCTATTTGCACAAGAGGCATCGAAGAAACACAATGAGCAAAGTATTAAATATGTCCATTCTGTATTTTTGGAGAAATATGCGTTTTAAATTCATCGTCCTATTTTCAACCGGTTGAGAAAGTTGTCATTTTGCTACGTCACGAATATAGTAACCACTCCCATTTCCACGCCCCGTAAAGAAATCTGACAGGACACACCGTCCTGCTGTTTTTGCGCCATTCCATCTATACTTATGAAAAAAATGGCGTGTTCGCAAATTTGAGGTGAGTTTTCATGTCAGTCAGATTGCTGTGATAGCTAATTCTAAATCGTTTGGGGACCCATGGATAACTCGAGACCCATAGTTTGCGCCGCTGGCTTACAGGCAAGACAATGCAAATATTTGACTAACGTTAGGTTCACTTAAATTAGAGTGCCTTCAGATTATTTCTGGTTATATTCATTTAGCTAGCTAGCTAACGTTAGCTAGCTAGGAGGTTTGCTTTCATAAGGCAATGTTATCGATAACGTTAGCTTGCTTGTTTGCTTTTATGAAGACGTTATAGTTGTGCTTTTATCTTAACTTTGCTAGCTAGATAGCAAAAATTATAATTGGATATAAGTCAATGTCCATACCTTAGCTATCTATCGATACTTGATATACTACTAAGCTAGCTAGCTTGTGAAAATTCAGTCTCCCAAAAAGAGCGCGTATCATGGGGGTAGCTATGGTAACGGGGCACGGTCTGTCAATCATAGCTAACTGACAGTTCTCATTACCACGCCCAGACGGTTCGGGCGAATTTTTATAGTGGGAAATTTAGGCTTAGAAAAATACGTTTTAAAGTACATTGAAATGACTGAATAATAAAAAAATTATGCACATTTGTTTTGTTGTTGCCTAAAGACAACTGGGAAGTGTCACGTTCAACTACCATGGTACTCCTTTAAGAAAGCTAACCAGATACTTCCTGCCCTGTCCACTTCCACCACACTCCAGAATGCCCTTAAAACCTGCTGCTGTCAGCTCTAACCTTTCCATTCCCTCCATCATGTCCTTTCTTTCAGATGTACATTTCCTGCAGTTAACAAGTACATGTTCTACAGTTTCTGGTGCTTGACAATATTCACAAAGTCCATTTGGATGCTTCCCTACAATGAGTCCCACTCAGGTTACTGTGTCCTATTCTTAGTCTGGTAATTACTACCTCCTCTTTTCTATTCCCTCTCCTGTTTCTCTCCCTACCCACTGTGTTTTGAATTGCATGTAGATGTCTCCCTCACATCTCCTGATCCCAGTGCTGCTGCCACTCTTTATTGATTTCCTTCCATGCAATACCCTTTCCTTCCGATTTTGAAAGATTAATTATGGTGTCTATGTTCTCTTTTTTAACAGTTTTTTGGCTAGTTTGTCCACTCTCTCATTTCCCACAATGCCCAAGTGCGCAGGAACCCAAATGAGTGTGACCACAGTTCCTTGTTTTATTACTTGTGAATGTATTTCCATTATTCCAAATATTAAGTCTTGGCAATTACGGGATGTACCTAGCTTTAGGCTGTACAAAGAAGATGCTGAATCACTACAAATCAGTGCTCTGTTAGGTTTTACTTGTTCAACCCACTATAAAGCCATCCAAATGGCATACAACTCAACCGTATATACACTTAGGAAGTTTGATGTCCGTTTGCATGATTCCATTCTATGGCTGGGAACTGCAACTGCAGAACCAGCGTTGTCCGTTTTTGGATCTTTCGATCCGACCGTAAACACCTGCACATACTCTGTGTATCTACTTTCTGTGTAACTACAGAACTCATTTACTAAATCCACACTTTCCTTCTTTGCCTTAACTTGGAGTAACTCTACCACCATTGGTTCTAGTGCCCACATAGGGGTTGTAGGCCACATCACCGTGGTGGAATGTCGGTACACAGGGGCTGGAGAGGAGCGCCCAGGCAGTGAAGCCTGGAAAGCAATGGGAAACAGCCTCTACTGCGCATGTTCACGGCAGGGCCTGGTCGCGTCACAAACGTTACAATAATAGGCTATATCGAGTTATTTTGAGAACATGAGGAATAATTCAATACATTAAAATGTGCCGGATGATTTGTGATGATTTTGCGTTCTAACCTCGATGCAGTAATATTATTTCTACCGCGCCACTACTACAAGGAGTACATATTTTTTTTATCACAAACTGTCTAATTTGCTTTATTGTATCTAGGCATCTTAGCATCAACCATTGCAGCAAACTAGCAACAAACACGTCGGATTACAGTTTTACTCCTCACTAGGAGTGAGTAAGTATGTGTTTCTTAACAGCACGATTTTCAGAGAAATTCTTGCCGCACAGCGTGCAACCGTACGGTTTCTCCCTGGTGTGGACCCTTTGGTGAGTCTTGAGATTGCACAGCTGGGCAAAGCTCTTCCCACACTCGTCACAGCTGTGCAGGTTCTCTCCTGTGTGGACACTCTGGTGAGTCTTAAGATCATAGAGACGGACAAAGCTCTTCCCACACTTGTCACAGCTGTGGGGTTTCTCTCCTGTGTGGACACTCTGATGATACTTAAGAACATTGAGATAGGCAAAGCTCTTATTGCACACTGTGCAGCGGAAGCCTTTCTTTCCAGTGTGAGTAGTCTGGTGAGTTTTAAGAGTGCTGATGTGGGAGAAGCTTTTACCGCACTGTGCGCAAACGAACGGTTTCTCCCCGGTGTGGACCCTTTGGTGAGTCCTGAGGTTGGTCATTTGGGAAAAGCTCTTCCCACACTCGTCACAGGTGTGCGGTTTCTCTCCTGTGTGGACCCTTTGATGAGACCTGAGGTTGCTCATTTGGGCAAAGCTCTTCCCACATTCATCACAGCTGTGCGGTTTCTCTCCTGTGTGTACTCTCTGGTGAGACTTAAGGTCATGGAGACGGGCAAAGGTCTTCCCACACTCGTCACAGCTGTGCGGTTTCTCTCCTGTGTGTACTCTCTGGTGAGACTTAAGGTCATGGAGATGGGCAAAGGTCTTCCCACACTCGTCACAGCTGTGCGGTTTCCCTCCTGAGTGGACACTCTGATGACGTTTAAGAACACTGAGATAGGCAAAGCTCTTATTGCACACCGTGCAGCGGAAGCCTTTCTTTCCGGTGTGAGTAATCTGGTGAGTTTTAAGAGTGCTGATCTGGGAGAAGCTTTTACCGCACTGTGCGCAAACAAACGGTTTCTTCCGGCTGTGAATCCGCTGGTGCTTTTCCAGGACGCTGGAGCAAGCGAAAGCTTTGCCGCACTCCGAACAGCCGAACCGTCTCCCCGTGCCGTGCTGCTCCTCCTTGTGCGTCTGCAGCTCAAGAGCGTCCGGGAACGTCTTCCCGCAGCACGTGCAGATAAACTCCTCCCGTCCCTCGATTCTCCGGCGTCTCTCTGTTTCTGCTGACGCATCGGAACTCGCCTTGCACGGGGCTCTTCCTCCACGCCGTCTGCGTCCTTCCGAAACCATTCCCGAGGGCAATTCCAGCCCCAAGTCTCCGGACCCCTCCGGCTCCGGCTCCTGCCTCAGTTCGGCTTGCAGCCCCTTCTCTGGGTCTCCTGCAGGGCAGGGCTGCATGTGCAGCTCCTCCTTCTCCTCACAGAGGGGTCCTTCACCACCATTAGCAGCAGCTACGGCTGCCTCTGATGTGCCTGCGCAAAAATACAGCCATCTTGAAATCTAAACTGCAGTTCACTGGTAATATGACACAATAATATGACTGAATTAGGCATGATGGCCTTAGCGACTACAACCGGTGAAACCTAATTACAAGCATAACATTATTAATCCCCACAGGATATTACCACAGCTAGTCTCCTCGAAGATTTTCTGTTCTGCCTGTGATTGGCTCGTCGTTGGGTCCTCTTCCAGCCGATCCTTGCTGAGCGGCACAGATACTGACCAATCCTGCTCCTCGTCTTCAGGCTGACAAACAGGAAGTGTGAAGAACACCAGAAAATCAAAGCCTTTAAGACCAGCATTTCTTCTTCTGAACCTGCCTCTCCCCCACCCAAACACCAACAGGAACCACTGACTGTGGACAAATGTTTTCATCATGTCACTTTACTACAGTGCCCACACACACACAGACACGAGGCTAAGTACAACATGTGATGGGTGATTAGGCCTGGCTCACAGTTGGCTTTCCAACTGATCCTAAAGGTGTTGGACGGGGCTGAGGTCAGGGCTCTGTGCTGACCAGTCAGGTAATTCTACACTGTTCTCGACAAAACCATGTAATGTAAAACCATTCCTATATGGACTTTTCTGTTTTCCCGGGGGTAATGCCATGCTGAAACAGGAAAGGGCCTTCCCCAAACTGTCCAGAATGTGATTGTATAAGATAACCCTTTACTAAACTAGCCCAAACCAAGAAAAACATCCCCAAACCAAGAATTGTCATATAGTGCACTTAAGAACCATCACTTCACTGTACCTGAAATAAACAGGCAGACTAAACAATTTCGCAGACATGAAGTTACAGGTTCCACCGAGATTTGAACTCGGATCGCTGGATTCAGAGTCCAGAGTGCTAACCATTACACCACGGAACCCTAAAAACAAAGTATACGAACACGGGTTTCGCGCACTGCAATTTGCATTATCAAAACAACGCATCCTAACTACAAAACCAGTGAAACATTAACGGGACAAAACGCGATTTTAACAACCAACAGAATAAGTCATTCCATTCATACATATAAGGAAAATTGATTACTGATAACAAGAACTACGTTTACTTAACTGTTCATTATATTGCACTGGGATGCCGGTGAATATAAACGGTGGAACTGCTTTCAAGGACATACGAATAGAAACGTTGGTATCTAAGAGAATGTGCAACAAGACTGACTTACGTCGTATAGTCTTTATATCAACAATGAAAGGCCAACTACGTTATACAATTTAGCTAGGTAATGACCACGGCGATATTAATTATCGTATGTCCTGACGTGACCGAAATCCCATAAAATAAATGGAAACTCGTGCAGGGTCACTGAACCTCTGTTGAATTTACCTCGTGCTTTATATCCAAGCCATGCGGAACAGTCTTTATCTTCTCCACGAGTACGTACTGTTCATCTTTGGCTGGACTTGTGCTCAATCGCTCATCCAAGACTCTCTCTACGGCGACATTTCCTTTCCCTGTAACCGTAGCTATTAGAGGCAAAATACACAATCAACTGCAGGTCGAAAATGATGCCATCTTGCGTCTACATTAGAATTACGGCCGAAACGTTGTGCATTTCCATGCAATACAGTGTGGAACTTACAGTTGTGTGCTTCTCTGAATTCGTCGCAAACCTTAACTTCAAAAGCGATGTTTAGAGAACTGTCTCGCGTTCCCTCTTCGCATCCTCGCGCAGCCCTGAGCTCTCCCTCCATAACCAGTAACTTACTTTTTAGCGCCTCGTTCTCTCTTTGGCTTCTGCACATTTCCAATCGTAATGCCGCAGACGCGTCGTCGACTAGTTTAGTAATCTCTGCGACCGCCGTTTTAGTTAAAACCTCCATGATGGAGGCCATCTGAACCTGAAAAGAGGCACAAGTCGCCATGCCTTGCTAATTACGTGAACTACACACAGTCGACGCGGCCACGCGGGTGAAACCATGGAGCGTACCATAGAGTTCTTCTTCTTTTTCTTCTTCTTCGGTGTTGTTTACCGGCAGCTTGAATCCTTGGTGTTGCATTACTACCATCTCTCGGAGTAAGTTAACTTCTACAGCTTATTGACTGTCACACTTTCATTAACAGTCCCGTTCCCAGAAGGTAGTTAATAAAACATCTCCTCCCCTGCCCACTAGCACCACACTCCAGTACATTCCTCAATCCTGCTCCTGTTATCCCCAATCTTCCCATCTCCTCCATCATATCCTTCCTTTCCGACCTATATTTATTGCAGTTAATGATAACATGTTCTACAGTTTCTGGTACCTGACAGATTTCACGAAGACCGGTTGGATGTTTACCTATAACATGAAGTGTGCTGCGTAAATTGCTGTGTCCTATTCTTAACCTTGATATTACAACCTCTTCTCTTCTGTTTCCTCCCCTCTTTCCATAGAGTTCTTCTTCTTCTTTCTAGCTTTTCACGGCGGTTGGCATCCAGTATTGCTGCATTACGGCCACCTACTGTGTGTCTCTGAACATTTATTTAAATCCTTTCCCATAGTCCAGTTTTCTTTATGAAATTAAAAATGATCCTTCTTCCCACGCTGTTCTCTACTGCCTTAAGTATCTTATTAAAAGTCATATCCTCTATTCCTGCCTCTCTCAGTTCCTCCATCATACTCCCCCGTTCCCTTTGGTACCTACTACAATTGATTATAGCATGTTCCAGTCTCCTCCACCTGGCAGTAATCTCACACACACCTGTAGGGTGCTTCCCAACTAAATGTAATGTTTTATTTAATGTCCCAGTCTTAACCTTGTAATGATGACCTCCTATCTCCTGTTTCCAATAATGCTTCTTCTTTTTGCATCAACTTTACTCTGAATTTGGTACAGATGCCTACCTGTCACGTCTCTATCCCACCACTCCTGCCATTTCTGTATCCCTTTCTTCCATATTACAGCTTTTGCTTCTGCTTTACTTATTTGAATTGTTACCTGTATCTCCTCATTTGCTAAAGCCTCCTTGGCCAATATATCCACAGCTTCATTTCCCTTGATCCCAACATGTGCTGGAACCCACATACATTTTATTTCAATACCCTTCTGCATTAATCTATTGTGCACTTGAAGAACTTTAAACAATAAATCTTCTCGACACTTTGACTTGAAAGATATTATACTTTTAAGGACTGAACTTGAATCAGAACATAATATTACCTTATCTGGTTTGATCTCTTCCACCCATTGTAATGCCATCAACAGTGCATACATTTCCACTGTGTATACTCCCACATTATCTGGTGTACGTTTACATACTTCAATATTACTTTCAGGAACTACAAAGGCCGACCCTGCTTTACCCGTTTCCGGATCCACTGACCCATCTGTATATATCTGTAAGAAACCAGTATATTTATGTTCAGCATAATTCACAAAAGCATTAGCCAAATCAATTCCACCTCCTTCCTCCCTTTTAAGCTCTAAAAGATAGTAATCAACCATTGGTGTTGCTAGTAGCCACGGAGCCACTGCAGGGATCAACACTGCTGGACTAAATTCTGCTCTATATACTCCCGTCAACTCTGCTAAGGAACTTCCCGCCCACCCAAAACTAGAATTCTGGACCCTTTCATGTTCCCAACAATGTTGCAGAACTCCCTTCGTAGGGTGGGTATTGTCATGTCCCCTCAAATAAGTCCAATAATTTGCCATGAGTTGTTTCCTTCTCAGCTCTAATGGCATTTCCCCTGTCTCAACCTGCAGCGCACATATGGGAGAGGTCTTGACAGCCCCACAACATATCCTGAGAGCTTGTGCCTGTACAACATCAAGCTTTGCCAAGTGTGTTTTGGCTGCTGAGCCATAAGCAATACAACCAGATCAATCAAAAACAGAACGAACCACCCCCACATACATAGTCCTTAGAGACGTTCTGTCAGCTCCCCACTTCAACCCTGTCAGACATCTCATAACATTTATCACCTTCTTACACTTCTCTATTACCTTATTGATATGTTCTGACCATGTTAATCTGGAGTCAAAATGAACCCCCTTTTTGCCCGCCTAACTGTCCTTCTAACAAGGACCTGCGCTTTTTTGTACTGAATTAAGTGCTGAAAATTGTGGGTATTTTTGAGTATTCTGAATGCCTTATTTTTTGCCTTCACTGCCTTACTGCAGTCTTCTGTCCACCATGGGACTGCTTTCCTCCTCATTCTTCCTTTACTTCCAGGAATTGACCCTGTTGCTGCTGTATATATCACTGAGCTTAATTCATCATTTAAATTATCCACATCCCCATTCCCCTCAAATAAAACCATACTCTGTTCACTTAAATCTAGGAATTTATCCCATTCTGCCTTTCCAACGATCCATTTTCCCACTCCTATTCCTGATACTAGCTCTGTTCTCATATCTAACGTACATACTATTGGATAGTGATCACTCCCTATAGGGCCTAGTTGTTTCCTCCCATACCTCCCATTAACTACTTCCAGCCACTGCATCTGAGACAAGGGTAAGATCTATGGCAGACTGATTTCCTGTATTCACATCAATTCTGGTTCCTCTCCCATCATTTAAACATATCATCCCTTTTTCTTCCATAAATTCCTCCTCCATCTGTCCCTCACTATTAGCAGTGTCCTATCAGTTTTTGACTTGACCGCCTCTATAGTATTGAACAGCCCTGTAATGAAGGTCACCAACTTCTTCTTGTCCAGCCACATCTTTCCTCTTCCTGGTTGTTCTGACCTCCCTACACCTGACCTTTCTCCTGCACCTACAACTCCCTTTGTTTCTCCCTTCTGTTTGACCACCTTCACTGCCTCTGCATATGTAATCTTATTTTTCACTTTAACCTGCTGAATCTCTACCTCGCGCTTCATTATTGCACAACCCCCATATGCCACACTGAGAACCCCCACAGTTGCAACATTATGGTTGTACCCCCTCTCCACATTCTCCATACTCATGATCCCCTCCACACCGAGTACACCTCCTCTTTTCCTTACAAAACTTAGCTATGCGGCCAACTTTTGGCATTTGAAACATCTCAATGGTTTGGGAATATATGCCCTCACAAAATAGCTCAGGAATCCCAGATAGACTCTATCTGGCAACACCTCACCTTCAAACTCCACCAGGACCGTTTCACTATTTTTCCTTTCTATTCCCTTTGTCATCCTTTTAACACTCAAGTTTTCCTGAAGCTCCTCCAACTCAATACTCAGTGGAACACCTGTGATCACTCCTTTACACCCTCTTGTGGCTTTCTGTTCTCCAACTCTCACAATTTTTTCCACCTTGCACTTTCCAGTCATTTTTCATCTGCTTAACTTTGTTCATTTGCTTTTCATCTGTGCACCCTATCAGCAAATTACCATCACTGAATACTCTTGCAGATTTTATTTCCCCAACCTGACCTTTTAACGATCTTGTCAGTTTCAATGGACTAATTTTCGCAACTCCTCCCTCCTCAGCAAATCTTACCATAACATTGTACCTCTCTGAACTTTCATCTTCCTCACTTTCCCCTCCCTCACTGCCCGTCTCTCCTGACTCTCTGAACTTTCCTGAGCCACCTCCCTTTCTGACTCGCATCACACCTCGTTCCTTATCCCCTCGCTGCTTACTTTCATCCAACTTCCCTTCCTTTCTCCGATCATCCCCTCCCCCCCCATCTTCATTCTGTTCCACATCTGACTCTGAGACATTTCCCAGCCCTTTACCTGCCATCGCAGAAAACTGCAGGAGTCTACCCAAGAAGGAAAAGGAACAAAGGGCACCGTTCTGGACCTATACAGGTCGTCGGTCGGGACCCTTTCAAAATAATCGAAAACATACTTTTATATCCCGCAGTAATTCTGTGACAACAACCCCTATTCTACCGAAACAAAAACTCCAAGATACAGCTCCGCTAGGATCATCGTCTTTTACGGAGATCCTGGATCGCGAAAAGTTTGGTCAAACTCTCCTCGTTCGACTGCTATTTTTCCAAGCGCTACTCGGAAAAACCAAGAACTCGGTCGACGCAGCACCACGCACAACCCAAACAGAAACTTGCAAGCCAGGATTAGGCTACATCATAGAGTTCAGTGGGTTAATGTACGTACACAGGAGCTGGAGAGGAAGGCCCAGGCGGTGAAGCCTGGGAAGTAACGGGAAACAGCCTCTACTGCGCATGTTCACGGCAGGGCCTAGTCGCATCACTAACATTACAACAACATAGCCAGTTACTTTGAAAACATGAGGAATAATTTAATACATTAAAATGTGCCGGATGATTTGTGATGATTTTGCGTTCTAACCTCGACGGATGCAGTAATATTATTTCTACCGCGCCACTATTACAAGGAGTACATATTTTGTATCACAAACTGTCTTTTTGCTTTATTGTATCTAGGCATCTTAGCATCAACCATTGCAGCAAACTAGCAACAAACACGTCGGATTCTCTTGAATATATCGAAAAAGACCCATTAGTGCATCGAGATACAAACAATCAGAAATACAAAGGACAAGGGTACAGCTCACTCAAAATCAAAGACAAATTTCACTTATTTATTTCTGAGCATGTGATGATCCCAGAAAAGAAAAGGCCTGACAAAGTAAGCGCCGTATAAAATGTGATCAAACTGTCCTACTCTGTGCCACATAAGTGTAACTTAATTGCCCAGCAGGGGCAGTAAATTCAATGATTTTGCTCAATGTTCCCCCAGTTTTAATCCTCACTAGAAGTGAGTAAGTATGTGTTTCTGAAGAACATGATTCTGAGAGAACCTCTTGCCGCACAGCGTGCAACCGTATGGTTTCTCCCCGGTGTGGACCCTTTGGTGAGTCTTGAGATTGCACAGATGGGCAAAGCTCTTCCCACACTCGTCACAGATGTGCGGTTTCTCTCCTGTGTGCACACTCTGGTGAGACTTGAGGGTGCACAGTTGGGCAAAGCTCTTCCCACACTCGTCACAGCTGTGCGGTTTCTCTCCTGTGTGGATCCTTTGGTGAGTCTTCAGGCTGCTCAGTTTGGCAAAGGTCTTCCCACACTCGTCACAGCTGTGCGGTTTCTCTCCTGTGTGGACACTCTGATGATGCTTAAGAACATTGAGATAGGCAAATCTCTTATTGCAAACCGTGCAGCGGAAGCATTTATCTCCCGTGTGAGTAATCTGGTGAGTTTTAAGATTGCTAATCTGGGAGAAGCTTTTACCGCACTGCGCGCAAACGAACGGTTTCTCCCTGGTGTGAACGCGCTGGTGGATCTTAAGGTAGCCTTTGTAGGGAAAGCGTTTTCCACAGTCCGTGCAGACGTGCGGTTTCTTCTCTGTGTGAATGCTCTCGTGAGCTTGGAGGGCGTGCCACTGGGAGAAGGTTTTGTCGCACCCTGAGCAGGCGAACGGTTTCTTCCTGCTGTGAATCCGCTGGTGCTTTTCCAGGACGCTGGAGCAAGCGAAAGCTTTGCCGCTCTCCGAACAGCCGAAACGTCTCCCCGTGCCGTGCTGCTGCTCCTCGTGCGTCTGCAGCTCAAGAGCGTCCGGGAACGTCTTCCCGCAGCACGTGCCGATGAACTCCTCCCGTCCCTCGATTCCCCAGCGGCTCTCTGTTTCTGCCGACGTGTTGAAACTCTCCTCGCACAGGGTGCTTCCAGAACGCTGTCCCAAAGAACCCAGAGGGACCGCCATCTCTGCCGAAATGGCATCAGGCGCCCCGCCGTGGCGGCCATTTTGTTTCTGCTCAGGGTGTGACGTTGGGGGGCGGCCATTTTGTTTCTGCTCAGGGTGTGACGTTGGGCCCTCGTTCTTCTCCGAGCGCTGCCTCCGAGAAGCTATGTAATGGCGAAGAGAGAATCGGTCGTTTGACCGCGCACCTCCGGGCTCCGAGCTTCCTCTGTGCTGTCGGAGCATTTCCTGAACCTTTCCCGATCTGGTGGCCTCGCTCCACGCGCACTGGACCTCCAGCCCCTCTCCAGATCCTAGCAGGGGGTGTCCAGGGGTGAGAGGCTCCCCGTCGGGCTCCTGCTTCAGTTCGGCTCGCAGCCCCTTCTCTGGGTCTCCTGCAGGGCAGGGCTGCTCCTCCCCCTCCTCAAAGAGGGGTCCTACACCACTGTTAGTAGCAGCTGCCTCTGATGTGCCTGCACAAAAATAAACATATATTGAATTCAAAACTGGATTTAATTACTAATTTGACACAACTTGACTGGATTTGGATGGATGAGCTTAGCAACTACAACCAGTAATTACCAATTACAATTATAACCTTATTAATCCCCACAGGAAATTACCACAGGCATTCTCCTCACTGATCTTCTGTTCCAACTGTGATTGGCTCATCTTTGGGTCCTCTTCCAGCCAGTCCTCGCTGAGCAGCACAGATTCAGACCAATCCTGCTCCCCGTCTACAGCCTGACAAACAGGAAGTGTGAAGATTCTGTACACCTGTAGGTCTGAACACCAGCAAATCAAAACCTTTAAGAGCAGCGTTTCTTGTTCTGAACCTGCCAATCCCCACCAAAACCCCGACTGGAACTGATTTAGACCACTGTCAGTGGATAATCTCTTTTCATCAGGCCATTTTACTCTGCCTAAACACACACACACACACACACAGTGTGGCTTAATGCAACATAAGGTTTCATATTAATTTGCTCTTCAAGTACACATATTCAGTTGTGCTGGAAAATTCACATAAATAACCATTATTTAGTTATATAAAATACATAGCTAATTAACGTTGCGCTCACTCTGCGCCCAAGATGATGAGAAACGACTTTGCTGCGATCATTTTCCCAGGCGTCATAAAGGCTCCACTGAGATTTAAACTGGATAGCTGGGTTCAGAGTCCAGAGTGCTAACCATTAGGGGTGCAACGGATCACAAAACTCACGGTTCGGATCGTAAGGAACTTAAGGAACTTTTGGACATGGTCTTAAATAAAAACAAGATTCAATACATCCAATTTTCTGTCACACCCTCAATAAACGGCAAAAATCCCAGCAGAAGATTGAATTAAATCTTTTAAAGTTATATATTTTCTGAAACGTTATCGATTCCGTTCGGCCACTGAGTGAAACCAGGCGATCTGAGCGTATAGTTGCTATATTACGTCAGAAGGATTCAGCCTTGTTGTTTGCTACCTAAACTTCACAGCACACTCAATCCCGTTATCACGATTGTAGCAGTGTATGTCTATTTTCAAAATCCATTTAAACCATTCACAAATGACCTGGGACTTTGAAGTTATAACGCGGGATGTATCAAGTGTCCAGTGAAAATATTGACCTGGCTATCAGTCAGAATTCTGAGAGAACCAACTGCAATGAGCGCGGCGTAAAATCAAGTAAGAGTATGATGTCACTGGATCAGAACCCCACAAATGTAAACAATCGCATGTTCAGTGAAATCTATCGGTTTTCGGTGCAGTCGGAGTCTCGATCTTACCATTGATGTAATTTTGGGAAAGTGCGAGCTAAAATGCCACAAAACAGCCAATATATCACATTAATGTTCCGCATATGTACAATCGCTATTCACAATACGTTAATTTAAGGCTAAACTGATATTTTAATCACAATACTTAGCCTATGTTAAATTCCGGAAATACATTTTTGGATTGTAGAGGAAAGTTCTTGCCCGTTTGAGAAGTGAAACGTTGTTCACTAGCTAACTATGATTACTATCGCTATGTGATTGTCACAAATGAGCAATTTTGTTCAATGTCTCCATACACGGGTACAGTTTAGGTTACATTAATCGGATTGACTAACGTTAGCTAAATGACGTTATGCTAACGTTACTGCATAGCTAGCTTCATAATAGCCTGTAACGTTAGATGGCAGAGTACATAAATATGGAAATATAAAGTAAATAAAAATATTCACATGCGTTCCGAACCGTAGGGGGCCGATCCGTACGGTTCGCGGATCAATCACGTTCCGTAACACCCCCACTAACCATTACACCATGGAACCCCTATAATGGGCTTAAGGTGAGGATTTCTGCACCAAAGTCTGCATTTCTGTATGCCAGGCTACGGTAACGACGAATTTCGAAAAATTATGCCTCATAGCCCCTCATAACACCACCGATATATAATTAAAATCTATTCTAAATCTATTTAACTGTCCATTATAAATTCTAATTATAAATTGGAGGCCACCAGTGTAATGCATGCAAAAATGAGACGGCGAATTTACGTTGATAAACAGCAACGTTGATCGCTAACAGAATGTAGATAGCTAGAACGACTGCTTCTCCGTAGTGCTGTGTTCTTGATACCTGACCACAATGCGGTTTACCAGTAAGGCAATGCAAGGCCAATAACAATAACATTATCCAAGTGAGCTTGGTAATGACCACGCCGATATTCACATATGTCCTGACTGAAATCATACAACATAAATAGAAACGAATGCAGGGTCTCTTGAGTTCTACTGGTTTTACCTCGTACTTTATATCCAAGGCAACAGGGGCGTCTTTTTTCATCTCCACGGGGACGTACTGCTCATCTTTGGCTGGACTTGAGCTCAATCGTTCGTCAAAGACTCTCTCTACGGTGACATTTCCTTTCCCTGCAACCTTAGCTATAGAAGGAAAAACACATTATTAATAAACTGCACGTGGAGTGGACACCACTTTGTCATCTTGTTTCTACATTAGACCTACAACTGAAATATTGCGCTGTACACGAACTGCATCCACCTCTCAACAAAAATAAAAAACACCGACTCCAAAACACATTTTCACATGCACGCATGTAATAAGGTGTACAACTTACGTCTTTGTGCTTCGAGTTCGTCGCAAACCTGAACTTCAAAAGAGATGTTAAGAGAATTATCCGGCGTTCCCTTTTCGCATCCTCGCAGAGTCCTAAGCTCTCTCTCCATCAGAAGTAACTTAGCTTTTAGCGCCTCGTTCTCTCTTTGGCTTCTGCACATTTCCAGACGTAAGGCAGCAGACCCGTCGTCGACTAGTTTAGTAATTTCTGCGACCGCCGTTTTAGATAAAACCTCCATGATATAAGCCACTTGAATCTGAAAAGAAGAACAAGTCGACATTTCTCGCAGATTATAGACACAGCAGTCGCGGGTGAAACCAGTCATGCACGGAACTCTGAGGTGTAAAGACAGCAGCCGCAGCAAGGAAACGACTTCCGGTGTACGTATCAATCGGGCGCAAAAATAAAAAATAAAAGACAGATTTTTTTCGCAAGTGTAATGGAATTTCAGCCTCAACTACAAATCTTACTATACTAACAATAGATTACATGCTTGAGAACCCCTTCACGTTCCTGGTGATCTAGTGGGTAGGAGAGCACCGTGGGATGGGTTCGATTCCTGGTCAGGGAATGTGTTTTTACCTATGTTACATAACTTCATCCTCAAGCTGAGTCTCACTAACAAGCAGACTGTTCCACAGAATGAATCTCTAGAATGACAATCCCAGCCAGTTTAATTAATAAACCTGCTCTTTCTCCACATGTCCCGGCTCTACTCTGCCAAACTGAGGCAAAGACTGTAGCGCATCCATTTTCACTGTAATACTTTCTCAAGATCCCAAATGGACTTCTCACTCAAATGATGCCTTCAACCCAGCTGCCTAAGGATTTGTAAAACTTCCCAGTACTGTCCTGATACTGATACCCAAGAAAACATAGTGCCAAAACTCCTCCGCATGCCCTTCGATAGCTCAGTTGGTAGAGCGGAGGACTGTAGTGGGACCTTGTTGAAATCCTTAGGTCGCTGGTTCGAATCCGGCTCGAAGGAGGGTTGCTTTTAAAGATCAGCGTTTCCACGTTCAACGATATCCAAGACAATGACCGTGCAGAAGACCGGAAACAAACTAGAATGATAACCTGTGGGAACTGCCTGTATGCTGCCTTCTCTGTGTACTTATACTGCAGAATGTCTTTTTACTCTGACGAACATGCACATTTCATTTAGGTGACAGTGTTATTCATGAAAACATTTTATTTGGGCATCAGCAAGTTCCTAAACCCAGGTTCCACCGAGATTTGAACTCGGATCGCTGGATTCAGAGTCCAGAGTGCTAACCATTACACCATGGAACCCCACGCATGCCTAAACACATGACAGTGGCAGAGGGAGATCAATAAAACTGTGATACCAACCAGAAACTATTTGATTTCTCATTTTAGTGTAATGTTTCGGGTTGATTTTTTTTTTTTTTCAGTGGAGGTTCTCTTTAATATGTCTGTAAATCAACAAGTCTTAACTTTAAAACAACAACCCAGCCACCTAAGGGTTTGTAATATTTCCCACTACTGTCGTCCACGCTAGCTATTGAAGGTTGCAAAGAAACCGCATTGGTCATTTTTCAAATACACTTTTAAATAAATTATTCTGAGCCCACGACAGAGCAAACTCACCCAGACACTGCACAAGTAGGGAGCAGGAGTACCCATCACACTCATCACTTTGGTTTAATCAGGACAAATCCTTAATTTCAATTTCAGGTTCCACCGAGATTTGAACTCGGATCACTGGATTCAAAGTCCAGAGTGCTAACCGTTACACCATGGAACCCCCACAATGGACTTACGGTGAAACAGGTTTCCTGCACACAAGACTGGATTGGCTTTAATGCAGCATTATGAGTCACTATCAGAATGTCCCCACCGTGCAACTTGCAGGGATTCAAAGTGTAGGTCTCCATCAGAACAACCAGCTACCTCAGTGGTTCTCAACTCGGGCCAGAAAGGGCCAGTGTGGGCGCAGGCTTTTGTTCCAACCAATCAGTTACACACCTGATTCCACTAATCAAGGTCCTTAGTAAAGACTCCAAAGGTTGATTAGTACAATCAGGTTTGTAACTGCTTGGTTGGAACAAAAGCCTGCACCCACACCGACCCTTTCTGGCCCGAGTTGAGAACCACTGAGCTAGACCCTCACCAGTCTGGGTTCCGATCTGGGCACTCAACAGAGACTGCGCTCCTGGCTGTGACGGAGGCACGCGCCACTGCAAGAGCCTCACGCCTCTCCTCTGTCCTGATCCTTAACCTGTCTGCAGCATTCGACACGGTCAACCACAAAATACTCCTCTCCACCTTGGCTGAGATGGGCATTGCTGGGACTGCCCTGTCTTGGTTCGCTTCCTATCTTGCAGATAGGTCCTACTAGGTCACCTGGAAGGGGTCTGCCTCTGCTTCTCATCCCCTTGTTATGGGAGTATCACAGGGATCTGTAATGGGTCCTCTGTTGTTCTCCATATACACCAAATCTCTTGGTTTGGTTATTAACTCACATGGCTTCTCCTATCATTGTTATGCAGATGGAACGCAACTCTTCTTTTCTCTCCCCCCCCCCTTGGCCTCACAGGTCGATAAGATATCTTCCTGCCTGGCTGACATCTCTACCTGGATGGCCAGCCACCACCTGAAGCTCAACCTCAACAAAACTGAGCTGCTCTTCTTCCCATACAAGACCTCCTTACTACGTGAGCTCTCAATCACTGCTCTTTCGGACTGCTGAACATGAATGTGATTACCCATTGTCATCATCCACACCATCGTCATGCAACCACAGAAATATAACCAATAACATTTTTAATAACAGCAGGCTATTAGTAGCAAAATAATGTAGTCAAAATAATAAACTGGAATCAGCATAATCTTCAAGAGCGACATATGCCAGCTTTATTACTTTTAATTATTTAATTCATCAGATTAATCACCATTGAACAACGGACACAAGAACATTATAGTAAATAACATTATTGGCAATATTAATTGTAATATCAAAACGACAACATAATCAAAACAATAATGATGGTAGATTCATGTAATCCTAGGTCATGGTTTAATGCTCAACGTATTCCGACAAATCGGTTGTCTGTAGGCAACTATCAGTTCAATCAGTGTCTGCATCGATGAGTCAATCACAGCCTCGTACACGTTCATGCGCAGGTGTGCCCCTGTAAGCAGGTGCGTGCACTGGGATGTGAAACCATGTGGACCAAACTGGAATGAAATTAATCTTATTATCTTCTTCTGTGGGAAACAGTCATTCGTTTAGTGTGTACAAATGTTAGAGTTAAAAGTTCTGTCCAAAATGATTTAATTTGGCCAGGGTGAATTCGTAGTTTTGAATGGACTTCAATGGGGAAATCTGCTTTTTGGCACCAGAGGCTTACTAAACTGCAACACCTCGAGTAACCACTGAAGTTCATGAGCTTCACAGAGAATGGTGATCCCTGGTCCCCTGGGAAGCTCCAAAGCTGAATTTCTCTCCCCTTCCTGTGATGTCATTTCCTTGATGGCCTCACGGCAGGAAGTCTGCTTGACGGCAAACTGCCCTCAGCCCCTCCCGCTGTCCTTCCTAGCGGCTCGCCGAGCTCTTCAGTCTTCCCCGATCGCCCAACGGCGACGCCCTTACACACACACACACACACACACACACACACACACACACACACACACACACACACACACACACACACACACACACACACACACACACACACACACACGTTCTCTCGACTTTATCGGTCAGCAGCGGTCTGGTTCCCCCCTTTGCGAGCGGAGCGGGGCGGCGTGTAGGGCGCCCCCCCCCCTCCCCCGGGAGGCAACGTTAGCGCGAAGGCGCTCAGAACGCGGCGCATATGTACGTCCAGGCGTCCGACGGCTCGGCGCTCGTTTCCAGGGACGTCGGGGTCAGGTCGACGGCCTCCGCGCCCTTCCTGTTCCGTTCCCGCCTCCTCTTCTGAGCCAGTCGCCACTGGCTCCGCCTCCTCTCTCCCGCTTCGGCACTCATTGCGCTGATTGGCTGGTGGTCCAGGAGCCCCTGGGCCCTCCTCATCTGATACCTAAAAATGGGGAAAAAGACAAGACGCGATCACAACAGCAAGGCACGAAATTCAGATTTACAGGCTGCGGACTTTGACGCTATTTCGAAGGCGGTGGTTTCCACACTTTTTCTCCCCTGAGGCAACCCCAAAATGAACGTTCCCAAATTCATGCGACACCAACACCCCATCCACACAGGCCTTGTGCCCAACAGCCTTCAGCTGTGACTATATCGGCGATGCACCATAACCTCTCGTGCCTCATTATTATTATTATAGTTGGGCTGTGGTGATGTTCAGCATGTAGTAACCTACATTCACATATTTTAAGAGTCAAATGACAATAATTATTCTTATTATGAATGAAAAAAAACAAAACCTTTTTCTCCCAAAATGTATCCATGGAAACAATACCTCTCCCTTCTTTTTGCCAATATCTGTGCTCTGGCGATGGGATCGTTATTAACTCGAGCTCTATAACGTGCAGTTTTCTCTCTGCTGGATGAATGCATCTGTAAAAATGACAAAAAAAAAGAGAGAGATAAAAATGCTGAAGTTAGACATGTTGTACAGTGATTAAAAACTAAGGGCAGTTTGGTCAAAAGGATCTTGCTCTGAAGATGGAATTTCCAGGGGACATCGAGCGACAAACCCAAGAAGGATGGGAGCCATTTTTCCTGTCACTTCGTAGCAGGCAGAGCACAAGACAGCGACGCGCACACACACAGCGCTCCACACATACACAACTGCCCCAATAAGTCAGTTAGTCCCTACAGGACAATGTGCTCCAAAACAGCTGGCTTATTGCGGCAACTGATTTAAGCCAACTACGGCCAAAGTAAGTTCTAAAAACCATACAATGAGATTTGTTGTAGATTTTACAGACCATATTAACTAAAGGTTACACTGAAATACTTTTAAAGTCATAAATTGCAGAAGATGCACATTCATCGTTCAAATATTTGATAGTGACACGTTACATTGAGATTAGACAAGTTTCTTTCAAAGGGCGACGTAGCTCAGGAGGTAAGAGCGGTAGTCTGGCAGTCGGAGGGTTGCCGGTTCGATCCCCTGTCCTGGGCGTGTCGAAGTGTCCCTGAGCAAGACACCTAACCCCTAATTGCTCCCAATGAGCCGATTGGTAACTTACATTGCAGCCTTTCACCGTTGATACGTGAGTGTGAGTGTGAGTGTGTGTGAATGAGAGGCATCAATTGGAAAGCGCTTTGGATAAAATTTACCATCCATTTACCATCTTTCCCAGCAATTACAGTATTGCAGGTACATGTTCAGTGTACAGTTGTGTACACCATACATGCAGTGATCACACGATTGGTGGCATCAGGGGTAAAAGCAAAGCATTGCCATTTTGGTAGTTTTGGTGAGGGGGGGGGGGGTGTATATGAAACTGGGCAGGGTGAGCAGGGTTATCAGATTTGACAGAGAATTCTGGGAGATTGGGGGAGCCCTGCCTTGGAACAGACCGATAACTGCAGCAAACAGACTTCCCCCAAATCCTGAAAAGACCCAAATAGTCCTCGATTGCTGGTCCTGGTGGGCCGCAGTTTGTAAAAAGTTGTGCAAGTCACTCTGAACAAGAGTGTCTGGCTAAATGCCTGTTAAGTCATGTAACGTATTCTGCTTTGTGTCGTCTCGGCACTCAAACAGGTCGATTACACGGTTAACTCGCATAAACAGGTTTTTTTTTTTTGGCGTCTGAACTGGTTGCCAATATGAAGGTGAAAACAAAAACCAGAGGACCCTGTGGCCCACCAGGACCAGGAATGAAGACCAGTCCTAAAACATGTTGACACTGTCGGAAAAACCAAGCGCCTCACTGGTGAAAAATAGGCACAGTGAAATTTCTAGTTGCATCAAAATTATAATTTTTGCTAAATGCCGACTGACAGTTTAAATAACTTCAACTGCCGACCTGTTTTTCCACCTGTGTGAACTTGTAGCTTTGAACAGGGTTGGGTAAATATTTGAGAAATAATAACCTTTGGACTTAGTCAGAGGTTCCTTCGCTGGGGATCTGTACCCTGTCACGTGTACTGTTCCTGAGACAAGGTCCAAAAAAATGGCATTTTCGCACCGATGGAAAATTCAAAATTACAGACGAAAATGTGTTTCCAATGAAGCTATCTTTTTGAAACTGAATGCATTAACCATATTAAAGCATTTAAAAAATATATATATTTTTATATTTCCATAAGCCACCAAGAGTAAATCCACAGCTGTGGGAAGCCCTGATGCTTGCCACAAGACTCCCAAGCAGTTCATTTTGGCAGGGGTATTGATTTTCGTTTTCAAAGATTTTCTATTTTGTTTTAGTAATAAGTTATTTATTTTAATTTTAGTCATGTTTTAGAGAGGGTAACTTCATTAAATTTATTCGCATATTTGAGTTACAATTTAGTTAGACGACAACTTAGGTCACAGTTTAAGCCGTTTGCTCTGATTCGCTCTACTCTATAAGGAGGATCGCACAGTAAATGAACATCATTTTAACTATGCATTAACTCTCCACATAGCACACTGTAAAAGAAGTATCCATTCTATGCCATAAGCATGTGCATAAAAGCAACTGGGTCAACCCAAAAATTATTTTTTGTCTTGATTTATTTTTTGCACAATTTCTATGCACGTGACACAAAAAATAAAACACTGACTGACGCAGCTTTGAAATCAAACGGCAGTCGTTCTGTACCAGTCTGACAGACAGCTAAACTCTGAAACCTAAACATCGATGCCACTGTCCGCATTTATGTGCTGTGATGACATCCCATCCTTGCACATCCTTAGCTCCTGCTGAATAGATGACCTGGACCACAACCGCCAGGTTGTTGTTGGCTTGAGTCTGAGTCGCTTGCCAGGAAACGGTGTCTCGTTTACAGGCTCCTTCGTGTCATCTCTTCATCATCCTTGTCCAGCTCTTTTTCTTACGGTGTTGATGATTTGACAAATTCCCCCGATTTCTGCAGAAGCTCTTGGATTTCACCTTCACCGAGTTTCTGATAAGGGCTTCTCCCACGACTGTTGGGTAAAGAATACACAGGTGGCTTCCGCAAGCATCGAGAACTCGCCATCACTGGGACTCAGATCTGACCTGGGGCAAACCTCAAACTCGCATCATCACCATCTCTCTAATTCTGGGCAAAGTCTTCCCTTTTGGCATGTTGTATCCATAACACTGTTCTATCCTGAATGAGGATGACCTTGCCCAGAATTTGAGAAACGCCAACTTCGGCCACCGCGACCAGGTTGCTCCCGTCATCAGTGATCACAATAAGAGAATCTTCTCTTTCGATATTCCCCATTATTCAACACAATGGTCAACACACACCATGACAGAGTTAGCAGTGTGTGGAGTTGTCATCTTCTCCAGACTCTGCTTTTGTTCAGCTCTGTAGCAAGCACTGACGGCGATGAAAGATGCAATCGGTACCTTGGCTGTCCAAATGTCCAGACAAGCAGTTAGTTTACATAGTTTACAGGCATTTAGCAGATGCTCGTATCCAGAGCGACTTACATTGTATCCAATTACAAAGCTGGATATACTGTATACTGAAGCAATGCAGGTTAAGTACCTTGCTCAAGGGTACAACGGCAGTGTCCTACCGGGGAATCGAACCTTCGACAAGACCAACTCCTTAGCCATTATACTACACTGCCGCAGTTACTCTGCTTGCTGCTGCAAGTCGGTCTTTGAATCTTTTTCTTTCGTCATCATAAAACTTCTCCACAAGCTTGTCAATTTCGGTTTTCTTCCTTATGGTTCGTCTTGTCAGTAGCCTCCATCATCTGTACATCATCTTCATCACCACCACCGCCGCCGTGGCAGCTGGCGGGCCAGTGCGCCCCATCCGCAGGGCTACAGCCCTCTCGTTAGCCTGCTGCTCTTTAGCGTCTGAGCGGTACTTTGATAACGCGCAAAACACACCTGGTTCGGCTGCTGGCTGCTTCTCCGTTGCAGGACTGATTTCGTTTTCGTGGTCGCCTTTTCTGGAATCTGAAAGATAAAAATATTTTAGATTACAATTTTACTGCCTTTTCAATTGACGCCAGCCAGCAGCAAAGTAGAAATTTATCACCAGCCGAACCATTATAATTGGATTTTCACTGCCATACCAGGTGAACAACCACCATTTAAGATTATTCCACAAATTATTGCCGTAAATCGTTCTCAATGTTACTTGTTCAATGTTTGAAGCAAGCAGAGCCAACAGTTTTATTGGCACAATGTCATAAGCTATCCTGACGGTAATGCTCATCGTCACAAACTAATAAGCGTGAAAGTTGACATTTACCTTGGCGTAAACTTCTGGGTGACGTGTCCTGAGGTGTCTTTTCAAATTGGTGGTATTCTTCCCTCGTATCCGATGTCCGCACAGCTTCTCTCCCACCGCCACGAGACACTCGGTTTTCTGCTCAGTCGTGTCGAAACTGAAGTGCGTCCATAAGTCGCCTCTCCTCTTCCTTCCGGCTGCTTGACTGAGCGGCCGCCGGGAGGCCATCTTCTTCTATCCAGTGCGTGTGTGCAAAGCAACATTTGGCCATGAGTGAAGAGAAGCGAGAGTTCAAGATTCAGGAAGACCGTCGACTCTTGGCGAATGACAAGCTTGCATCGACACGGCTAGGATTGTGAGATAGACGCACAAAGTTGATTGGGTAAAGGGCGGAAAAATGTTTTGCGGAAAGCGCACCTCCAACTGGGGGGGGTTCTCGTGATTCAGATGGTCATTTGAACGTCACTGACATTTTTACTCTGTTTTCACCCCGCCAGGACTAAATAAAACGATTTGGGCATAGTGTTCATTGTTTATGAGCCAGTTTTTTTAACGTCACAAATCCTTCATAAAAACTTCATCAGAATTTTCGTGGAGAAATTTAAGACGATAAATCGGAACCTTTCAACTTTAAGGGCAGGTTAGGCTGGCCTTGCTAATACCATGGGGCTGGGTATCTGGTAGGTCGAGAGAATCTGTGCTCGGATCAAAAGATGCCCGTTTCCAGGGCTTACAATGAATGTCAGCAGAAGATGCATTTATAAGGTACGTGCCAGAGCTCGACAGTCTGAACTCACAGCTTCGTTTACATTCAATGACTGTCTGCACTACTTCCAGAAGCACTTGAGCGCTTCAACACCTGGAACAAAAACTGTGCAGACAGGCGTGTTAGCGTACCTTGTTTCCAGAAGTCCAGTGCAGCTCATCAGGGAAGTCCAGATCCACCTGTAATAAATTGCTGTTGATCAGAGGGAGGTCATACAGGGGGGGCTAGCTAATCCAATCAAATCAAACTCAGTCAATCAAACCACACCAGAGAACACTCTGGTCTCATTATTTTACGAAATGTACTTCAACTGAGAGATTGAGATGTGGGTCAATGACAAATGACAAAGCTTCTAAAAAGGTATTTTTTTTAAGTTTTTTAAAAATGGATGTAATGCATATTTGTGTGTTTAAACAAGTCTTGTTTCTTAAATAACATTTCAAAAGTGTTTAAATTCATTTGACTGTATCTTTAACTTCACCGCCCAAGAAATGTCAGGTGGCGCAACCAAATATTTGTAAAAATACATTTTCCTACTATTTATTCTAAGTGAAATCTTTGGCAAGTATCCCTTAGAGTGTCTAGTGCCTAGCACGTTATTATTTTGTGGTTGTGTTTTGTATTTACAGTAATTTAAGATTATTGCATTCTAGTGGCCAGGTATTTATTAGTATCTTTAGCACTCAATTTTACATTTAAAGACAGAAAAATGATTATACAAATATACAAATGAATGCATTCAATACAATAGCTATTCACAGCATAGTTATCAACCATTTGTTCACTTTAACCTATTATTTATTGGTTTAAATGAATATTTTACCTGGTCACACCACCTGACGATTATCAGTTGTGCCACTTGACAACATTAGTAATGACAGGAAATATGCTGAATAGTTGCATTTTTATTTCAAATACAAAGAAGTGTTTTAGTCAACAGTCTCTATTGTAAAAGTAGTAAATTGATCAAAAACAGGATACATCACAAGATCACATTCAGTACATAGCCACTGGAATAGGCTACAGTGCAATAGATTGATTAGATACACTGTAATGGATTGTGATTGAACAACAACTAAGTCATGTTTTAGTTTGATATACTTTAAAATTGCCAGTGGACTTAAGCTGATGTTTCTTTTTATTTCAAATATCCAAATGCAATTCCATTTAAAAAAATTAAATGCATAGCAACTGGAATGCAACACTACATAACTACATACTAAATATAAATGGATTGTGATTTAACAACAATGAAGTCATGTTTGACAAAATATTTTGAAATGTTAGTTCAACACTGGTAGAGGGCTAATATCCCATTTCAGTATCCCATTTCATTGACTCAGGTGTGAAATTCAAGATTTCCTCCATAGTCCTTTTCCTTTCCCTGTGCTTTCTCTGGGCTTGCTTCCACTGCTGCCTCACTTTTTCCTTTTCTGTTCTGGACAACTGGCAGATGGGGGGTTTCACAATTTTTCCCTCTCTCTTCCTCCTCTGATAACTATAAAACATGAGAACAAACAAACTGGCACATTCCCAGTTAAAAATCTGAAAGGTCTGACGTACTGTATAAAAGTAATAACTGCAAAATGAACTGTTATCCAGACTTGCATTATAGTGAATCAGGATGTATTACCTCTCTTTTCTTTTTGCCAGATATGCCTCTCGTGCAGCCGGATCATTTTTAATGCGCTCCCTGTGTCGTGCTGATTTTTCTTTACTTGAGAGTGGCATCTAAAATTATTAAAAATTATAATCGTGAAAAAGGTTTGTGTATAACGTCTTTAACTTAAAACTAATAAACATTTTAGAAATGTACTAGATAATCTTGGAGCTTTAAATAACATTATTTATTTCATATAGTGACATTCCTTGCAGTTGCGCCACCTGAGTTTTGCAACTAATTTCAAATTAATACAGGCGTCTACTTGGACGCCTGTATTAGCTTTTGCCTTTGCTATCAAGTTCTCACATATACTTTTTAAATAGAATAAAGAGTTTTATGATAAAATAACATTTTCCTAGTTTTACATTGGTTGTACCGTCTGACATGGAAAGTGTACCAGCCTACCTACGAGTTGAAAGTAGCTATTTGTATCAATATTTGAGAGAGATCTACAAACCTTTTCACTCAGTCATAAAGGTCACTTTTGGTCCTCTTGATGATGCAATATTCTGTTTACTGTTATTACCTCTTCACTTCACAATAAAAGTTCCATGTTTATGGTTGTGTCACCCTGATATTTGAGAACATACAAATTGCTGGGCAAAAGTCTTTCAATTATCTCAACAGCTTTAAAACTATTGGTTTATTTAAAAGGTTTCAGACATAAAATCATGCCATAGTATTTCATTTTGAATTTATTATCATTAAAATGCCATTTTTAATAGTTTTCTTAGTTTGTTCATTTGCATGCCTGACATTTTGGGGGTTTGAGATGCCAAAACATAAAATAATATATATTATTTGAATGTACTGAAAATGTATTCAAACTAAATAGGTTTTACAAGTAAAATAAAGAATAAAGTGATACATGTCATGAATTGATTAAATTATTTTAAAAGAAAATAATGTACTTGGACACAAAAATATGCATGTCATGTCATTGACCCATGTTTCAATCAGGTTCAGTTAAGTTGCATATATTTTTCAACAACATAGTGACTCAAAACGTAGTCCACAAATTGGTAGTGAACCCAATTGAAGAGTTTAAGCAAGAGAGAAAGAAACTAAATTAAAATAACTGTTCTTATATTATTAATTTTAGCTGAAATCTGCTCAGGTGACTGAGCAGTCCATGGAGTTGAGTATCTGGTGGGTCTATAGGATCTGTGGTTACCTGTCTTGCCAAACTGACTGCCATCCACCTACCTGCATTTCTCTTTGCGTGCCCCCCCGGCCACGCCGTCCACGTTTCTCCCGAACCGTTCCCAGGCGGGACGCTTCGCTCCACACGCACTGCACCTTCATCAGGGGAGGGGCGGTGAGAGGCTGGCCCTCCGGGTCCTGTTTGGGTTCGAGCAGCAGCCCCTTCTCTGGGTCTCCCGCAGGCCAGGGCTGTCTGTGCAGCTCCTTCTCACAGAGGGGTCCTTCTCCACCTACAGCAACAGCTGCGTTTGCCCGCGATGTGCCTGTGCAAAACATTCCCATTAAATCAACCACAGTATTTACATTACAGCACATTTACATGATCCTCTGTCTGTAGTAAAATGGCATCGGAAACTCTGGTCACCAAATGAAACGCTCCGTGGTTGAAAATTTTTTATTTGGCAGGATTGTTTGTCTGATTCTGATCAGGAAATTGTGATTTCAGTGCTAGTTTGTATTTGGCAGGGTTGTTTGTTTGCTGAACAGGTTACTCTACAGGGTTGGAGTCCTGATCTATGTGGTCACTTCTGGCACTACAATCTTTATTTCGCTCTAGTATGTTTCTTTTGTACCTCTGCACCTGGAACTAATGCACTTGTTGTACATCGCTCTGGATAAGAGCGTCTGCTAAATGCCTGTAATGTAATGTAATGTAAAAACGAAAGCAACACAGGAGCAGAATATCTGTATTCACATTTTGCATTCATCATTACAATAAAGTATTAATAAGCTACCTGCACATACCAACATAACAGGTACATGTAACTATGCTGTACTGCCATGATGACCAATACAAGGTGAAAGTTTTGAGAAGTCTAGAACCGGGGTTATTTCCTTGTCAATTCTGCCATCGATCACACCGCTTAAGTGGACTGGCTTGATAGCCTTAGCAACTATAACTGATAATTACTAATTACAAATGAACATTATTAATCCCTACAGGATATTACCACAGGCGTTCTCCTCACTGATCTTCTGTTCCGCCTGTGATTGGCTCCTCTCTGGGTCCACATTCAGCCAATCCCCGCCGAGAAGCACAGATTCAGACCAATCCTGCTCCCCGTCTACAGGCTGACAAACAGGAAGTGTGAAGATCCTGCGCATCTGAAGCTCTGAAGGCTGGCAAATGGCCAGCTATCCAAGCCTTTTGCAAAGACTCTAAACCACAGTTTCAAAGGTCTTACTCTACAGAAAGGAACAAGAAATGTGCTCATGCGCAGTGCTACCAATGTGGGAAATAAAACTTTTAAAAATGCATTTACTTTTCTTTCACAGCCAATTATGTGTTACCCTACAGAACCTTGGGCCAATCAGCCCACTGCCAAACTAGGAACCAGCTAGCTTCTCAGTGCAAACACTGGAACTAGGCTTGTAAATAAAATGGTGCACTGTACAACTCGCTAGCAGTTTCACCCCCACAGTGAGTGAAGGGGCAGGTTCTGGTTACATCTAGTTGAGCCGCGTTTCCACCGCAGGAACTTTACCCCGGAACTAGGAACCTTTTGAGGAACTCAGTGCGTTTCGACCGCAGGAACTAGGGTCTAAATTAAGTTCCAGGGACTTTATTTTAGCCCCTGCTCGGGGGGTAGTAGCCTACTTTCCAAAAGTACCTGAACCTTTAGGGTGGGGCGCAAGCGCTGGAAATTTCCGATTGGTCGACTACTTGCAGTGTTTTATTTCAACCGCCATTTTTAAAAAATCTGCAGCCGCAAACTGATTTATTTTCATAATAACTTGAAATCAAACTTGTATGTTATGCGGCGCAGTAGCCTACTTTTGGTTATAGCCTGCCAACGTCTTGGAATTATAACGTGTGCTCGTATGTTCTTTTCTTGCTTTAGTATTCGTTTTATAAAATGCTAAGCATTCGTGCTGGGACAGCATATTACGTACCAAAACATTCAAACGGTTTAATTCGGTTGCTAAATCTTCCGGATTTTCTTTGTTAGCCCGTTGTAATTGACTCAAAACGTTTGATACAGTTATGTGAGGTACGCTGTAGCTCTGCGTAATTTACATTGGCAATACAGTAAAAGCAAACTGGAAATCACCTTCCGCACTTTTTGTCAGGATAAAATAACAGGTTAATTCTAGTAATCTTCCCTTTTGCTTTTTCAGACTGCCGTAATTTTACTCTGCCATTCTTCAATTCCACAAAAAGACCAGGAAGACTATGGACTAATTTATGGTGCATGGTTGAAACTGGCCTCTGGGTGGTGGCTACCTGAACATACCTCGCGTTTGATGAGCGTAGACTGTAAACGAGCATCTTCCGTTTTCATTGAAACTGAACCACAGTTTTCAGACCGCTCCCTCGTGACTCTCTCAGTGGAAAGATTTGCATTCTCTGGAAAGACAACGGAGGCAACACAAATCTTGAATTTCTGCAAAAGTATCGATACACTCCATTACCCAAGACAGCAAATTAATTTGTGGTGACGTCACTGAACTAACAACTTTAAACTACCTAGCACACACACATACCATTAAACGTAGTGAAGGAATTCTTATTTTTATCCCCACGCGCAACGGAACTGGTTTTCGGTAAAGAAACTTACGTCTTGGTACCTCCCTGAATTCGTCGCAAACCTGAACTTCAAAGGAGATGTTTAGAGAATTATCTGGCGTTCCCTCTCCGTATCCTCGCAGAGTCCTAAGCTCTCTCTCCATCAGCAGTAACTTCCTTTTTAGCGCCTCGTTCTCTCTTTGGCTTCTGCACATTTCCAAACGTAAGGCAGAAGACCCGTCGTCAACTAGTTTGGTGATTTCTGCTACGGCTGTTTTAGCCAATACCTCCAGGATAGAGGCCAGCTGAGTCTGAAAAGAAACGCAGTTCGACATCTTACAGATATGAAAATACTCCTTCGATATTGTCGCGGAGGTGACGACTCTACTGGCAATAAAACAAGCACGCTGGACCCGTCCAGAAAACTCCCATTCCACACGAACCGACTTCTTTCTGCATGCAAAAGCAGGACTCACACAACTGTTCCGTGAAGACGACAAATCTACGAGTTTCTTTTTCCGGTGGCTTTGAGAGTGACCAATTCAAAATAAAAGTCTGTAATTTGTATGATTTTATATTCTATTTTCGATTCGAAAGTAAAGTAAAAAAAATAATAATAGTGTGTTTGCCTAAGGCAACCACACTAATTAAATTAAAAAGTGACCAAATTAGTCCTCTGATTACCTACAGGCTAGATAGTATCTCACACCGTATAAAACCTAGTCTTGAAAATCCCCAGAGTTTCTGCCTCGACTATGTGACCTGGCAGGCTATTCCACACATTGACTACTCCCTACGTGAAAAAATCCTCCTAATGTCTGTATGGAATTTACCTTTTGCAAATTTCCTTTTATGTCCCCTCGTTCTGCAAACAGAACTCAACCCGAATAATCTCTTGTAGTTCACTTTGTTGACCAGCTGTTACATCTCAAAGGTTGTTTTTAATGAGCCACTTTTAATATATTGACGGATTACATTGAAATCACTTTGCAGATACATTTATAAATATGTGCTAAGTTTGCTGAACAAACCAACAATTAATATTGTAAACGAAATTAAATGGGGCTACACAACTAAACCTATCTGTACACAGCTATACCTATAACAGTAGTTTCTCAAAAGGAAATCCAAAGAGAAAGAGCGAAGGATACTTTCTGCTAAACTAAGGATCAGTTTATGCTGTCTTGACCACCATAGGAAGCTCCTTCCACAACCAGGGCTCCACAACAGACAGGAAAACTGCAGGGAACCTCCAAATGAATTTGGATTCAAAAGTGAACTAAGGGCTGTAAAACAGTGGTGACCAACACTGTTCCCAGAGATATACCATCTTGCATTTTTCATTTAAAGTTTAATTTGGCACACCTGAATCTCCTAAATAGCAACTCAACGAGATCTCAGGTGTGCTTTGTTAGGGCAAATGCACTTCAAAGAATGGTGGATGGGAATGTGGTCATAAGGCACATGGCACAGGGTGGGGTTCACAGTGTCACTGATGATGTAATGCTGTTTGGGTATTGGCTGGATGGGAATGCAGTCGAAGTCACATGGCACAGGGTGGGGTTCACAGTGTCACTGATGATGTAATGCTGTTTGGGTATTGGCTGGATGGGAATGCAGTCGAAGTCACATGGCACAGTGTGAGGTTCTTTGTGTCGCTGATGATGTAATGCTGTTTGGGTATTGGCTGGATGGGAATGTGGTCATAAGGCACATGGCACAGTGTGAGGTTTTTTGTGTCACTGATGATGTAATGCTGTTTGGGTAGTGGTTGGATGGGAATGCAGTCATAAGGCACAGTGTGGGGTTCACAGTGTCACTGATGATGTAATGCCATTTGAGCTGGACCTCCCAGAGTAGAGCTGTAGGACCAAAGCTTGTACACCATACCTGCCTGCCAGTCTTTAGACCTCGTCTTCTCCACACTGAACTTATTTTGCTTTTATGAGCCTGCTTGCTGAGAATCCATACTGTCATAAAGCATGTCAAAGCTCTTTAACTTCAACACAGTTCTGTAGCAGCAAACATATTTTTCACCTCGGAGAGTAAGTTCGCTACCTGTGATGTCAGTAAGTGCTGATATAATGACACGGACCCTTTAATGAGGAAGAAAAGAAAAGAGAGAAAGCCATACATCAATGAATGGGAGTGTAATTACATACTTTAAACTATTAGCCTTAATAACATAGGGATTTGGGCAGAGTGTTTTTCTGCTGAATCCAACAGCCGTTTTTTAAGCCAGAACAACTGGTTGGAGCAAAAACCAGCACATGCACCTCCCGGAGTTATCCGCTAATAAGCTGCTTATTGCAATGAGTGCAGGCCACCACTAGAGGTCAGTATTTCTCTGAGTATTACTCTCAGCGCCCACAGCAGCTGGTGGAGAGCTCCAGCTCTAAGTGTTTCCTTTCATTTGCTTTGCAGGAGACAGCTGAGGGTCTTGCAGGTCCCCACCTGTGCAAGCCGTTCTAAACGGACCATCTGTTCCTGTTAAACCCCACCTCTACGGCCAGAGAAAGACTACTTCTACCACTAAAAAAAGTTCAATAGGGGGAAAAAAAATCACTGAAATATCGGACTGCAGCTGGTGGCAAAAAGAGATTAAGTGTCTGCCAAGAACTACTATTCCAGACCACTGCAGCTCACAGCCCACTCCTGACACCTCGAGGATACTCAAAGGGAGAAGCCAGCGGTGAATAAAGCATGGAGCTTCTGAACAGGTGTTTACAAAGCAGCTTCCTCACCAGCTCAGAGCCAGGATGCTGAGCAACTGCAGCTCACCAATACAGGATTGCATAGTTATTGGTAAGATGATGATGATGATGATGATGATGATGATGATGATGATGATGATGAAGACACTGGTGAAGATGAAGTTTTTGGTGATGCGGACAAAGACTACACTGATGAGGATGAATATGAGGAAGAGCCTGCAGCCCAACGTCGCTTTGGGGGGACAGTGCTACACTGCAGGGCTGCCCATCAGCTCAGAGTTTTACTGTTCCAGAGGTGGAGGCCATTCTGCGGCTCCAGTTAAATACAATTTATGTCCGATTTAAACTGAGCAATTACATAAACTGTAATAAAAAATTTAGAAGAGCGTTCACAAAAATAATTACAATTTTGAGCTTGAGCCACATGCACTTAACATAAAGTAAGTGCCCGTGGGTTTTGTAATGGCTGTTGCGTCAGTTACAGACAGGGAGAGTTCCACTTGTCATAATAGTACTGCTCTTTGTTGCAAAGAACGACTTTTTCTTCTTCCTCAAGTGCAAGACAGGAGACAGGCCGACCAACACAACTGGTCATTTTTAATTAGTAAAATAATACATTTGGGATGAAAATAAAAGAAGCAAAGAGACTATAATTCTTTTAAAATGCTGGTGTACATCCAGATTATTGACTAGGTGTTCAAAGTCCCTAAAGGTAGAGGCAAGCCCATGAAGTGCAGCTCCGGAGAGTGAAAACCCCTGCGTCAGCACAATTCTGCGCTGGATGACTGACAGGCACAGTGACAGGAGAGCAGTTGCAAGTTCAGTGTGTTTGACAGAAAGCACACAAGGTGACCTGGAACAAGTTTCCTTACACCTATATCTACAGTAACTTCAATAACCTTTTCAAGCTGTCTAGCATGGACATGTAACTGACACGTAACAGGTATTTAACTGTAATAGTAGGTTTACTGGAATGTTTTTTTTTTTTTTTCAATTCCAAAAAGTCAGCATTCTACAACTCCACTGTTTTCAGTTGTCAGCAGCGATTGTTACATCAGCATTAGAATGTTCAGTAAAGAACATCGTAATCACATGTTTGTGATCTCACACCTTAAAGGGTTCAAATATACAGTATATGCTGCATGATAATATATCTCTACTTATTCTTTTTTTCTTCCAGGCCAATTATGTTTCAGAATGATGAGGCCCTTAATTTGCATAACTAAGAGTCACAGACAATCACAACACTTATCAGGGCTGAGCTGAGAAGGTAGAGTGAAAGGAGTTTTTTTTCCAATTTTCTACTTCTTTTCAAACAATATTCCAATGAGAAGAGTTAAAAGCTGGAAAAATCTGAAAAAATTTATTTTAGACAGTCTTTAAATGCTTATGTCATCTTTAGAGGTAACAGATGGTCCTATAATGAAATGCTCCTAGTGGATAAAATGTACAAAGCAAAATGTAAATTCAACTCTGATAGAGTTGACTCACATAAACACCGCTAGTTGATTTAACACTGGCAGAGCTGAGTTAACCCTATGAATACGGCTGCATACCCTTAGCGGTGGAGCACTCCCATAAATTATCCGCACTGTAGAGAGCTGAAGAAAGGCTAGAAGAGGAATTTGATTTACATTTTTACATTACAGGAAAGGGAGCCGTTCACATTTTAGTGCGATAATTAATTTAGCCTTTTGGCATCTGAACTGAGTGGATCCAATCTGACCTATCCCAGCATGCACTGGGAAAGCATCCCTCATCAGGAAGGAGTGCTGGCAGGCTGCTGCCATGGTTTCGTGGCTCGGGCAAATTACAGAAGAAGAGAAGAGATGGAAACAGCACAAGCCTTCCAGGACACCAGCATTCTAAATAAAATCCAGCTGCAGGCCTTACACACACACACACACACACACACACACACACACGTGTGTGTGCTTCAGACATATCCCCGCAGATTGTAAACTGAAACCGGGCTGTGTGCTGCTTACTACTGAATGGAGTAAACATGCACAGAATATCCACACAGCCTCTCACAGTCTCTCCAGCACAAGGAGACCAGTCAACGACCCATTCTTCAGTTCCTCCTTCTCATTGTTGCTTAAAATCCTGTGGAAGGAAAGAAAATGTAAAAAAATAAATAAATAAATAAAAAACACTGCAAGGGATTCTAAAATGTAAATGTGAAATTCTTGTGAAAGAGAACATGCAGAATAGCGCAGCTTTGATTACGTCTGTACAGAAGAGTGCTCCACAGCAGGCCCCAGATTAGCCCTACAACAAAAAGGCCTGTCACTCACACTTTTACCCAAATGACATCGTGGCCTAGCTTCTTTCATAACGCCAAAACCGCCGTGCTTTGGTTCAGAAACAGAAAGAGAGCGAAGATATTTTTTGGGTATCACTGAAAAACGACAGTGTTGCTGCAGATACACCCCCCTAACCCCCTCCCCGCCATCCCCACCCCCTCTCTCACCGAGCTGTGATCACAAGAACGTGCCTCAATAGTCCACGTTCAAGTGACCTAACTACATGGCGTGGAGAGCACACCCTAACTAAACACTCCAGTGCCTCGTCACCCTGAAGCCATTCCTGGTTCCCCATGACAACCTGGTGCAGCAGTTTGACAAGCTCTCAAGTTGCGCAGAACGCCAAAGCAACATTTCTCACGTTACACACAGCTGACTGTCATGCTTCTGTGGGCCACATTCTTTGACTGGATCCAAATTCCGCGATATGCAGTAAAGTTTCCCTTCAGCGATGTAACGTGTTGCACCTGTAACAATGGTTCCATGGTGTAATGGTTAGCACTCTGGACTCTGAATCCAGCGATCCGAGTTCAAATCTTGGTGGAACCTAAACTTTAAGATACTTGCCTAAACAGAGCCTCCAATTTAGCCAACTCACTGCCTGGGGGAAAAAAAAGTTCAATCACTGTAGTTATGACAACAGTCACCTAGACCGGCCAGAAGCATGTCTCAACAGACTCAGTCGTAAATGACAAAGTTCTTGGCCGCTTCGCTGGCCAGGAGAAATGACCGGGGGGAATAACATGGTTACGTGCCTGGCCAGGAGAAATCATTGGCTGAATTAAATGTCTCCAATTAACCAAACCTGCATGTCTTTGGATTGTGGGACGCCTTCAGGATCGAAGGAACCAATGGGAAGGCTGATCTTACGGTGAGAAATTGCCAACCAACACCGACTCTCCAAGGAGTTCTGCATTTCATTAGCATCAGTGCGGCTATCATATGGGTTTCATCCTTCTTTCTGGCGCACTGGATACCCTGAAACTCACCGGGGTGGGGGGGTGGGGAGACGGACGTTTCCAGGGTATAATTATCTAATGGTGAGGAGTAGGACAGCTGAGCTTTCCTGTCCAATGTTTTTTTTTTTAAATGTGAACTTCACAGCTCACAATGCTAAATAACCTCCATTCTTGCACGTGGGAACACTTTTCAAACAAAAAATGAGTAGTCAAATGTTTTGACTTTTAAAAAAAACCAGAATCATTTATCATTCCAAATGCATGATGACAATTTCTTAATTAACAAAAAGCATGGTGAAAAGAAGAATTTGCCATTTTTTATTCTCAGAATTATTATAGAAATATTCTCAAGTGTGTAATTCCCAAGATCCTCGGGATTAATCTTCCTCTTATTTGCGATTACTTCAATGTTGTAGTAATGAAAAAGGCAGTCACGCAAGCATAATGCAGCTACAGGAACCTACGAAGGGAAAAGTTGCTGACCTAATTTAGCCAAAGTAGACTATTCCAATTTTCTTAAATTACCGAGATCTAATTCTTTCAAAATATTTTTTTTGAAAAGATACTCTTTTTGGTTCCAGTTACCAGTGTAACCAAGTTACCAACAAAAACATCCTTTCAGTTTGTAAAGCAGGGTCATATAGAGTATCAGGTCATGAGTATCAGAATATTAGGTAATTCTATGTTTTTTGTGTGAATTGTTTGTGTGTTGATTGGTGTGTGTTGCTTGTTGTTGATGTTTGTATTTACTGCTGGCTGAGCAACAAATTGCCCCTAGGGAATAATAAAGATTACCTTACCTTACCTTATGTTGCCTTAATTCATCTGTACAGGGTACATGGCCTTATGTGGCTTTTTAGCCTACATTAGTCCCTGACCCAGTTATTCTCTTCAGGATGTTTTTATCCATTTTCTGCCTCTTTGAAATATTTGCCTGGGACAGAAAATAGAACATTTTTTTAAATGGGTCACAGTCTTTGAAATATTAAAGTAGTGTGATTTAGGACCAGCCAAATACAAAATGATGATAATAATGAAAATAAATGCAAAATGCAAAAATCCAATAATGGAATATTCAGTGCCATAGTGATTTACACAATTGACATAAATTTGAATCTTTCCCATAAAATATTGAACCGAAAATCCGATAAGCTTTTGCGTCTGTGATTCTACGAGAGAGAGCGTTAACGGAGACATCACTGCGCACGATCAGTGACGCGGATTATCTTGTGGTTCCTGCCCACAGCCCGCGTGTACTCTAAACACGTCAGCCGAATTAGACATCTGTAGCGCGTGGTACTCGGTTTTTTTTTCTCTTCCCCGTAGAATAACCTGGATGGTGTTTCCCTCGCTAAGACGGTTCACACGAGCAACAGGAGCCGGGTAAATTAAGCCGTGTACCAGAGGTTAAAACAGCTACGGGAAAATAACGGAGGAGGAGGATGATGATGTAGTGGCGGTTTTGCGGACAGATGAAAACAGAGGAGTTGTGGCAGGGCGGGAACTCAGGCAAGCAACATTCATCAAACGCTCTGGCGACCAGCGCCACCGCCGCCTACGGCCATTTCCGCGCGCAGCCTCCTAACGAAGACAAACCTCACCGCGAGGCCCTGGGGTAAAACAAAGGGCCTTACGCGACTGACCAGCCGTGGAAGAGCTGGCTAAAATAAATATCTCGCCAGCGGCGCGGAATACCGATTTTCCAGGAATGCGGAGCTATCTGCATTTGCAGAGGCATGACGGGCGATTTATTTTGTTTTAGTGAAGTGGCACAATCAATAAGATTAAGTTTGAGTAGATAAAGATAAAACTTAAGCCATCTTTTGGAAAAAAGGTAATTATTCTGAACCGATGGGGTGCTGATACAAAAGCCTTCTGCTTGCAGTGTTATCTGAAGGTTTTACGAGAAAAAAAACAGTAGTTTCATTTTCAATTGCCGTAGTTGGAGCATGAAATGAACTTGTGGTTTTGTGGAAAAAGGAAATTACTTTGTGAAAAAGAAGAGCGGGAGATTCCTGATTGATTCACCGGGTAAAGGCACACGCTGGCAGGACCTTGGATTACACTGCGTTGCATTACATTAGCCTACCTTGCTTACAGTTGTGCTCTCATCCAGAGCAACTCTCATACGTGAGAACATAAGTTATCATGAGCAATACAGAAGTGCTCTAATACCACGGAGATGCGGGAAGCTCAAACATAGCCACTATACGAAGCTGCGCAGAACCCCCTTTAGTTCAACCGCCCTCTTGTGGTGCACTAATGTACTCGTCATATCGGGCCAGATTCAGAACTTGAGGAAGTTTGCACCAGCCATACACCACACGATCGTTGCTGTGATTTTGCTGTTATAGATAAATTTTCGGTGTGGACGAGAAATATTTACGGTTTTACCTTAATTTTGGCTCTGAACGACCAGTGATTTAGAAAAGACGATAAACGCGAGAGGACATTCGACTTGAAGTCTTCAGAAACAAGCACATTTCATAAACTCTCAATAATGGAAATCACGCACATCAGAGGTATTTATATTCTGACCTGATATATGCACTCGCAAACCTCTGAAATAGGTCATCTGTCCTGGGTTACAATTAGCCGAACCTGACACACTTCCACAAATGGAAAATATGAATTTGCCCAAAGTTTGCTGTTTCTCAGAGGTAGCACAGTTAGCATACAGCCCATAGATATTGTATAATATTTATGTACTGGATGCACAACAATGAAATTGGTATCAATCTTATCATCTAAGTATGAATAAGATAGCCAAAAAGTGGATTTCCCAAAACGCTGGACTATCCCTTTAACAGATACCAGACCATGGGGCCCATCCACACACTGGAACTGAGCCTTAACAGATACCAGACCATGGGGCCCATCCAAACACTGGAACCGTGCCTTAACAGATACCAGACCATGGGGCCCACCCACACACTGGAACAGAGCCTTAACAGATACCAGACCATGGGGCCCATCCACACACTGGAACAGAGCCTTAACAGATACCAGACCATGGGGCCCATCCGCACACTGGAACAGAGCCTTAACAGGAGTCCCAAAAAACATTCTTTGTGAAGACATTTTGTCTTTTGCTCATTATACACTTCTGTGAAAAGATACTTCATAGACCCCAATGTGTAATAATCTAAAGTTAAAACACATTAGTGCTGCAATATGCTTTACATTGTTTCTCACAAAGCAACCTGTGTTAGAGCAGACATATAGTCAACGTTATCATACTGCATCAATTAAAATTGTGGGGGAAAAAAGGCACAAGTGGCTGTTTTAATGATGCAGAACAATATGTGCCGATCGCGAGCTGTTCCAACAGAACACTAATTAACATTTTAATCGCCCACCAGAGCCTTTTTAATAACCCGAGGAATATTACACTTTAATTAATTACGGGACTTTATTCTGATTAGGCCAGGGTGTTCAATATAAGAGTTGAGGAGCACTTTTGACAGTGCCTCCCAATTAAATGGCAGATATATCATGCAGGTAGATAAGTTGGTTCTGACAATGAATTAGTAAGTTTAATTAGAGTGCTCAATCAGCCTCGCTCCAGGGGGCCGGCAGGGACGAACCTGCTCGCACTTTCTTTTGGCGGCAGAAGCACATTCGCCACTGACCAGACTTAACTTAGCTGTAGTTTGACAAGCCCTCACAAAAATATTCGAGACAAGTCGGGAGAACCAATTTAAATAATGTAAATTAATTCAACAAAGTAGCCAGTAATTAACTGTCTCTATTATAAATGATAAAAATCTAAGCTGGGATTTCGATGTGGTGCTTACAGGTACAGATCCACCGTCTTGGCAGATAATTACCTTTGCTATTTACCGATTACTCTCATATGCAAATTACTGGAAGACAGGGGTGTAATTAAAGGATCCCCCCCCCCCCCGCCCCAAAGTAGCCGATCCTATTAATACGAACACTCTGGACGTGTCCTCATTTCTTTTCTTATCCTCAGTCGTGTCCAATATCACCCAGGCATTAGGCATTAGCCCCTGGTCCCCATCACACAGAAACAGGCGCTTTACTCTGACGGAGTTCAGGTGACCTCAACAGAGCTGTTCCACCCCACGCATACACGCTGCAAGCACCTTGACATTGGAGCTAATCTGTGCTTTAGCATCGTTTGTCACAAAATAATTTTTTTTTTTTTTTCATCATGATAAGGCACCCCCTGGGAATGGGTCAGAAATAGTTTATAGAGCTGACCGAGCAGCTCCACCCACACAACCTCCCTCCCTCCCTCCAGCAGATGGCGCTCAACCAAAACAGCCCCGGATTTTAAACTCTGAAAGGAACGACAGAAGAAGAACCGAGATCCTTGCGCTGGTTATGACTGGTGTTATGCAGGCCTTATGAAAGGTGTTATGCGCCATGTTCAGTCCGAGTTGCCTCACCGAACTTTTTCAACGCCGCTGTTCCCACACTTCCTCTTAACGCCTCAACAAGGCTTCAGGCTCGTTTATGAATTTGAAAACGATGAAAATATTCCCAAGCCATTATACCCCCCGCCCTGCAGCCCTGCAGCCCTGCAGCCCTGCAGCGCTCCCGTTAGGAGGACAGAGATGGCGGGACGACACTCTGCATCCGTCTCCTCCGATCCTCTGCCGCTAAGTTCATTACGCCCCCCCCCCCCCCCCAGCAAGCCGCCGAGCCGCTTATCCCTAATTCAATCCCGGTCACACGCGGGCTATGGGAATAAGCAGCAGATCGGAGTTCGCCGCCGTCTCAAAATTGCTTTTTTTTTTCCTTCCTGCTTTCAGTCCTTTTATCAGCCTGATCCTGGGAGTGAGTAGAACGGCGTTTGCATTAGAAATGTGTTAAGGGCCCCCCCCACCCCAGGGGTGCTGTTCTCCAAAATAAATAACTAACCTTCCTGCCTTACCGATTACACTTAACACGAATACCTACTTGGATCCTGAAGTTAATTTTTACTTCTCTGAAACAGAAGGAGGTTGAGATGGGAGGCAGGTGAACAATGTGGAGCACACCACAGGTGAATGAGTGAATCACACCACAGGCCAGTGAATCAGGTGAGTGAGTGAATCACACCGCAGGCCAGCGAATCAGGTGAACGAGTGAATCACACCACAGGCCAGTGAATCAGGTGAATGAGTGAATCACACTGCAGGAGAATGAGTGAATCACACCACAGGCCAGCGAATCAGGTGAATGAGTGAATCACACTGCAGGAGAATGAGTGAAGCTCAGCACAGGACAGTGAATCAGGTGAATGAGTGAATCACATCGCAGGCCAGCGAATCAGGTGAACGAGTGAATCAAACCACAGGCCAGTGAATCAGGTGAATGAGTGAATCACACTGCAGGAGAATGAGTGAAACACACCACAGGCCAGCGAATCAGGTGAATGAGTGAATCACACTGCAGGTGAATGAGTGAAGCTCAGCACAGGCCAGCGAATCAGGTGAATGAGTGAATCACACCACAGGCCAGTGAATCAGGTGAATGAGTGAATCACACTACAGGAGAATGAGTGAAGCTCAGCACAGGACAGTGAATCAGGTGAATGAGTGAATCACAGCGCAGGCCAGCGAATCAGGTGAACGAGTGAATCACACCACAGGCCAGTGAATCAGGTGAATGAGTGAATCACACTGCAGGAGAATGAGTGAATCACACCACAGGCCAGAAAATCAGGTGAATGAGTGAATCACACTGCAGGTGAATGAGTGAAGCTCAGCACAGGCCAGCGAATCAGGTGAATGAGTGAATCACACCGCAGGCCAGCGAATCAGGTGAATGAGTGAATCACACTGCAGGTGAATGAGTGAAGCTCAGCACAGGCCAGTGAGGATCACGTGGCTGAGTTAAGAGGGGTTTTTGCAGTGGAAGCTGCAGGTGAATGGGAAGGTAAACGGAGCTCTGGGGGGGTGGGGGGGTGGTTCGGGGGGGGGGGGCTCTGGGGTCAAGGGGTTCTGGTGGGGGGGTGGTTCTGGGGGGGGGGGGGGGGGGGGGGCTCTGGGGTCAGGGGGTTCTGGTTTTCAGACTCTCCACTTGAATAAACACAGCTGCTGCCCACTGGCAGGAGATTCTTAAATCTCAGAGATTAATTTACCTCTTTTCACCACATACAGGAGGGAGATGGATAGCATCTTTTTGCATGAGAGAAAGAGAGAGTGAGGATAAAGGGAAAGTGAGAGAGTAGAGAGACTCGAGAGAGAGAGGGAGACAGAGACAAAGAGAAAGAGAGAAAAATAGAGAGATAGAAAGAGAAAAACAAAGACAGAAAGAGGGAGAGAGAGTGGGGAGAGAGTGGAGTCAGGAGAGAGAGACAGTGAGACAGAAAGACAGAAAAAGAAAGAGAGAGAGAAAGGTTAAAGGGGACATTGGGGTGTGCAGTGAACCATAACAGTCAGGCAGCTGGGTTTGTGCCTCTCAGGTTAAAGTTTGAATGCCCTGGCACTGTACTGTTGATCAGGGCACTTAACCTGAAGGGCTAATGTGGCTAGCCAGCTGTGTAAATGGATTGTATGTAAAAGGATGTCAGCTGTGTGAGTTGCTGTGGCTTCCCTATCCATCAGTGGTGAAGTTGAGGATCCTACAACTACGTCTTGGATTGCACCTACAGATTTCCACACCTGAGTCACACATATTTTAAGCACCTCAACTCTCCAGATACTGGAGAAAACACACAGGCAGATCCTTGATCATTAACAAAATATGTTACTGGCCCCAAAGTCAAGGAATACAGGTAAATAGATGCTCCTTTTAAACTTTCAGCAACCAGCAGGAGGTTTAATAGTGTCTAAAGCGTCAACATATTTCACATAATTGCTTGACCAAAGTGCAATATGCTTTCAACTATATTTATAGCAAACACTGCAATACATGCATACAGCTGGTTACAGGCAAGATGTCACGAGTACAACAGCAGTGTCCTCCATGGGAATTAAGCCTTCAACCTCAGACTTACGCCATGCGCTATAATATACTATACTATACTATACTGTGCTATGCTATGCTATGCTATGCTATGCTATGCTATGCTATGCTATGCTATACTATACTATACTATACTATACTATACTATACTATACTATACTACACTACACTATACTACACTACACTACACTACACAATATTGTACTATACTTCACTGCCAACCACACCTATTTCTGTTAAATCTGTGAAATGCTCTGATTTTACTCTAATTTTACAGAGTGTGTGATTTGATGCCGTGTTGTGTACAGGGCAGGGGCTGACACAATGAACTGTGGGATTTTTAGGCCCGAGAGGTGGCCCTGGCACGAGTTCCTGGTCCACCCCAAAATGCAGCTGCTGCCCCATCCAAGGGCAGGGTTACCGCCAGGCCACGCCCCCGCCCCCCCCCCCCCCCCCACCGGTCATGTGACCACCAGGTCCCTCTAACCTTCCGATCGCCAGGACTGTCCCCTTCCAGATATCTTCTCACTCGTTAATGTGCCAGTATGAAAATAGCGCGACTGTACAACGCGATAAGTTCACACAGGCTCGCAAGCCGGGGGATCTCCAGCGATGATGTCCCTGTTAGAGGCTCAAAGGGCACGCATGGAGGGCCGGGTCCGCGGCTTGGCCGGGCTCACACAGCGGTGTCGGTTTCATATGACACACAGCTTCCAGGAGGACAGGAGCTTCCTAGAAGCATTAAAGTAAACACAACCAAGCGCTATGCCTTAAATCTGCGCAAATTCAGGCTCCTAGAACACGAGCAAAGCAACGCACAGTACTGTATCGAGCCACGGCTGCATGGAACTCACTTCCAGCTCAGATTGCTAAAGCACACAATAGAGAAAGCTTTAAAAAACAAGTGAAGCAACCCCTAATGGCCCTACGCCTGTAACCACATTTTGTACCCTTTTTTAATGTATAGGAATATCAATATGTATACGTATATGTTGTAAGGTTTCACTTTGTATGTATATTCAGTGTTTATTAATTCAGTGTATATTAATATATATATATAAGTGTATATGAATAAGAATATGTATAGTAATTTGTTTGTGAGAAAGAATATTGTTAGTTATACTTTTTTGATTTTTATTTCATGCGGTTGTTTTGTCTGTAAGTGTCCTATCTGTTGTGATGTTTTTGTGTAGACCCCAGGAAGAGTAGCCGATGTTCTGCATCAGCTAATGAGGATCCTAATAAAATCCTAATCCTGTTAGGTGTGCACATAATGTGAAAACCACTAGACACCTGAATAGGTTGGAAAGATGGGGGGGGGGGGGGGGGTGTTATGGGTGTTATTTCTCACATGCAGTCCCGGCCATAGTGGGTCATTCTCCTTTTTGTACTGGCAGCTAGACAAGACAAAAAAAGAAAAGAAAAAGTTATATATTGTTTGGCATGATAGGTCATGGTTATATATTGTTTGGCATGATAGGTCATGGTTATATATTGTTTGGCATGATAGGTCATGGTTATATATTGTTTGGCATGATAGGTCATGGTTATATATTGTTTGGCATGATAGGTCATGGCTATCTGATGTCCCGGTTGGTCAAAACAAGATGCTGCATACCATGCCACAGCCGTCGTTTGTTTGCTGTTTGGCTGTCATGTAGTTATGAATAGAGCACTCGTCACGCAGTTAAGACCCACCTAATAATAAACAAGCAGCATAATTATATCGTATCTAATATGGGGGTCTAACTTTTGGGTCTGATCTACACCTCCGTGCCAGTGGCATTGCAGCATATGCCCCTGCTGTTTTGGTGATACTCAGCATGGTTGGCCCATGGCCTGCGATGTTGAGAGAAGGGCTCATACACTGTGGGGCCTAATGGAAGCTGGGGGGGGGGGGGGGGGGTGTCAGCCAATCTGCTGCAGTCCTATTAAAAGTCACAGCCAATATTCACAGATACACTTGAGAATTCTGCCCTTTGCCAGGCCTGTTCATAACCCAGGTCCGCAGTGACTTTGAGCCGAGGGAGCCAAGTCCATAGCTTTGGCAGCCACAGCGGGGTCTACTTTAATATGAATCCTCGCACTGTAATTGATAGCCGTCCACAGAACAGTGGGGCAGGGCTGTAAACTGGGAAAGACTCTGTCTCGGACACCGTGTCCCAGGCTGCAACGGCTTGGCAGCAGGCGCTCGCCCAGCAGAGGTGCCGAGGGTGCTCGTTAAAAGTTTGAGTCGTCTTGGCATATCCCAAGAAACACCCGGTCGCCAGGCCAACACAGGGCCATATTTTTTCCACAAGGGCATTTGAGTCATATAACAGTAGCCATAAAACAGACCCAAGCAAATGAGGACAGAGGCAATGGCTTCCAATCAGTGACATCACAATAGTGTAGAATCCTTACTGAATTATCAAAAAGAATTCACAACTATTGTGATGTCACCAGCTGGAAACCATTGCCTTTGGCTTCCATTTGAGAGCCTTTGTCTGGGACTGACTGTGACATCAAAGAGTCAATTTAGCCATGGACAGAAATACACACTGTAACAAAAGATTATCTCACCTCCCAAATAAATGTATCTATAAATTGCAATAAAAATGGTGGAGGCATAGATTGCTCTGATGGGGGCACAAAAGCACAAATTACACAAGGGGCATGCAACGCATATTATATTTGAAATACAAACAAGCAATTATATGTTTCAAAAACACGGATTTAAAATACTCACCAACCCTGAGCTTAATAAGGAGATCTGGACTTCCTGCAAGCTAGCCTAAGTGCAGAAATTAGTGGTCAAGGTCACTCTTTGAAAGATTAATTAATGTACGTTAATGCAGAACTAAAGTGGCAGCTGACACACACACACACACACACACACACACACACAATCCCAACAGTAAATGCAAACTAAGTAAGAATGTTCCAGGGTTAAAAAAGAGTGAACCAGCATCAGTGTATACCACTACTTAGCTAATTAAGGAAAGATAAATGGTGGAAACCCTCACCTCCACTTTATACAGATCATGAACAAAGCTGAGGTTCCTGCCAGAAACCTGGACATTTGCAGGATGACATTTGTTCAGTGCATTTACCTTCTAATGTGACAGTCTGCATCTCCTCTACTGTAGGAGTATGGGACTTAAACCACAACACACCTGTATCTTATGAAGCATTAAGGACCAGGTGTAGCTCAATAAGAGCAGCCTGAACAGAATCAAAGGCTAACGGGCCTTGTTTGAATTCAGCACTGCTACGTCTTGAAAGTTCTGAAATGGGACGGCAGTTACCGGCTTCAGAATAGTGCCCAACTCCTGAAAAGAGGAAGCATACAAAGCTGATTTCCAATCAGTGGGGAGAGAGTTTGACAACAAAGACAAATGACACGTATGAGTGACAGGTCTGGCAGTCTGATCTGCAGCCAGCTGAAGGAGACATGGGCCCAAAACAGCAGAAACCACAGGTGTCCTCAGGTAAACACCTCTTAAATATTTAAACACATATCAGCAGCCAAAATGCAATTAAACTGAAAAGACCCATGTAAACAGGTGGCAATGCACAGACAGACCTAGCAGTGCTCAAAGCTACTTTATTTAAACCATTAAAAAGATTACTGGTGGGCATAAAAAGTTTATTTAAAAGATTTAATGTTACCCATATGTGTAATAGGCTGAAATAATGCAATACAATTGGTAGGGGGACAGAAGTGAGGATGTCAGTGAATAATAAAGATTTAATTGTTTTGCAGAATTTTTCAGGGTTTTTAAAATTTTTTCGATAAGAGGCTGTTGGTAATTCTCTTAGATTTCTGAACAAGGGAAGGCGTCTGCAGTGCAGGTATCTAAAGGGGGCCCAATCAGCTGGAGAATCTCACGTCTTGTGTGTCTTGCTTTGGAAAAGGCGGCGTCTCTTTGATGGAAAAGATCAGTGAAGTTCAGTCGTCTCCCTGCTTCACTCCATACGTTTTAACTGAACAGTGTTCATTTGTAACTGAAAAGAGAAAAAGCAGATTTAAAGTGTTACCAGGCAGTATCAACACTGGGGATAAGATCAACAGAACCAGGATGACATGAATACAGATCATGGGGGGAGGAAAAAAACGCTTGTTCATTTTTTTTATAAGTTTCTTTTGAAAATGCAACAGGGCTTAGATTTAGAAATTGTTACATCTCACACACAGGCAACAGGACAACGATCGCTTACACCATTCGAGGACAGACCAACAGCCCGAAACTGATCCGATCAAGTGCTTATTTGGGTAATCAGGGTGAGATCAGGACAGTATATTCACTAGCTGTGTGAGATTCAGAGGATCACCAACACTTCTGAAAAGATCAGAAACCTTTTACATCCAGTTTAATCTCTGATTAAAAGAAGTTCGGTGTCACTAAACGTGTCCAATAAAGCTGACGGCAGCCCGACCGCCTCGTTGGACCACAGACAGAGTCCTGCGACGCCGATCACAGACCCATGAGTTATTAGCCGCGTCAGTTTTAAGGTCAGGCGCTTAAATCACTTGTTCTTCGCGAAAGACATCAGCACCGTGGTGTTATGCTTGGGTTTCAGCTGCAGAATCCAATTTTCCAGTTTAGAAACTAAATGTCTGATCTTCGCATGCAAAAAAAAAACAAAACTGAAAAATGTATTTCTCATTTTAAAGTCGGGGGAGTAGGCAGAATATCAAATACTGATTCTGGCCCAGGATTATGACAGATACTGGGTATGGCAACAATATAGGTTTAATGCATGTGTTAACTATATTGTTATTATCAATAGCTCTATTTCTACTTTAATTTGCCTCTTAATTGGGGTGGGGGGGGGGCAGTGGAGCAGTGGCCTGGGCAGGTGAGTGAGGGCCTGGAATCTGCTCGATGGGAACAGGCAGAGATGGGAACAGGCAACCTGTGTCAGGACCCCACCTGGGGCTCCTGCTCCAGAACTCCCCAACCTGTGTCAGGACCCCACCTGGGGCTCCTGCTCCAGAACTCCCCAACCTGTGTCAGGACCCCACCTGGGGCTCCTGCTCCAGAACTCCCCAACCTGTGTCAGGACCCCACCTGGGGCTCCTGCTCCAGAACTCCCCAACCTGTGTCAGGACCCCACCTGGGACTCCTGCTCCAGAACTCCCCAACCTGTGTCAGGACCCCACCTGGGGCTCCTGCTCCAGAACTCCCCAACCTGTGTCAGGACCCCACCTGGGACTCCTGCTGCAGAAATCTGGCATGCTGCGCAGCTGGGGCCGTTTCACCAGGGAACTCTTCACTCACCTGCGGACGCCAGGCAGCGCAGAGCTCACAGGAGCCGGATCCGTCCCGGTGCCTGATGGGATATCACACAGAATAAGGCAGCAGGATTAGTATGGGGCTCAGCACTGTAACGGACGCCATGTTTCAGTGTGCAGTGGCAGGAGGACGTACGCCGGTACGCCCCTGCAGAGGAAGCGGAGAGCAAACACAGCACAGTGCGATGGAGAGCCAGCAGACAGCTCCTTTAACGATCACCGTACACCACAGACTGGCGGACATGCTTGTGTTAGCATGCCGCTATCCCACCGTCAGTGCTGCATCACAGACCGGCGGACATGCTTGTGTTAGCACGGCGCTATCCCACTGTCAGTGCTGCATCACAGACCAGCGGACATGCTTGTGTTAGCACGGCGCTATCCCACCGTCAGTGCTGCATCACAGACCGGCGGACATGCTTGTGTTAGCACGGCGCTATCCCACCGTCAGTGCTGCATCACAGACCGGCGGACATGCTTATGTTAGCACGGCGCTCTCCCACTGTCAGTGCTGCATCACAGACCAGTGGACATGCTTGTGTTAGCATGGCGCTATCCCACTGTCAGTGCAGAACATGGAGAGCGTGTTTAAACAGCAGCTGAGGCACAGAGACCCTGCACGCCCCCCCCCCCCCCAGCCAGCTCTCTCTACTGTCAGAGCTTCATAACTCATCAGCTAATAAAACAGCTCAAAGCCTTACATGACCCTGTAATCCAACAGTTCCAGTGCCCCTCCATGTTCAGTCATCATGTGTCAGGCTGACTCTGTCTGCCCTACACCAAGTCTGAACCGCCCAACAGGTTTGCATACTTCTGCAGTCGATCAAGTCATCATCATTAAGTGTGTACTGATCGACACAGCTATAACATAGCATGACATAGCAATGCTGAGAACAGGCCATTCAGCCCAATAATGCTCGACAACGAGCACTGACTAAATTAGTGCTCTGATTACCTACAGGCTACGCAGTACCTAACAGCGTATCAAGCCTGGTTTTGAAAATCCCCAGAGTTTCTGCCTCCACTACGTAACCTGGCAGGCTATCCCACACACTGATGCTGCGTATGTATGCATGTATGTACATGTTTAACAATCCTCCACATTGAGCAGATCATGCGTTCACACACCTGTAAACTGGTCTTCACAGCACCGTTGGGACAGTCGGAACTGAACGGGGGGGGGACGGGGGACGGGGGGTGGGTATACACCCTAACGACGGGACTCTCCTCAAACACTGTAACAGCAGTGTGACACAACCGTGCACAGTTTCCCCTCACCCTCCCTAAAACCAACGCCATCGGCCGCGGTGTCATTCTGATGTCATGACGACCACCTCAGCACCACCACGTCACAGCATCTGGGGGAGGAAGCTGGGGATGGGGTGCAGGCGAAAGAAACAGGGAGGTGAGATACGCACGATCGTCGTCCCTTTGAAAAAGTTCACACAGGAAGCCTGCAAAGTACAGACGGGATGTTCTTGCAAATGCTGCTTGTGTATGAATTACAGAAGGGCAGCGAACGCACTCTGGGATTACTGATACCCTCTGGCTGTAATTCCAACACTTTCCCCTCATTGTCTCCTTGTACTGTACAGCAGTGCAATAATAAAGCCATTTCCTTCATTTAACCCCAGGCATATTTCACAACGGGAGATAAAGGAGTTAGCCGGCTAACTTTTGAAAGTATTTTCAGTTGGACGAAATCTGATTGGACGAAGGCCAAGTTATTTCAGAACACTCACGAAAGTTAGCCAGCTAAATCCTTAATCCCGCTTTGTGAAATGCCCCTAAGGTAGTCTCAACGGGGTTGAAGAATTTAATTTAGACAAAGACTGCCAGCTCATTTCCAGAAGTGAAAATGGACCGCACCTAACGTCAAAGCAAAACAACAGATAAGCACACTTATATGTGAGTTTCCCAGAACTTTAAATGTGTGTATTCATTACATCCATGAATCAGAATAGCTACATCTTCCAAAGAACATGAACAAGGTTAATTTTGCAGTGTGCTTTTCTTTTATATTATGAGTAAGAGTAACAATTCTGATTGTTTCTTAAATCTTGTTTCTATCACAACGTTATCATTTTGGCAAAAAATAAACCCACCCACTCAAATAAAATAAGCATCAGTATGTAAAGAATTTAGAATATTTTGTTTTATAATAGTTTTTAGTTTATTCTAAAAATAAAACAGTAATTCATCATGTTCACAAAGTTTGGAAAATTATGGGGGTTTTTTTTCTCCAAAAAGAGTATTGATAACTCTTGAATTTTCATCTGCTGTAGCCGTATTATGTTGTAATTGAGCAAGCGGTAATCCACAGATTTACAAGCACACGCTTTTTGTATTTAGCATCAGACAGTAAGTGGATACAATCCAAATTCTAAATTCCGGAAATGGCCGGAATTCTGATCGTCTCAAACATCACAATAAGGACTTGCTTTTGTTTTGGTAGGAAGAAGTTGTAAATACAAACCGGCGACCAAAGACATCTTGCTGCGGCGTACTGTCATAAGCTTCACAGTGTCTTACAGCGGCGCAGTCGTCATCGCCTTGCCTCAGAGGCGTATTAATAGTGCTGCTCTTACATGTTCAAATGTCAGTAATCGGGCGCGTGCACCGCTTTTGAAACGGGCTTTATTACTGCCGACGCCGGTCACCTTTTTTTTGTCAGTGTGGCGCGGAAAATTATCGAGGCGGCCACTCCGGAATGACCCATGCAGGAAAAACCCTGCAAATATAGAAATATGCAACCGCAT
>CM077288.1:67770972-67775972 GCA_039654925.1 Anguilla pacifica
CGCACACGCACACGCACGCACACGCACACGCGCATGCAAGCACACGCACACACACACATGCACACACACACTCCTCCTCCTCCTCGCTCTCCATTAAAACCGGAGGAGAACATAACAGGCGAAAACCTCCACAGAGAATAATAATTAATGCATGCAAGATTGAAAAAGTGACTTGAGGTCAAGTGTTCAGTTCCAGCAGCTCACTTTAGCAACCCAAGCTACTGACCATGTGACTGTGAATGGCCCTGCATTACAGCTACATACCCGCTTCATAAGCATGCCACAGCAACTTCATAACCATTCATAAGCATGCCACAGCAACTTCATGAACATTCATAAGCATGCCACAGTAACTTCATAACCATTCATAAGCACATTGAACATAACGTAGATAAACATTCATGAAGGCTTATTACAAAAACAAAAATAAGCATATGATTGTGGTTATTTTTAAATACATATTTTTTATTTTCAGGACAGTTTAGAGAGACATGACGAAGGGGGAGCGAGAGAGAGGTAGAGAGGTGCTACAAACATCGCACGGCCGGATTCAAACTCGCAGCTCGTAATGAGTATGCAGTCAGCGTTCTACAGACTACACCACGAGACACCAACTCTATGGCGTGGTTATAGACATAAGAACTTATAAACATCTATGTAGTGCTTGATGGTTCTATGAAGTCCTTATGAAGGACTTATACCTTTCATATGAAGAACCTATTCACAGACAGTGCCATCGCAAATTCTTTTATTTGTCAAAATGCGATTTGTTACATTTATAGGTCAATATCTGCAAAGGAGCCAAGCAGTACAAAATAATGTCCCTCTTCATCTTGGGCATACTGACATGTTGAGCGATGCTTTGGGTAGAGGTTACTCACTGCGACAAGCCTGCGATTTGTGGATCTTTATGAAGACACTCAAAGCAATGCTCAGTGAAGGACTTCAGAAAATCATAAACAAGCCCTCTCACAGCTGCACAGTCACTGGGAAGACTCCACAGTTCAGGAGGCGGGGCATTCATCTTCAGTATCTTCATCGCTTCCCTTAAAAAAGTTTCTTTTTCTCCCAGTTCTGAAGGGCGAATCATACTCTACATCTCTGCGCATGCACACACACACGCACACACACATACCCACAGAGGCAGGCACGCAAGTGTGTGCGCACACACACATGCACACACACGCACCCACAGAAGCAAGTACGCAAATGTGTGCACACACACAGACACACGTGCGCACGCACGCACGCAGACACGCGTGCACACACGCACACACACCCACAGAGGCAGGTACGCAAATGTGTGCACACACAGACACACGCACGCACACACACACAGTCACACACACACACCCACAGAGGCACGCACGCGAATGTGCGCATACACACACACACACACACACACACCCACAGAGGCACGCAAGCAAATGTGTGCACACACACGCACACGCACACACATTAACTTTTGCACCTGCTGGCCATGGTGGCTTGTGGATTCTAAAAACCCACGAGCCATTTTCACATGACCCTTTTACAGTACAACACAACCTGCCTGGTTACCTGTGAAAGTGGCAGCTAGAGAAGAAAATCTTTCCAGTCACAATAAAAATTTTACCGCTAACTCTGCACCGAACCGCGGGACGGTGGGGCCAAGGTCAGCGATGGGAATTCTGGGCTACAACAGCATAGCAACGGCACGAATATAAAAAGCGCTTCACGTCCCTCCTGGAGTCACTAGCAGCCGGGCGAGGCCCAATGGGCTGGCAGACGGGACGTGTGGATGGGAAGCAGCCTGGCGTACCCGGGCGCTTTGTGGGCCAGGGTGTACTGTACAGGCCGTGTTTCTCCAGTCAAATGTCACCACGTCCCAGCCAGAGCGCAGCCAAGCAGCCCCGCTGGCCAGGGACCAATCAGACGACCCCTTAATGAGCATCGCCAGCCTCCTCCAGCGCTAAAAACAGCCGCCAGGAGAGCCAATCATCGAGTGTTTACCGACAGCACGGGGAAGCAAAGCAGGCGGAGACTGGGAGAGATTAGCCGTCTGTAACAAACGCACGCGAGTGAAAAAAAAAAAAGAAAAAATCCAGAAAGATAAAACGGCGCAGCTGTTCGTAAGTGTGACCTGCGAGCTGGATCGCTGAATGCTTTCTAAAGGTCCGGTAAATTCCTTGAATACACCATCATCCCCCCCCCCCATCCTCTGCCCCCCCATACCCCCCGCTCTTGCCAACCACCACTCCAGTGCGAAAAGGGGGGTGGTGGTGGTGGTGGCGGCGGGGGACATGTGTTGATGTTGTCATTCTCAGATAGAAAAAGTCAGCGGGACAGAAAAAGTTTGCGGAGCGTGAAGGAGACAGAGTCACGTTTACGACCTCTGAGAAATGTAGGCTGGCGTCCAGGGCACGGGGCGGGGGCGGGGGGGCGGGGGGGCGGGGGTCTGGACAGCACGGGACGAGTTGGGGGCGAGGATGACATTTGGATGTAACTGACCAGAGCCTTGTCCCTCCTTCCTGCTATGACCCCCTGTGCAGTTCTACCCATGCCAGGGGGGTCACGATGGGGGGGGGGGGGGTGGGGGGGTCATTAATAGATGCATTCAGAATATGTGTTTTGCAGGCATATATGCTTCATAAGCAACATCGGTTTGCTGGCCTCTCTGGTTTCCTGTTGAACTCTGCGCAATGTTGGGTTGTTTGTGTCACTGTGGTTGTGCACCTCTAATTCAGACTAGCATTTAGACTAACAGGTGATGGGTCTTGAACTTCTCGTTAAAACTATGGGATGGCCACCATTTCAAAAACGCAGATATTAAATATGCACTTGTATGCGCATACTTCATATGTAACGCAGATTGCTTTGCTGTTCTTTGCAAAAGCAATATTAACGGGGAGGCTTTTATTTCAATTTTGCACTGAGATAAACTTTCAGCTTGTTTTTCGTCCATCCAATGTTACTGAAGAGGTGGGATTCACCGAGACGGGAAAATAATAACGCAAAACGAAAGCAGTCATTGGCACCGAACGCACTTTCCTATAAAACTAAGCCGCTCATCTACAAACTTTCAGCCAAGAGGCATTTAACCTGACCTCCCAGTAGAAAGTTAAGGCAGGAAGTATTTGCTCTGGATGAGGAGCGTGAAGCCCGATTCGTGCCGGACAGACGAACAGACGTGCTGGACGAATAAAAAAGCACCCTGGGTTTGAGCTTCAGAAACCAGCCTCTCTGTCCATTATTCCCAGCTCCCAGCTCCCCAGGGAGAGCCAATAGGGACCATAAGCACTCTGGTAGAGTTGATTTAACACTTTGCTTTCAACGAAAGGATCCGCGCTGGCTTGTCAGCACCTTAGATGACAGAATTAGCATTTTTTTAAAGCAGAGATGTGTCCCATCGTATCTGAAATCTACACTGATACGCGCCTGTGCTTTGATGAAGGTCTACAGACAGAAACACAATAGTTTCCTCAGTGTAGCAATAACTACCACAGAAAAATCCTGCTGATGTTTTTTTTTTTTTTTTTCAATCTCTAGGGGGTAATAAAACAAAATAACCGAACCTCTTTGCTTTGGTACCTTACCCCATCCTTCTTCAATTCAGGATTTCAAATTCCATTCCAATAACGCACTCATATTTGGTATTTAGTTTAGTTCACAGGCATTTAGCAGACGCTCCTATCCAGAGCGACTTGCATTGTATCCAATTATACAGCTGGATATATTTACTGGAGCAATGCAGGTTAAGTACCTCTAGCTCATAGGTACAACGACAGTGTCCTAGCAGGGACTCAAACCTGTGACCTTTAGGTTACGAGACCAACTCCTTGGCCATTATACTACACTGCCACCTAACAGCAGCACAATAAGCAAAGTAAAGTACATGTGTGCAGAGATAAATCAGGGATCAGGAGCTTGTGTTATTCCTGATACTAAAAGCTTCCTCAGAGACAAGCCACAGATCAGTGAGACAAGGCCAGTTGTCTATGAAGCAACTTCTCCATACATATGCATCATAGGATTATGTGATTTATTGCCCTGAAGCCGCCCTCCCCCCCCAGGACAGAATGCCCAGGGGGGGCGGGGGGGAGGGGGAGGAAATTGCTTTCATATACCAGAGTGCTATTATTGGTGCGTAATAAATTAGACTGTGATAGGTGCTCATTGGCTATGGGTTCCAAGACGCTTGTGCGTTACCTTGTGAATCGTATCATAGCAGCAACAGGATGTATGGCATGTGTTATTGCACTTAACGTGCTGTTGCTTGTTGTCTCTATATGTGACCTATCAGGATGTATCTTTCCAGGAACTGTGGCGTATTGCATTACATTACATTAGATTGCAGGCATTTAGCGGACGCTCTTATCCAGAGCGCCTTGCACAACTTTTCCCATACGTCGCATCCATTTATACAGCCAGAAATATACTGAGGCAATGCAGGTTAAGTACCTTGCTCAAGGGTTACAAGACCAGCTCCTTACCCATTATACTACACTGCCACCCGTGAATGTGTGTGTATGTAGGCGTGTGTGTGCAGTACTGTGCAAAAGTCAGATACCATTATTTCTTCTATTTATTTCCCTGTGAAAATGGCCATTAAGTGCAAGTTATTTACAGAAAATACAGAATACAACATATCCTACATTTCCAAAAGTATGTGGACACCTAAACATCACACCCATATATGCGTGTTGAACATCTCATTCCAAAACCATGGGTATTAATATGGAGTTGGACCCCCTTTGCTGCTATAACAGCCTCCCCTCTTCGGGGAGGGCTTTCCACTAGATTTTGGAACATGGCTGTGGAAATTCACTTCCATTCAGCCACAAGAGCATAAGTGAGGTCGGGCACTGATGTTGGGCTTAAGTCCTGGCTTGCAATCAGTATTCCAATTCATCCAAAAGGAGTTTGATGGGACAGAGGTCAGGGCACTGTGCAGGCCAGTCAAGTTCTTCCCGACCAAACTCCCCAGCAAACCATTTCTTTATGGACCTTGCTTCGTGCAC
>CM077288.1:67780972-67795972 GCA_039654925.1 Anguilla pacifica
TATGGACAGACTCAGAGTTCTCGGGCAATGTAGCGTATAAGAATGTGACAGTGGGGGGGAAGGGGGAGTTGGGGATTGCTTCTAAGTGTTTTGTCCTGTTAAGTCACTGTTTATTGGTGTGGATGGTCTGGTATCTGTTAAGGCTCTGTTCCAGTGTGTGGATGGGCCCCATGATCTGGTATCTGCTAAGGCTCTGTTCCAGTGTGTGGATGGGCCCCACGGTCTGGTATCTGTTAAGGTTTTGTTCCAGTGTGTGGATGAGCCAACCAAGAGGTGAGCATCAACCAATCAGAGCGGATCTCCCAGTAACCCTGTACACTCCCACAGAAAGAGCTAGAAAAACTCAGCTGCTCCATTGCAGGGCCTCCTGTTCCGGCCAATCAGCTCTGGCGCAGTGTCTGTTCTCACTGCGGACAGTGAATCAGAAGGCCTTCTCCGTGATAAGATGTCAGGGCTGGGTACTGTGGCAATAAAGCGAACGCGATGGCTTCCAGATAAAAGGCCGTACCCGCGTTCTCTTAAGAGATGAGGAAACGCACGGTAAATCTGTCATGTGATCTGGGCGGTGCAGAGTGCTGATATGAAGCTGATCAGGGTTGCCTGGGTTACCGGGCCTTAGCCACGAGCAAATCAAGTCCAATGTCCAATCAGAACTGCCCTAGGACAGTACAAGCAATGCGCCACAAAGCCAAAAACACGGCAGCCAAATCCAAAACAGTTTTAACTTCTGCACTTCATTAACCACATTACAACAACAGCCAACACGAGTTTGCAAAACAATACATCAGTAGGACATCACAAAAAAGTACACACTGCCCCCAGACTTCCAACAGAGATGAACAGGGATGGATAATACAGGAGGAAGTAGCTTTCACTCACCTGTTCCTCAGACGCACAGCTGCTAGCCGCCGTCTGAAAGTTACACGACCTTCAGAGGACGACCTTTTGACCCCTACGTGTCCGCAGAGGCCCTTCGGGACGGGGGAGAGGGCTGGCACGGATGCCCCCCCCCGCCCCCGCATGCCCCGTGTGACCCCGCGGGCAACTGCAGCCACCCAGGCCAGTTACTCCACACCCCAATGAAACTCGAGCAGCCCACATGCCGAGCGCTTCCTGTGGCAGAAGCTGGGTGGTAAAGGAAGAGGTTTTATAGCCCGCAGAAAAAATGGGCTCATTACGAGTTTTTGAGTTTCTTGTCCTCTTTCACTCTCTTTTTATTTTGTGTCCCCCCTGGTGTCCTGAATGTGAAAAGCCCATCTGAGCGTATATCAGTGCTCGGGAGTGGCAAACTCTAAATCTAAATCCAAATCAAATCAGTTTTATCTGTATCGTGTTTTCTCACAGAAAACTAGACGCTTTGCAGAGTGGCAGAAAATAGCAAAAACAGAGCAAGAGCAGAGCGAACACCAGGCTTGAACCCCAAAATATGTAGCAAGCACATGAGGGGGGGAAAAAAACTCCCAGTGGGGAGAGAAGCCCTCGAACGGGGGTTTGGAGAAAAGTGCAGACGAGCGCGTGGTCTCCCCAAAAGCACCTGAAGCCACCGCCCTGGCCCAGAAGCCAGGCTTCGCACAGACGCCAGTCAGAGAAAGACTCTTCACATGCACAGGCTTTAGAGCACCTTTTCCCCCAAGCGGGGGGCCGCTGGGGTGCGACGAAATGCTGTCCCTCATGACATTACCGCCACTCGGCTGACCCTCTCCGATCCAGCCGACCGAAATCCTCCCGTCCCCGGGCGATACTAGAGTCGGCTGTGCCTCCCCCTGCAGGGCTGCTGGCCAGTCACCACCGGCCGGACCGTGCTGGTGGTGACTGGCCGTGCGCTCCGGACCGTGCTGGAGGTGACCGGCCCCGGGGTCCGGATCATATAGCCCGGGCTGTGGGGCTCCTCCAGTCCTAGAACACAGCGCCTTAACGGGGTGAGCCACCCAGCAGCCTGCACCTTTCTCTCCGGGCAGCTCATTACGTGTTCAGGCAGTACGCGTTCTAGGCCCGGCGCAAAAGCTCGGTAAAAGCTCTGGGGTAAAACAGACAGTGAAACTGGCGATGGAGATGCCCCCGCTGACAGGAGAGCGCGCGAGCGGGCGCCATTATGGAACGCGACGCGTGTGGCGGATGATCACTCATGTGGCTCGCTGCTGTCTGGCGAAAAGTCCTCTTCACATCAGAACTGCATCAGCAGACAAGATAAGAACGGCACATTTTCATTTTTTTAAAAAGTCCAGGCTACGCGGTCCACATCAAACGACTGAAATAACAGCGTTCTTACAGGCCAGCCAGGAGGAGGAGGAGGAGGAGGAGGAGGAGGAATAAACCCGTCTCTCCTCTAAGCTCGGGTCTGGAGACTTTGACAGACTGAATCTCAGAGACCTCGGCAGCTGTCAGCAGGAGCTCTGAAACTCAATAGTTCACAAACCCAACAAAATTCCTTCTGAAAACACTTTAAAACTGTCTTGTTGGCTGATGACTTTTTGATCTGAGCCAGCGACAGGCTCACAGCTATTTCTCCACACACACACTGACGAATACAAACACACACACACACACACACAGATGAAGACAGAAACACGCACACACACACACAGATGAAGACAAAAACATGCATGCACACACACGCACACACTGATGAAGACAAAAACACACACACACACACACACACACACTCTCTCTCTCTCTTGCAGAGAAAGCAATCTATTGTCTGAGCGCGCTCCTGTTCCATGCACATAGCTAGCGAAGTAGAAAATAAGCCCATTTACCCACCGCTAGGTGTTCCCTCTCCGTGCGACGAGCCTGACTTCCTCAAAACAACGTCTCTGTCAGGGTTCATTTCGCACACCGTCTCACATTTTAGTGACATTTTTGTGTGCCTTCCTAATACGAGCAAACAAGAAAAGAAATGACACATTTAAGGGACATTTGTACATTTACTACTCTTGGGTAAATCTACATTCACAAGAGACTGAAAGCGCAGCACCCAGGCAACAGGGCGGGAGCAGTCCGGAGCAGATTCTGAGAGGGAAAAAGACCAACAAAAAAAAAACAGCTGTTATAAAAATAAAAAAAACAAACCCCAATATACATAAAAAAATACCTGGATGACAACCCTGTCCTCTTCCATCTCAAGCACATCTCCCGCACCTCCAAAGAAGACTATTTTCTTCCTCTCTACCCACAAATGAGTCTCATATGTCAGAGCAGCTGGGAGTGACAGGACAGTGGCAGGCCCGTGAGAGCCAGAGAAAGCATCGGCCACAGACATCGAACCTCAGACCCTCCTGGTTTATTAGGAGGCCCGGATCAAACCGCAGACCCTCCTGGTTTCTCAGGAGGCCCGGATCGAACCTCAGACCCTCCTGGTTTATCAGGAGGCCCGGATCGAACCTCAGACCCTCCTGTTTTATCAGGAGGCCCGGATTAAACCTCAGACTCTCCTGGTTTATCAGGAGGCCCGGCTCGAACCTCAGACCCTCCTGGTTTATCAGGAGGCCCGGCGATCGCGTGCGGGATGAGACGTTAAACCGAGGTCCTGACTCACTGTGGTCATTAAAGACCCCGTGACACTTTTCACAAAGAGTAGGGGGTTCCCCAGTGTCCTGGCCAATTCCCAACCTGGCTCTCACTAATTTGCTACCTAATCATCCCGATTTAATTGGCTAAAACTGTTCTCTCCCTCTTCACCTTCGCTAATGTGTGGTGAGCGTTCTGGCACAAAATGGCAGCCATGCATCACCCAGGTGGGTGCTGCACATTGGTGGTGGGTGAGGTGAGTTTCCACTCATCACTGTAAAGCACTGAGCGTTCAGAAAAGTGCCATATAAATGCAATGATCCATTCATTCATTCATTCATTCATTCATTCATTCATTCATTCATTCATTCATTCATTCATTTATTCATTTATTCATTCATTCATTCATTCATTCAAACCTCCCCACCTTGGCTCGTGTATTCAGAGCGTTCTGGCACAAAATGGGCACCGTGCTTCACCCAGGTGCGGGCTGCACAGTGGTGGGGGCTGAGCTGAGCTCCACTGTAAAAGTGCTTTGAAACCATGACATGGAAGGAGCGGGGTAAACAGTCACTGAAACTGAATATGCTGCGATGCTGTCTGAGCATAATGGAAAATAAAATGATAGTATATTTTTTCCAGCAGTGCAGTATCAATATATTAAAACGGCAACGATTTGTGTATTTGACCATGTGTTGTGAAGCATCACAGTATATTAAGATATGCCATCTATTTCAATATATTTTGAAATACATTCCAGTTCTGTATGGGAATGCAATCTCACTATCATGATTACTATCATTAGAGGAACTATTGATTTTCCTACATTTACATTTAAACATTTAGCAGTAGAGGGAGAGGCAGGTGACTGTATTTCAACATGAAGATCTAATTCAGCTTGATGTTCTTCCAGGAAAATGCTAAAGAGTATCACCTCAAAGTGCCACGAAGCATTCAAATGAACACAATAACCATTTAGTGCTAACTCAACCTCTGATAAAGCACATTTTACTCCCTCAAGATCACCCTCTCTCGGGTGCATTTATTTTTTTTGCAACTTGTGGACTCTCGCACGCAAGAGCTTGAGTTGAATTCCCACGATGCTGTGCGCGAGGGCTAATGGAATCAGGGAAGAACACGTCTAGCTTAGAGAGCGCACTGCGGAAAAGTGTAGAGGTTAAAATGCAGGGAAGAGGGGGGGGCTGGGAGGCAGAAACGGCAGGCAGGCACTGAAAGCATTAGCGGCAGCAGAGGGGCGTCCGGCCCGGAGATCCCGTCCGGGGGGTAAGCGGAGGTGGCAGCGGTGCTTAGGCAGCGTTTCGCGGTGCAAATCCTGGGGTCCCTGCGGAAAACAGGGAGCCCTTAAAAACGCAGGCGGGCAGAAGGGCCTGGACTCCGGGGGCGGGCATTACTGGGGGGGGGGGGGGGGGGCAAGGGGGGGTGAAGCCTGACACTGCCGCTCAGCTCAACGCTGACAGGGAAAGGTCAGAGCTGATGAGTGACAGGTGCCAGAGCGGGAATCAGCCACTGCATCTCCTCACTGCAAGGCCCATACACACAGAGACCCTGGGCCCACAGGGGGGGTCCTGAGTGAGGTGGGCCCATACACAGAGAGACCCTGGGCCGATAGGGGGGGTCCTGAGTGGGGGGGGGGGGTGTCCTGAGCGAGGTGGGCCCATACACAGAGAGACCCTGGGCCCACAGGGGGGGTCCTGAGTGAGGGGGGGTGTCCTGAGCGAGGTGGGCCCATACACAGAGAGACCCTGGGCCCACAGGGGGGGTCCTGAGTGAGGGGGGTGTCCTGAGCGAGGTGAGCCCATACACAGAGAAACCCTGGGCCCACAGGGGGGGTCCTGAGTGAGGGGGGGGGGGCCTGAGAGATTGGGGGGGAGTGTTCTGAGCGAGTTGGGCCCATACACTGAGAGATCCGGGGCCGATAGTGGGGGTCCTGAGTGGGGGGGGGGGGGGGGTGTCCTGAGCGAGGTGGGCCCATACACAGAGAGACCCTGGGCCCATATGGGGGGGTCCTGAGTGAGGGGGGGGCCCTGAGAGATTGGGGGGGAGTGTTCTGAGCGAGTTGGGCCCATACACAGAGAGACCCTGGGCCCATATGGGGGGGTCCTGAGTGGTTGAGGGGGGTGTTCTGAGCGAGGTGGGGTGGGGGGGCGTGGGGGAAGGCATCACTCAGTGAGGTTAGGTGACCCTTACGTGACCCTTGGTTACTGACTCCTGGTAATGGCCCTCCCTTCGGAGATCTCTGGGATGACTGGCAGCTCTCTCTCAGAGCCGGAATGGCGCCATCTTCCTACGAGCGGAGCCGGCCCTCGGCTCCAGTTTCCACATCAGGGGTCTCCCCGGCTCGCTGGGACAGAGCTCCAGGAACACCTCGGAGGGCAAGTCCCCGCTCGACCACTGACAGGACCGAAAATAACCCCGCACAACACCCAGAGAGGGTCGTGCCCAAGCAACTGAGCCAAGGGGGCTACCTCGAAAACTTATGTAAGTACGTAAGGAGTAAAGGCGTGCCCGTCACTCATAGGAAAATACACATCTGCTTAATTGCCATATTAATAAGAGCATGATGCTTGGGCCGGCCAGGCATTCATCAGAGAAGAACCAGACGATCGCACATTAACCTGCACACCTCCACCGCCAATAATTAGCCTTTTATTTGTTTCCTGCAACCATAAAAAGACTGAAAGCGAGTCATATTGCTATTCAGGTGACAAGCGGCACGGAGTGAAAATGTCACTCTGGCTAATTGGCTGTGGAGAGAGACTCAGCAGGTGTTAATGGTGTTATGGTGATTAGCGCGGGAGAGGAGGCGCGTCGGATCTCCTGAGTATCCATTCAGTCTTCCCTCCAAATCCAAAAAAGAGAAAAGTGAAGATAAAAAACTCCGGCGCTATCGATTGTGTGGACACAGAGGGGGGAGAGTAAAATGGCCGACGCGAGCCGGCTCTCGGGTGCCCCCCCAAGCGCCCCGCTTTCCCAGCACTTCAGTCTCGTTAGCTTTAACTGCGCCCGATTGGCTGCGATGCGGCTTCCCCCAGGCCTGTTTGGAAATGCTGTGATTTCTGAAAGCAGGTTATTGTCCCTGAAAGATGATCTACGCTCCGAGTTTCACCTGCTCCTTCATTCGTCCAGACCTCCACAAACCAAACTGAAAAAGCACCGTCCTGAGGACAAATAGCCCTGACGGTCTGTATCAGTACACCCTTGCGGTCTGATAACCTGGCTCTTGACCTTGACCTCGGTTTGTAATCCTCCCTCTTCTCCACAAAACCTCTGTTCTGATCACTGATACGCAAAGCCTTCTCAGTCTGACCCACTGCATGCTAAATGGCTCCAGCTCCTGTAATGTGTGTGGCACTAGCCTTATTTAAAGTTTTAATAAAATTTGATGGACATTCTGGTAAACAGAGTGAGCTCTGGTAAACAAGTACTGCATAAGCAAGGACAATTTGTATACTGCATTTGTCCATGATTTCTGATTTAATGTGCTGTGAATGTGTCACACTATTAATCATTAAGACAACCGAGAAACGAACATTTTACATTGGTGTTTCACTGACAAATACTTACAGTGTCACTGGGAATCCACGGAAGCAGTGAAGTGTAATGCTGTTCTGGGACATTTATCTTAAATCTCTCATGGATGAAAGAACACCTTTCATTTTTCCCCGAGTGGAAATTAAAAGCCTGCTTTGAGGCTTTGTTACGAACCACCCCCCCCCCCCCCCCCCCAGAAGAACCATTACAGTTCCCAGCAGTCTAAGTTACCAGCTAATTACGCTGATGCACATTGTGTTGAACACAACCTCCAAAGTGTTCAGGTTAAGTGGGAAAGAAAAAAAAAAAAGAATTTTTCTGAGATCAACAAAGCGGAGGACAGGATCGAGCTCGGCTCACCCGTCCCTCGAAAGCCAAGCACTCGCCGCGGCCAGCGGTCATGGGACAGGGCGGTCATGGGACAGGGCGGTCATGGGACAGGGCTTAGCGCTGACGGGGATCTGCAGGCAAACCGAACACAGCCTTTCCCAACAGCTTATGAGGATCTGAGCTGACGGCAGGTCAAACCCGCGGAAATAACCATCCTGAACTACGCTGCTTATGAACTCCTCTCTTATGATATCACAAAAAACAGGATGTAGCCCATGTAGATGTAGTACCTATGCTATTATATACATATATATATATATATATCTTCTCTGATTGCTTTTTAGTTGTCTCCCCTTTCAATATCCATAAGGGAATTTTTTTTTCATTCTGTCAGTCAGATAAAGAATGCGTTTGTCAACCAAACCCACCTCAGCAGAGAGAGAGTACATTTAGCTTAAAATTCATCCCATCTCCCTCCTCAATCTGTCAGAGGAGAGGAGATTCTGAACGGTTCTTCAGAGGTTTTGCCTGCGTGAGGATTCCCCATTTTTATTTTATTTTATTTTCCCATGAAGCTTATGACCAAATAACCTTTCCAAAAATGAAAGGGTACATTGTGACTCAGGGTTAATCAGTCCTGTAGCCAGACTAAATCTAACCTCGGCCTGTTCTCTCTGAAAAACCACCTGCTTTTTGGTTTTCATGGACTCAGAATCATGAAAAAACTGCCTGAAAAAATTATTAATAGTAATAAAAACTGTGGATTAATAGAACAACTACAAGTAATTGAATAAATAAAAAAACAATTGTCTGAGCAATTGTACATGTATAAAATAATATAATTTTCCCATTTTTGGGGTGCAAAATGCAGCTTGTTGTCAGTATTGTCTGTTTTACACAACATTCTTATCTCTCCTGCCCACGGGTGAGGATCATTTTGGAGGGGACTGCACACGTGTCTATTCATGCCAGCCTCATCGTATTACACAAGAAACATACCTGGAAACAAAATGCTCATATAAATAATGAGATATGAATGCTAGGCATAGTATCAACACTCAGTGCACATTATTGTCATCTGTCACTCAAAAGGGGAATTTGTCAGAGTGCTAGAGAGGACGCTGATACACAAAGGCGAGTCACACCTCTAGCTACAAGTGTGTGAGATCTAATTTATGAGAGTGGCACTAATGAGCAGGAATAAGGAGGATGAGGAGTGCAAATGGCCACATGCAAGCTGCAGACGGAGGCAGAGGTGCTGCTCCACCCTTTGAAGTGCAGGTCAGACATGAGGGGGAGTATAATGACCTGTCATTAGGCGAAAAACAAGGAGAGATGGAAACGGTGTCTAATGCAAGGGAAATAAAAGGCCCAGAATGCCTCTCTTCCACGCTCCACACAGATGAAAGGGGCGAATACTGGAGTGATCTGTGTGTTCCCACAGCACCTCTCAAAGGTGCGACCGACACAAGGGCCTATCTTTAGCTTCGATAATGAGGGGGGGTGGGTGTGGGGGGTGGGGGAGGGCAGGTTGAAATGCACAAACCCTGAGAAGTGCAATCTTGTACAGGGGTCCTGGGACATGCCCCTCTGGAATAATTTTTAAAAAAGAATAGCTGTGAAATGATAATTTCTTGCAAATTCTAAGGGGAAATGCTTTAAGCTACTGAACAGTGAATCCCAATCGCAACAGGAAATCACCATCTTTATTCTATGAAATTATATTTCTCATCATCATGCTATATTATTGGGGGGTTATTTGGCCTGTTTTGTAATATTGTTTGTGGGCGGGGGGGGGGGGGGGGGTTGTAACCCACTATTCCCCCCATAAATGACACCCTCATACCCAACCATTCCACTGGATTAGGCCATCTCTCAACACTAGTCTCAGATGAGTGGCATCATCACTGCAGTGCACATCTGGTTCAAATACTTTATCTGTTTAGACACCTGCAGATAATCAGCTCTAAAGAAACACCTACTTTCACCACTACACACAACACAATGATTCATTTAAGTGCATGTCTTCTTTAGCAACACGTTGAGTAGGACATTGGGTCAGGTGCTTGCAGTGTTACCAGCATCTTAAGAGTTAAAGAATTTCAAGAGCATGTTTGGCAGCAGGTGTGCTGGACAGAAGATGGCCCGATCAAAATCTTCTGAAATACGTAAATTATTTGGAAAAATTTTTTCCAAATATATTTTAAGAATACATATGAATTATCTTTCTCACTCTTTTAGTCTCCCCGTTTCTATCCGGTATTTACACGTTAACTCTGAACACAAAAAAAAAAAACAACATTGAAAGAAATTATTTTTTAAATTGCCAAATATTTCATCCCAAAAGGTATTATTTGCCTGCAATACAGAAAATAACAAAAATAGTAATTTCAGATTTAAAAAAAACATTTAAAAAAATAGTTTTCTTATTTATTCACCTGGCACGTCTGATATACACTAGAGAAAAGTATATATTGGCTGAAGAAAAGAAACACACATTTTCAACAATAGAGGAAATCCATTATTGTTCTTCCAGACGTGAAAATCAATTCTGGAATGATCGCGAGGGGAGGATCCCATAATTCATGCACCTTCGGCTGGCGAAACAGACAGAAAAAAAAAATCACTACACTTTCTTCTTTTTTTTCTTTCTGACCCTGTTTGCAGACCTGCAGGTATTCACACGTTCTCCTGCTCAAAAAACGGGAGGGCACAAACCAAAACGACAACAAGCACAGGACACTCTCAGTGTCTTCCCAGCCTGTTTCATTTGCATTTTAAGCGCTGAAATAATGACGCCGGCTTATTGAATATTTAACTGTGCCGCTGTGGTTAGGCGAAGCGTCCCGTGCTTCTTGTGCTGTGACTGAGAGTAAGGGCTGGGAACAGGCCACATCATTTCGCCGTGTGTTGTGCATAATCTGGTATCCTTTTGTGCCATTTTGGTTTTTCCAACATGTTGAAAGTTCCTGTCCAGCTCCATGTACTTTCATAGAATTTCCCATCTCAGCAACTAATGAAGTTGGTTCAGAGCCCTAAATGATAAAACCATCATAATTAATAAGTGGGAAACAGGAGCTAAAATGTTTATGCACAGTATAGATGTGGCGTCGCCCCACACACGTAATAACCTGTAGGTGAGACTGCATGGAGATTACTTCCTTGTTGTGGTCAGAGCGATGCAGAGAGAGACCGGGAGACAGCCTCGCTTTGAGCTCCTCTCTCACACGACCCTCAGATACAGTTTCAGAGGCCCAGTCCTCTTCCTGTAGGGCCCATAAATTCAGCCAGCTAAAATAAGTGTGTCTGACGCACCCGGGGACGCCTCGACCTCTCCCGCTCCCCAGCACCACACAAATCACGCCCTAATCACACCATCCGCTCCCCAGAAAACCTTCAGGAAACAGACGTGTGGAAGACCTGGCCTTCCTCAACCCAAACACACCGGCAACCACGAGGATGGAAAGGATTATTAAAATGCGCATGAAACACCTCGTGCAGTCGGCCTGTGGTCATTAAACCGACAAGACAAAGGCTACGTTTACACCGCAGGTCTTGGTGCCCAGTTCCGATTTTTTCTTTTGCCTATTTCCGATTGTTTTGACCACCTGTTTACATCTACGTTTATAAGTGGCCCATATCCGATACCTTACACTCAAAACAACCCGCATGCACACGCAAGGGTTTGGTTACCGATAGGAACGTAAACAACCACACCGCCACGGCTATATCGCCATCCACAATGAACATAATTCAAGCCACTGCTTTTCAAAGCGTCTTAGGACCACAACGAACAGACCCCCTGTATTTTGGCCTATACCAGCTCTTTACCCCACATACTTAAAAGGTGTGTGACTAGATGACGGTCGCTTACGGTTGGCAGACATCCGATTCCTATCAGATTTATTTCCACATATGAATGTGGCCCAAAATGGATCTGAAAATATCCGATCCCACGTGCTTTTTTCCTGTTTGCACGTTCATAACATATTTCCGATCCGTGCCACACATGAGCATCAAAACTGGGTCACTTTTACCAGGCGGTGTAGACGTAGCCAAAGATGTATACTTCCTTCTTCGAAATTTATAAACAGGAAAATACATAACATTAGCTATATCGGATATGGCAGTCCAGCATTTTGGCATACTGCCTGACTGGTATGAGTGCAGCTCTTGTTGTATTTTTGAAAGCAACGTGATTCCAACAAGCAACTATGATGTTATAAAGCTACCAACATAACTAGTCATAACCAAAATCACATCAAATCCTCCTGTAGTCAGCAATATAGGAGACGTGTTGTCATTGGAATTGAAAAAATAGCCTATATAATTAAAAATCTCAGCTGAATAAAATAAATAGCTGAATAACATAGTTTATATATAATAATAATTCAGTTTGGCTCTTCCCACTAGGGTGCAACGGTTCACAAACTCGCAGTTTGGTTCGGTTCAGTTTTGGTGTAACAATTTCTGTTAGGTTCAGCTATGTGCATTTTTAGTAAAGTATAGAAAAAAAAAGCGTCATAGCCAATGCCAAAAGTATTTTCATTTCCTTGAATAAAAAATTTCCACAAAAAATGTGTCAAATAATTTTCAAAACAAACTGGTTTTCACAGGTTTGCCTCTTTGTTAGTTTCAAAGAGAAAATAATACCTGCACATTAAGCTCAGGACATCAGCACAAAGTTCAGCATAAACACAACCAGCACTAGACTACGTCAACTACACAAGAAAGGGCACATTCATCATTTGAATCTCAGATTAAAGACTTAAAGCCAATTCAGTGTCAGCATGGCCATGGGTGGCAAGCCCAACAGTTTGGGTTTTTTTATTTTATTTTCACATGAACTGCTGCATCCTTGCTTCACACACAACATTACCATTTAAATAAATGATCGTTTTGACTGCACAAGGTCTGCACGGGTCAGGACATGCCAGTTTGTGTTTCCTGTGAAGCTCGGTGACCTGTGTAAACTGACCCTGCCAGTGTTTGCCCCCCCCGCCCCCCCCCCACATGCATCAGAGATTTATGAGCAGCGGCAGTTTTATTCGCCGCCCCCCTGACACACAGACCCTTCTCCTCGTATCCTGCACACGTCAGGTCGCATTACAAATTTTATTTTCAGATTACTTCAAGGTCACCACCTCTTCCAAAGGTCGCTCGTGAATCACTGGAAAGACTGACTTGAGGTCTGTTCTTTTATTCTGTTTATTTTTATTTATTTATTTTTGTTGACTTTTTGGTAAACTCAAGACAAGCAAACATTTATTATTGGTGGGAGCCAGTGGATGGGAAGGAACACCGTTTGAAACATTGAAAATGTAGGTTTTTTTCTGCTGTTCATTTCTGACTTAAAAAAGACCTTTTCCTGGGGAATGAGCCGTGTTCTACAGTATTACACAATAAATGGAGAACCGTACGATCAGAAGGGAGCATCTCCTAACCTGAGAGAGCTCAGAACGCTTTGAAACTCAAACAGGGGTCTGGAGAGCCACAGGCTATGCAGTTTCATGTTTATCAGAAATGTTAACTTGGTTGAAATGAAATAAGCATATTGTTCCATTGTCTACAAAGCAACCTACTATTCCACCATTTCTAATGCTGCCATTTTCATACAGTATTTGCTGTACAGACTGTGCTGCTCACAGTATTTGCTGTACAGACTGTGCTGCTCACACAGTATTTGCTGTACAGACTGTGCTGCTCACAGTATTTGCTGTACAGACTGTGCTGCTCACACAGTATTTGCTTTACAGACTGTGCTGCTCACACAGTATTTGCTGTACAGACTGTGCTGTTCACACAGTATTTGCTGTACAGACTGTGCTGCTCACAGTATTTGCTGTACAGACTGTGCTGCTCACAGTATTTGTTGTACAGACTGTGCTGCTCACACAGTATTTGCTGTACAGACTGTGCTGCTCACAGTATTTGCTGTACAGACTGTGCTGCTCACAGTATTTGTTGTACAGACTGTGCTGTTCACACAGTATTTGCTGTACAGACTGTGCTGCTCACAGTATTTGCTGTACAGACTGTGCTGCTCACAGTATTTGCTGTACAGACTGTGCTGCTCACACAGTATTTGTTGTACAGACTGTGCTGCTCACATTATTTGCTGTACAGACTGTGCTGCACACAGTATTTGCTGTACAGACTGTGCTGCTCACAGTATTTGTTGTACAGACTGTGCTGCTCACAGTATTTGCAGTACAGACTGTGCTGCTCACAGTATTTGCTGTACAGACTGTGCTGCTCACACAGTATTTGCTGTACAGACTGTGCTGCTCACACAGTATATGCTGTACAGACTGTGCTGCTCACATTATTTGCTGTACAGACTGTGCTGCTCACAGTATTTGCTGTACAGACTGTGCTGCTCACACAGTATTTGCTGTACAGACTGTGCTGCTCACAGTATTTGCTGTACAGACTGTGCTGCTCACAGTATTTGCTGTACAGACTGTGCTGCTCACACAGTATTTGTCCTTACTGAGATGCTCAGTAGAAAGTTATCTTTTCCCTGCACACATATGTGAAGGACACCAGGACTCTGCTCTGAAGTTGTACTGTAAATAGCTCAGTCTGAAGTTACTATTTAATAAAGATATCTAATTGGAGCTTGAAATTAAAATTACATTATCTGAGGGAACAAAAGTTCCCCCCACCTCCGGGGAAAAGTGTTTAATTTTACATACCAATCACACACCAACGCGGACGCCCAACCAAACTGTTCCTCTGGTTTTGACTTTCTAAGCCTCTTAAAACCGCACTGCGATAGCCTCGTCTGAAAGTGCCAAGCCATCTGCAAAAATGTGATATTTTCCTATCAGTTTCAGGCAGTATTCTGACAAATGCAGTGTCAGTTAAAGCCATGGGACCTCATCTTTGCAAATGCATAGTAGCCTACCCAACGAAAGAATCTGTAATAAGATATTGACCTTGCAGCTCCATACTTTCCTCTTATTATGAAGTATATAGCACCGCTGCCTGATAAATTTATATAGATGAGCACATCCCTTCACATAATGCAACATAACTTGCATGTTCTCTCCTAGGACGTCTATTGTTCAGGGGTGTATGGTCAGGGTAGGCATGGGCGGCCCAGCTTGTGAAAATATTACAAGGCCTTATAATTCCCTCCTTTTCTTTTATCACCCGAGCTTTCTTTTATGAGGCCATGCTGCCACTGCAGCATCTTGATGCAGTGTCACCAGGCTACACACAAATTATCCAAACAATCGTTTTTTCTTTCCACATAATCCACAACAATTATACTACTTTCAACTGTTTTACTGCTTTCCACAAAATTCACAACTGTTTATGCTGCATGTTTTATTTATTCTCCAGTTTGGAATGCCTTATTAGAACTGCAAATTTGCTCCCTCCGAGCAACTTGTGACCAATCAGGCACTGCCCTGCATGGGTCCTCCCTGAAGCAGTTATGACCAATCAGGTACTGCCCTACATGACTCCGCCCTGAAGCAGTTATGACCAATCAGGCACTGGCCTGCATGGCTCCTCCCTGAAGCAGTTATGACCAATCAGGCACTGGCCTGCATGGCTCCTCCCTGAAGCAGTTATGACCAATCAGGTACTGCCCTGCATGGC
>CM077288.1:67800972-67835972 GCA_039654925.1 Anguilla pacifica
CTCTGTACATTCACTGTGGGCCAAAATACGAAATTTGACACACTAGATACGAGATGGTTTTGGTGACCATGATCTTGCTTTCCAGCACCAGAGTTAAAACAAGTAAGGCTAGCACCTTAATTTAGACTAATAAAACAACGCTAACTGAGCAAGTGATGTTAGTATCATTACGTCTATGTGCTTTTAGCACGTCTTAAGGCCACCTGAGAGGTCTGAGTGATGTCACCATTAATGTAGACATTGCAATGCATAAACTCAATTACTGAGACATTAAACTAATGCAGAAATACTCAGATACCTTCACATGTGCAAGTTCCATGCGCAAACCTATACAGTCACCTAGACAAAACCCGATGAATAGGTTGTGTGTGTTTGTGTGTGTGTACGCGTGAACATAATCCTCTTACCGAGTCTCTAAGAATTCATTTAAAACACTTGAACTCCATGAATAATGGATTCCTAATTCATTACAAAACGAGCATGGAAGTTATTTAAACAAAACGTGTTTACGAGGAACAGATGATGACCCAGTGGATGTTTACAAACCGATATTATTAACACAAATATTGATCTTGCGCTGATGCATCTAAAATTAATTCGGAGGGCTCTGTCAGGACGCTGTATGAATATTTGATCAGTGGATAATATTAAATTCCATCAGATGGAGAGTGATGCAGGTAAAGGTAAGCTAAGGAAGACTAAAGGCCAGTTCAGACCAAATATTTACGTCCCTGTTTACGGCTGCAATATGCATCCAGGTCACTACGGTGAAAATGGAGGCGAGTAGCAATGGTGAGATTCTGGCTGTAGCAAGCAGTATTACTAATAAAAGCGAGGCTTCGTTTGAGACTAAGGTCCATATTTTGGAGCCGGCCATGGGTGTATCAGCCCCTGGCACACGGAGCGTACGCCCAGCTGTGCAAATAATTCTGTACCGTAACACTACATCGTCATCACTGTGTGTGACGTGTAAGCATTTTACTAGCATTTATTTATTAGTATTCTATTAGCAACCAAAAACACTGATTGGGCCTTTAAGCCTTCTGATCAGGAGGCCCGTTCCTTTGCGCCCCCCCCCCCCACCCCCAGGAGTACCAGGGTTTCTGGAGAACAGGGAGGACTGCCCCTCAGGTGCCGGGACACTTTAAATATCTGATTTATGGGCGATGTGGCCACATTACGACTGTGCAAGGAGCTACAGGTGACTTGGCGAGGGACGCCATGTACTGCGTTATTTATTTATTTATTTATTACTTTATTACTTTATGAATATGCGGCCATAAATCAGCCGCTGCTCTGATTTTTATTGTATTTTTCCGATGCGTCTGACTGCTGACCGGGTTGATAAATCGACATAATTAATTCCCGTTTGTAGAAGAAAAAAAGCGTCTTGTTGCCATGGTGACCTGGACCCCCCGTCGTGTGACAGCAACGTGTAGAGACAGGTGTTTTGCGGTGTGTGTGTGTGTGTGTGCCTGTGCATGCCATGGGGCCCATCCACACACTGGAACAGAGCCTTAACAGATACCAGACCATGGGGCCCATCCACACACTGGAACAGAGCCTTAACAGATACCAGACCATGGGGCCCATCCAAACACTGGAACAGTGCCTTAACAGATACCAGACCATGGGGCCCATCCACACACTGGAACAGAGCCTAAACAGATACCAGACCATGGGTCCCATCCACACACTGGAACAGAGCCTTAACAGATACCAGACCATGGGGCCCATCCACACACTGGAACAGAGCCTTAACAGATACCAGACCATGGGGCCCATCCACACACTGGAGCAGAGCCTTAAACCTGAAGTAAAATTGAAATATTTGTGGTCAGCGTTGGAATAAGCCCTTGGCTTTGCCTTGGGCTGAATCAGCCCACCCCAGTGTACATGATCATCAGGAGAACGAATGGCTAAAGCTTAAGCAATTCCTTACGTGCTACCCTGAATGACTGACAGGGAACCACGGTAGACTTGCTTGGAACCCCACTGGGACCCGACAATGCAGGAGAAGCAAGTCGACTAATTATTTCTCCACATGTTAGAAGGCCAAAGTGATGGCAACTGCGTGGTGTCAAAAACACTGGTGGTCATTTTGTTCTTTTTTTGGTCGCTTAAAATTGGCTCGAGGCAAGCCTCACCAAAAGCAGGGTTTTATAGGGCTGTTAATTCTGTACGCGACTGTTAAACTGCCTTGGGGTAGCCATCAATCACACTCCCTGACTTTTTTTCTCCAGAAGTGTCTTTTTGCTGTAATTAGCCACTAAAATATTCATACAATATTTGAGCTCTGATCAAAGGGCACTTTTTATATAGCGACCTTTTCAAAGGTTCTGGCATTCTCATAGCTCACACGACTGGCCTGCAAAATAGAGTCAGCCTCTTTTTGCGGAGTGAATTAATATAAAACGATAAATGTTCCCCTGTAGCCCAAAGGAAAATGGACACGGGAACTCTCTGGAATGGATCAGCACAAAAAGCCAACAAAGTCAAACTTTACAGGAAGTGCAACAAGAGGTAATAGTGCTGGGGGGGGGGCACATACTTATTCATTACAGGGTGTCCAGGTCTCCAGGGGAAAGAATGGAAGAACTGTTTGGAAAAAACAAAAACAAAATATAATTTAAAATATTACTATTACTTCAACGACTATATAATAATGAAGGAAAACAAAACGAGGAGATGAAAGAGATGGAGGAGAAGGATTATCATTTATTTCCTCAAGGTATTTTTTTCCCCTTGCCAGGCTCATCCTTGGCTCACTCAGGTGGACCTGGGTCCAGAACGTCTGTAAGACGCAAAGAGACGTGGGGGTGCTGTTAAAAGCTCTATGCGCAGAAGAACGAATTGAAGTGAATAGGAGAGGCTGGGCGGGGCCATGGGGCCATGGGGGGGGGGGTAACGAAAGGGACAGTTTGTCGACGTACGATCCCTGCCTCACTGTCTCTTCAGCTATGGGCCACTCACCACACAGCAGGGGTTTTTCCCGCATCGACAATCGACAAGGGCAGCCCCCCTCGACCATTTCCCGCGCTGCTTTACCGAAAAAGCGACCGGCGTCGGCAGCAACGAGGTCCATTTGGAACAGCGCTGCGCACAGCCGATCGCTCTCGTTTGAACACGGAAGGGCAGCGCTGCTCCGCACGGGCGCTGCAGAACAATCCACACAGTAACACTTCCGGCTTTAGCCCAGCGGCTTGTATCTGCGAAACCTTTTTCCACCAAAAATAAAAAGCACATGCTTGTCGAGCCATTTAAGACCCTCGGAATTCTGACCACAGCTTTGAAGGCTCCCTTCACATTCACGGAATTCAGAATCTTGAGTGTGTCCACTAGAATTCCGATGCTAATCTAACACCTGAAACAACTCAGAGGCCCTGGTAAACAAGAAGCACAAACACTGATTATAAAATTTAGAAATGAAGCTCCTTCCCAGAGGCACAGCAACTTAGGAGTGCTGGAAGTTCTTTTTTTTTTCCCAGCCCAGATACAGTCGCCTTAATTCATTAGATGAAACAAAGTGGGGAAACCGGGTAAATTAAGTTTCAAGTCTTGTCGCTGCAGATTATGAACCTCATGACGCAGCACTTTAAGTATCACATTACTGCGTTGGTTGTCCCACAGACTTTCAAGCAGTAAATTGTCTGTGCATTCAATGCACTGCTCCTCCCCCGCCCTCTGTTCTCCAAATTAACCAACATATCACATTTTCAATTAAGCAATTAAATAAACACAACTGTTGGAGGATGAAGTCTTTTCTCTTAGTATACACACAAAGAAGTCACTGCTACTGCTAAACTTTAATTTATATTAGTGCATTAGGCCTATTAGCCAAAGCAGCTATTTCCCCCAGTGGGCAAAAAAAATGCAATTACTGCAAAACGAGAAATGTGAAGCCTACTTCGTATTTGTGATTTTAGCATTCTTTCATTTGCTGAGTCCGAGCCAACGTTTCAATGGCAAAAAGCGAAGCAATTGGTAATTAGCTAAATTTGAGCCATTTTCCGATGCAGAAGACAGATGAATGAGAGCAAGACAATTTGGCTGGAAGTTCAGTAAGGAAATCCTGGAGACGGGTGTGGCTTTGGACCACCGATTCTCTCTATTCCGGCAAGAATAGACCAGCTCAGGCTGGATGTTTACCCTCTGAAGCAATGGAGCATACATTTTAACATCATGTTAGCTCGTTAGTTTTGTTATAGGCGGCTGCAGTATGTTCTATGTGCAAAGTCTTCATATTTGTGTAAGAACTGTTGAGAGGACAGATTCAGGAGAAATATTTATTTAGAAAACTGCGGCAGAAATGGAAGGTGTAAGAATGCCCTGAGCTTTATGCGTGCTTTATCCGGGAACGTCGCTGCTCTTGTCCATAATCGAGCCACAGAGAAAGATTTCCATAGATCTTACTCTAGTCCTGATCTGGCAAACTGGAGGAAGGCCATACAAGGAAAGTCAACTCCTGCTCCTGTTCACACGTGATGCCAACATGGAAAATTGCTGGTAAAGGTTAAGACTTCGTGTGAAAAGGGTTTAGGTGTACTTGCAGCACGGAAGCGTGCGGCTTGAGACACAGCCTTGCTCCCTGCGCTCCCAAAAATCCCGGAAAATTCCGGTCAGCGTGTGAAGATGAAACCGCAAGTCCTGGTGAAAAAAATTCATCATGTGGTGTGAAGAGACAGAATCATCCTCAAAAACCATCAACAATTCAGACCCCAGAAACCAGGTGAGACTAATTAAACACACAATTAACTACTTCAATTAGTTTATTAAACTGTGAGAGAGAACAAAAATAAAAACAGCACACTGAGTTCTCAAGAGCACTGCAGTAAGCCTTCTTCTCAAGGACTTCAGTGTACAGAGCAGAAATCCCTAAAACGCTGACTCAGCTCAGTAAACATACACTCATTTGCTCATTCAGATAAACATATTTACAAATCTGAAGTATCATGACAGCGGTGCAAAATAAGCTGTCAGTCTGATAATGAAATCATTCTGAAGCGGGAGGATCTGGCTTTGCAATAGCCAGGGAAGGACAGCCTTATTTTATTTTATTTTTTTAATGGAGAAGACTTGAAACTCTACGGCAGGAGTGTCAAACTCCAGTCCTGGAGGGCCGCAGCGTGTGCTGGTTTAACTCCAGTCCTGGAGGGGGCGCTGTGTCTGCAGGTTTAACTCCAGTCTTGGAGGGCCGCAGTGTCTGCAGGTTTAACTCCAGTCCTGGAGGGCTGCAATGTCTGCAGGTTTAACTCCAGTCCTGGAGGGCCGCAGTGTCTGCAGGTTTAACTCCAGTCCTGGAGGGCAGCAGCGTCTGCTGGTTTAACTCCAGTCCTGGAGGGCAGCAGCGTCTGCTGGTTTAACTCCAGTCCTGGAGGGCCGCAGTGTCTGCAGGTTTAACTCCAGTCCTGGAGGGCCGCAGCATCTGCAGGTTTAACTCCAGTCCTGGAGGGCAGCAGCGTCTGCTGGTTTAACTCCAGTCCTGGAGGGCCGCAGTGTCTGCAGGTTTAACTCCAGTCCTGGAGGGCCGCAGTGTCTGCAGGTTTAACTCCAGTCCTGGAGGGGGCAGTGCCTGCAGGTTTAACTCCAGTCCTGGAGGGCCGCAGTGTCTGCAGGTTTAACTCCAGTCCTGGAGGGCCGCAGTGTCTGCAGGTTTAACTCCAGTCCTGGAGGACCGCAGTGTCTGTCGGTATGTGTGGTTTACTTCCAATCAGCTGGCAGTAAAAACCTTGAGAGCAAGGTGTGTGCACTCTAGCCAATCAATGAAACACACCAAAAACCTGCAGACACTGCGGCCCTCCAGGACTGGAGTTTGACGCCCCTGCAGTACGACATCAATGTCTGCCAGTGCACTCCTGTGTGCGCACAGAAATTTTTAAAGAGGATTCAGAGCTACGACCGGGAGATGACTCATACTGCTCTGTGTGCCTGAGCATTCCGGATTCTCCTCCTGCTTTACTTATCTTCCACAAATGCACAGAAAAACCGCACACACACACGCACGCACGCACGCGCACACACACACACACGCACGCACGCACGCACGCACGCATGCACGCATGCACACACACTCACACACAATGCACACGCACGCACGCACGCACACAATGCACACAATGCACACGCACACATGCATGCACGCAGGCACGTACGTACGCACGCACACACACACACACACACACACAATGCACACGCACGCACGCACACACACACAATGCACACGCAGGCACGTACGTACGCACGCACGCACACACGCGCACACACACACACACACAATGCACACGCACGCACGCACGCACGCACACACAAAATGCTTATGCAAAGAACAGCTAAACATGAACGACATGGAGGACGGAGGGGGACAGACCCCAGACTGTAATAAAGAAGCACAAAGCTGCCTAAACTATATGATCTACGCAGATGAAGCAGTGCTTCCTGTCAGCACACCTGTGTCAGACTTACACAGGTACGCCACAGACAGGGTATGCCTCGTACTACAGCCAATCAGACCCTTCCCAAAAGGCCCGCTGTGAGAAACAGGTCACAGAGCACTGAGCCAGCGGGCACGTAGAGCAGAGAGACAATCAGGGCGGGGGTGCTCTCCAGAGAGAACCATCAATCTTTCACACGGTCTGAATGAACCGAGCGACAGCTTTCCTGAGGAAGAAACGCCGGCTGCCTGGAGGTCAGCAGCACTGTAAAATAAAGAGCTCAGCATCTCTTGTGTTCGGCTCAGGACTGCGGTGTTCTCTCATTTCCAAAGGTGTGCTGGGTGAGTTTGACCTGGAGACATTTAATACAGAGTACTTAGGTGTGCAAAAGACCTGTGGCATGGTTTAAACAACTCCTTTTCACAGGGAAATGTGAGTTTTTCCCGTAACATTTTAATAGGCAGATTTTCCCAAGAATGAGAAAAGTTTGTGTTCATTTCTCTCGGCAGTAAAACTATCTGAGTACCCAAGATAAACTCCAACAAGATTCCAAATTCCTAAAACAGTAAATAAACAGAAACAAAAAGTTTTTGGCGAACTTATTTTGTGATAAAGTAGGCACTTTTTAAAATTTTTCTAGTCTGTTGAGGCATGATAGACCGTTCCAAATTCGAAAGCCAGTAAACAGTTTAAAGACGGTAGATAACATTGGATATTAGATAGCAAATAAATTACACAGCTTGCAGCCACTCACATTACATTCCAAATGAGTGTGATATACACGTGCATCCAGATCCACTTTCATTCATACTGTGTGTATGTGTACACACACACACACACACACACCCTTAAAACAGCCTTATAAATACTTGCCACATTTATGGTGACCTTAACATTGGGTGCCTTATTAAACTACATATAATAATAGCACCCTTTTGAATGTGGGCTGTTTAGAAGCACACACTTCAAGGATGGACAACTGGGATAATATAGTCACCTTGTCATGTCCATAAACATGTCTGAAAAGAATTTATATTCTATATTATATATAAATAAATATAGAAATACAAATTGATACCAAAATAAATTATTAGAAAAGAGACTACAATGAAGAGGGCACCAGCGCCTGTTTGAGTAGCAGTGCACACCGTATGGAGGTCCAAAATTTCTTTTCTGCTAGGGACCTCAATAAAACTCCTGTCCGCTGTACCTCTCCAAACAGGCTACCTGTGTTGCCCACATACGCGACAGAACAGCCCTACAGTAACAATGCAGACAGAGCGGAGATCTGGGGAAACGTAACGTTACCTAGGACCCCAAGTGGAAGCTGTGTTATTCGCACAATGTAACGCGACCCACCTACGCTAGTTATGATATATAAATATATCATAACTTTTCTACCAGGTACCGTTATCATATTTAAGACATCGTAGTTATTGCGCCCCAGCAGCGCAGAGTACTTACCCTGGCTGGTTTTTAAAAACTCCTGGCCGGTAGCGTCGCTCATCGGTAACGTCGATGTTCCACACAAACTCGCGGTGTTTGGCTATCTTGGCAGAACTGAGACTACTCTCTTTGTCAGATACTACGTCCTCCTACTGCCAGTAACAACATGGCATTCAACAGCATTGTTATTATTATTGTTTTTTTAAAAACTACATCTTTCCATGTTTCACTTCAGGCGCCTCTGTTTCGAGAAGCGATCGTTTCTTTTCAGCAGTCAGATCACCTGCCTGCCCGACGTTAGCGTCATGACGCTAGCTTGTTTGAAAGTTTTAAATTCGTCACGTGGGATAAACGAACAAACTACGTAACTCATTTCCTAATTACACGCAGCTTCAGAGACACCCCCTGCTTTGTTTTAGTAGATCAGTAAAAACCGAACTGATGTGTCCGGACAAAGACTGCAAACCACATATGAAATGTTAATGTGAACAAAGTTGGAAGCACATAATGATCTAGAATGTCGCTGCATTAAGTTTTGCCTTCACTGGGACTAGGGGGCCTAGCCCAAAACAGGGAAAACAACCCCAGACCAAGGCGTGTCCAGATACTTTTGCTGATATTTTACATATAGTCTACACATTAACATACGTTATTGCAATGTCTTAATTCTCTGTTAGTCAAACATTGAAACACATTTCCTTATGTCTACACGTTCATGGGAAATGCTTAAGTGTTTTGTGATGTGACGCTAGCTTACGTTTACTTGGGAAAGTTGATGGAAAGATACCATTAATCCCCACCAAGTCCTGCAACAATTTAAAAAATCATACTTTGATTTTCTTAATTGATATTGTCTTTTGTGTTTACACTTTCCACCTTCGCAAAAGTGATAAATAGGTATCTCAATGGGGCTTCCGTGGTAAAAACTAATCATTGATTAAATAAATAAATAAAGTATTGATTACTTAAATAAACGAATAATGTCATTTCAGGTACAGTGGACTATCTGCTTGGATTGTGACTGACCAAGCGACCATCAAGTGGCATTTGGCTGGTATGCATCCACCATGTGGAATTCTGGGATTGTTAGTCTTTTAAGGAGTTGGAAAACCTGTTGGTAGCTAACCCTAAACGACTGGTTTTGTGTTTCCCTACATTCACTTTACACCTGGTTTTACTGAAGCAGTGTGAAAATGTTTGAGCTGAATGTTTTGCTGTGGGCATTGCTCCACGTAAGTTAATAACGGTTTGCTACCTCTTGCCAAACTCACCAGTTGGCTTCACCCTTGAACCCTGAGTGATAATAAAACAGCACCGAGCAAGGCGTTCCCCATGGCTCTGACCTGGGCCAGCTACCATTTTTTAGCATATGAAAAAGACTGTAGTAAATTAGTTACTTAGCAAGGACTTGTACTCGGTTAAAATGCTCCACTTGTTTTCACACCTTGCGAGTAGTTCGACGCTGAAAGAGTGAAAAGCCCATTTCTGCTTTCTGCGAGCACTCAGGGCGACAGGTCACAGAGGAGGAGGCCGTGTTTCCCCGTCTTTAGCCGTGTGTTCGCACTCTTCGCGCCTCAGAGAGCTGGATCCGACCCACAAAATCGTCCGGGGGACCTGGGGAATCAGCCTGCTCTCTGGTGCCCTGGGGGACCCCAACTGTACACGGAGAACGTGTTGGTCCTACAGTACTCCCCCCTGCAGCTGGAGTTAACAGAAAAGCAACCTTAACTGATTGTCAAGAAAATTCATATCAATGTCTTCCCGCCATAAATCAGTTTACCTGATACCTGTTATCGTCCGGCCCCAGTTGGCCGTGGTGGAGAGTGTATGGTTTATGTTTTATCATGGACCTATTTGTGCTGGGACACACACACACACACACTCACACACACATTCACTTTCATTCCTCCCTGCTCTGAAAATAATGTTTTAAAGGGCAAGTATTTCGTACCAGGTTGAAGATGTTTTAATATCTTGACATTAACTGGAGTTATGAATTGACATACACCATGTGTGTGTAAATACTGTATGCTGTCCAGTTTCCTTCCATTGCTTTTTACAATTTTATTTTGAAGGTTGTTTTCCTAAAGGGTCATTTTTACTTTTGTTGGTTTGCATTTTTAAAAGCTTGTTCTTTATTGCTTTTAACTAATTTTTCTTCTATAGCAGGGAAAACAAAAATAAATAAAACAAAAGTGTACAAATAAACAAATAAACTGGGCGAGCAGATATCGGCAACCACGAACCTCTGCAGAGGCAATATTTACTGAGCGGAGCTTGCTCAACATACTGTACAAAAGACAGGAGTAGTCAGTGATCAGGGACGGCCCAATATTTGTGGAGCACTCGGGTAAATTTACTCCCACAAATGAAATTGTTCGCTTGTTTGATTTATAGAAAGAACCGGAAAGGGAGCCTCGAGGTGAGGCGAGGGACATCCTTCATCACGTTTGTCCCCTGGAGAAAGAGTTCAGCCGCGATGGCCAGAAAGCCACGTTGCCAGTGACCTTTCTCTCCATCTCTCCATCCATCCTGGCCTTACTAACGGACTAACAGACTTTTCATATGTTTCACTTCACGGATGTGCACATGCATTTACAATAGAATATACGTTTAAAGAAATATATAAAACAGAGGCAAAAAAAACCCCACTCAATACTAAAGGCAAAACTCTGTCAGTCTGTACTGTGAGTTGGAAAAAATACAATGAAAACACAATTATATCCATGATGAAATAAATGATCCTACTTAAAATCAGAAGAAATAAATCATGTGTTTGAAATGTCAGCCAGTGCTGTAAATCTGAATCTCAGAATGTCGTGGCCTCCTGCCAATACAAAAATGGAATATACAGTAATATATTGCAAATATGTGGACTGATATGTAATATATAATGAAAATATATCATGATGAATACATTAAAGCTGTGTGTTTAAAAACATATATATAGCAATATCTGAAAACAGCAATAATTTGTATATTAACAAATATTATTGTTATAAAGTGTTGCAATACAATTTCTGATCTTGTTTATATTTTATTTAAGCATTTTAGTAGTAGAAGCAGTAGTAGTAGTAATAATAATAATAATGATAATATATTTTTGTGTAAGGGTAGGGCCAGAGAAGCCTGAATTGCACACACGCACACACACGCACACACACACACAGACACACAGACACAAAGCCAACATAGACACAGCGATAGATGGTCTTTTTGTGGATCACATTTCCCTTTATTGGCTCGGTGCGGCTGATGAGAACTGCACACTTAAAAAGAAAAAAAAAACAAGAAAAAAAGAAAATTAAAATCCACAAGAAATTCATACAACAGGTAGAGAGACAGAGGCGTTGATAAGGAGCGGGTGAAAGGCAACATGGAGGACATGAACTTACAACGCGACAGGATGCAAACCCCAAAACCCCAGAACGGAGAACCCCAAAACTCCAAACCCCAGAACCCCCAAACCCTCCCGCTCATCATTCACCTGAAAGAAACACCATCTCCTAAAAACACGTATATGCAGCACTCAATTCCCCTGTATTTCACAAAATAATCATCATCATCATCATCATGATCAGGTGTCCCAATTACACGGCTACTCTAAGCAATTTACAAAGCAGATTTTTAATTATTATTATTTTTTATTTTTTTTACATTGCAGTGAATTAGGAGTCAACATCAACATAATAGGACACACAACATCATTACCCACGCTCGGATCAGGGAAAATCATACAAATATAGATTTACTTTCCTCTGTTTGACGAAAGACGATCTGCGATCAGCAAGCATCCGTAAAAAGAGGTTCCCTCACCCACTAGCAATCTCATTATCAGCAGCTGCGCGGTGGCGAGACTTTTAATTAAGCTGGAAAAAGCAAGATTGCCTTTTCGAGTCACAAAACAGGCGATGCGATATCTGACTGAACCACAAAGAATACTGAATATTCCACCAATGTCAAATGAGTCCACATTTCACAACTCTTTTCAGCCACTGAGCCACATTCTGTGCATGTATCATATGCATTGGTTACCAAGGCTAGGCACTGGAAAATGACACCACAGCAGATATCCGACTTCTAGGTAACTCCATTCACACACACACACACACACACACACACACACACACATGTAGGCACATACACGCACAGACATGTGCACACGCGTGCATGCACGCAAATACGCACACACACAAACACACACATGCATGCACGCGCACACACACACACACACACAGTGGTGAACAGTTGGGTAATGAGTCGGGTCCAAAGCCTGCACAACATTAAAAGATAAAATACAACCGTTTTAAAAAATAATTTATTGCTTTTTTTCTTTCATTTTTTCCCTTCATTTTAAAATAAGCTTCATCATTATTTTTCATAGTGGCAACAGTATATTATTTTGTGTACAACAATATTGACATTCTTTTAAAAAAATCCAGGAAAGGGAAAGCCTTTGTAAACCGTTTGTTGGGCATTCACATAATCAAGCACATCTCAACAGAAGATATGCGTAAGCAAAATACCTGCAAAATCATTCTTATTGCTATAGGACTAATTACAAAAGACCACAAGGGAGTTGAAAAAAAACCTTTAAAGCTGTGTACAGCAGGTTCGTCAGCTACAAGCAGCACAGGTTATGAGGGTTCTTAGTTGATGAGATTATATTAATCATTTTTTTTCTGAAAAGGCATAAAAAATATTATAAACATTTATACTTTCTATACCCCCCTCCCCCAGGTTCAGTGTAATAAGAAAATTAAATATGTAAATAAATAGCTAAATTTGTAAGGTTCCCCCACCCACAATGGAGATAATATAAATATATTAATTAAAAGGCAGAAATAGATAAAACAGAACCCTAGAAATGTTTACATTTACAATCATGAAAAACATAAAAAAGTGTTTCACATTTGGTTGCATTTGGATAAACTATGGAGTGGGGAATTTTATAAAGAGATTTAAAAAAACAACACAAACTATAGTAGACATGTAACAACAGTTTTTTTGTCCCACACTAAAAAAATAAAACTAAAAAAATCCAACCCATCCACCCTCCCCCCAACCCCCATAAAGCAAGATCCAATTCAATACACTTTTCTATACTCATATCACACACTTGAAATGTCATGTTAAATGAAAATCACATTTCACCTCAATGTATTTATGTAATATCTGCAGATCAACATTCGTTGTTATGAAAATTGCCATCATTTAGAAAGGCTGCATTTTACAGTGCATAGCTGTAACAAAGAAAGAGCTTTACCAGATATGTACACAAAACAAAAATAATTTTCTGTCTGAACTCCGTTAATATTTTAATAGAATTTTAAAAGACACAGCTACATTTGCAGCAAATGTAGGCAAAAATCTTCTTATTACCTTTGATATTTTATGATTCTCTCTGCCCCCCCCCCCCACTGGAACCCAAGCCCCGAGTTTTAATAATGTAACACCACATCCAAATATCAGATTTTAAAACCACAAAAAAAAAGGAAAAAAGAAAAAAAAAAGAAAAAGATGATCAAAAAAGAAAAGTGCTGCACACTGGTGTTGCGTGGGAGGGGGACGAGGAAGCCATCTTTCCTGCCTTCCGCGCGTCTGTCCGCTGAGACCCACGTCGGGGGCGCGGCCAATGGGGTTTCCATGGCGATTCCCCGTACAGGGCGGAGCTTCCCGGTCCTCCAGCAGCATGTGTTTGTCGTGTAAACTTTAATCTTTTCTGTCCCCTTCTTTATTCTTTCTTTCTTTCTTTTTCGTCTTCATGCACGCAGCAGCGCAAGGAGACACCTCTGGTCTCCGAGGCGATGCTCGCGTGCTGGGGAGGGGGGAGGGGGGAGGGGGGGCGCGGTGGAGGAGTGGTGGTGCGTCTCCCGTGGGGGCGAGGCCGGAGGAGGAGGAGGAGGAGGAGGAGGAGGTGTCGGGTCGGCCCGTCACCTCCTCTGCGCCTCCCTCAGCAGGCTGTCGAAGTCCAGGGAGTCGTACTTGCTCTTTATGGAAGCCGGGTCGAAGTCGTCCGTGTGTGAGTCTGGAAACACACACACACACACAGACACGCACGCACGCACGCACACGCACGCACGCACGCACACACGCGCACACACGCACACACACACACACAGACACACACACACACACACACACACACAGACACGCGCACACACACACACGCACACGCACACACGCACACACACACACACACACACACACACACAGGACCGTTACTGCAAGCCTGACCCACACCCCCGTTCATGGTCCAGAGGGGATCAGTGCACTACCCCCCCCCCCCCCCAACTTTTGAAACGTACCTCACAGTCCACCTCCCCAAGTTAGTTTTTTGCCTCCCTATTCATAATCACAAAGAGGAGGTTGGATGCCAATTAACTTGTGTAAACTCTCAATGTCGCTGTCCAGAATATTATATTTAACGATCCTGTTCTTGGAGATTTACCATCCTGCAGGTTTTCACTGCAACCCTAACAATGCACATTTCACTCAACAGCTAAGAGACAACATTGAGCTGCTAATTCGTAGAATCAGATATGCCAAATTCTGGTTAGGATGAAAACCTCTGAGGACAGTAGATGTCCAGGAACAGGGTTGGGCGTCCCTGGTTTAGGTGGATTTGAAAGCACGCTGCGGGATGGTAAATCTCCCCTTGAACAGGACCGAGCAGCCCTGACCTAAACTATAATATTAAGACTCTTTCTTAGTTACAAATGCAAAGTCTCTCTCAGAGCAGAGACCTGCTTCTTCTCCACTGGAGTAAAGGGGTTTAGTGTTTTATTTAAATCTACAACTGCAGGCCTCCCTCTCAACCCCAGGATTCCATTGTGAAACCCACATCACACCCTCTCGCCTATGATAACAGACTGCGCCCTGCCCCCTGCCTCTGTTAATAGTCAAGGCTTAAGTCTTTTTTTTTTTGGGGGGGGGGGGGGGGGGGCAGGGGAATGAAACACAAACAAACACACAAATAAATAAACAAACATTCTGATGGGCAGCCAGGCAGATTGCAGCTGTCTGATTGGCCAGCTAACTCCTGCCTATAGCCAGCTGGCAGGGGTCAGGGGTCAGGGTGAGGTTGTGCTTTTTTTTTTTCAGACTCTGCGGAAATGGATGGAGCTCTCCCCCTCCCCTCTTTTGGCTCTGAGGCAGGTGTGGCAGTATTGGGGGGGGGGCTGGGGGGGGGGGGGTCTGATGGGACCTGACCTTGCCCTCCAGTCTTATATTTTTCATCTGAAATCACCAGGGAAGCCGCACATTAAATATACATGCGAGTTATAAAAAAAATTAATGATTAAGGCACAGGAGGTTTAGCAGCCACACTAGTGCACTCCCCCCCCCCTCTCCAAAGACCCCAATCTCACACGACTGCAATATTTATTACGCGCGCAAATACATGGAGGTGCGTGACGGATGGCGGGTCTCTGCTATCTGGTGATACGCGAGCGCTAACCACGAAAACACGCCATATTTCCGACACCTGGAAATACGGGGACCCCCCCCCCCACCCCCCCGAACTCTGCCTGATCTTCAGGGATGTCTGCAGACATGCGCCTGATCAGTGTGAACATCCAGCCAGTGTCCAACATCAGCCTGATCCATTTCCCACAATCCCTGAAATCGGGTGTGAGGTCACAAATGCGTGATTAGAACGTTCTGAACTGAACATTCTAATGCTGATGTCACGATCACTGCTGGTGACTGACAGCAGTGGAGTTCTAGAACACTGACTTGGAATTTTAATTTATTTTAAAAACATTCCAATAAACCTTGTTTTCACAGGGTTAAGTGAAACTTATGAAGTGTCTGAATGATTAATAAATAATCACTTCTTACCCAAGTCTGTGTAAGTCGATCTGCAGAACTGCTTGCGTCCGCCGAAGCACATCTCGAACCTGGGCTCTTTGGCGCGCCGCAGGGTGTGTCCGTTCTCCAGGGCTGCCATGGCGTCACAGGTGTAGCGGTAGGTGATGAAGCCGAAGTTATCCCTGCAGAGGAGAGGAAGGGTGCAATGGGAGAATCAGCGCCAAGACAAAGCACAGTCACAGCTGTGATCCGTCAGTCACAGTCATGACCTGTTACAGTCAGAGTCATAACCTGTTACAGTCAGAGTCATAACCCATTACAGTCAGAGTCATAACCTGTTACAGTCATAGTCATAACCGGTTACAGTCAGAGTCATAACCCGTTACAGTCAGAGTCATAACCTGTTACAGTCATAGTCATAACCGGTTACAGTCAGAGTCATAACCTGTTACAGTCAGAGTCATAAACTGTTACAGTCAGAGTCATAACCGGTTACAGTCAGAGTCATAACCTGTTACAGTCAGAGTCACAACCTGTTACAGACAGTCATAACCCATTACAGTCAGAGTCATAACCCGTTACAGTCAGAGTCACAACCTGTTACAGTCAGAGTCACAACCTGTTACAGACAGTCATAACCCATTACAGTCAGAGTCATAACCTGTTACATTGTGAGAGGGACATAGACTCAGGTTAGTTAGTTGTGCTGTTGCTAATCAAGACGAAGAGCAGCTGATCCTCCAACCCCATCCATCTTTCTGCTTCCCCCTCCTCCTCTCTCCCACTCTCTCTTTCTCTTATTTCTCCATTTCCCTGTCCCTCTGTCTCTCCCTCTCTATGTCTCTCCCTCTCCCTTCCCCTCTCTCTCTCTCTTTCCCTCTCTCCCTCCCTCTCCCTCTCTCACTCTCCCTCCCTCTCCCCCCTCCCTCTCTCTCACCCTGTCCCTCTCTCCCTCTCTCCCCCCCCCCCCCCTTACCCGTCGTCTCTCAGGTTGACGGTGCACTCCTCGATTTCGCCGAAGACCTCAAAGCGCCGCTTCAGCTCTGATCGGGTGATGTCGGATCTCAGCCGCCCGATGTACACCACCCGTCTCTCATCCTGGGGAGACCCAACAACCCCGCGTGAGAACCAGCACCAGCACTACAACACAGCAGGGCAGGCGGGGAGGGAGGGCTGGGATAGGTGAGTGGGCGGCGCTCAGAGTGAAAAAAGAGGTGGGGTTTGTGAGTGGGCGGGGTATGTGAGTGGGCGGGGCTCAGAATGAACAGGAGAGGCGGGGTTTGTGAGGTGGAGACAAAGACTCCGGAGTGCTCGAGTATGACATCATAAACACAACACTCAGCCACACACAACAGCCACACAGCCACATTTTCACACGACTGCAGATAACGCCACACGTTCTACAAATGAATACTCTATGTGTAAGCTGAACGAAAAGGAATGCAACAAGGGATAAACTGGGTACAGCACTCTGTGTTAGTACAAGGCTCTGTGTTAGAGCACACAGGACTCTGTGCGTGCAGGACTGTGTTAATGTGTGCAGGACTGTGTTAGTGCGTACAGGATTCTGTGTTAATGCATACAGGCCTGTGTGTTAGTACAGGACTCTGTGTTAATGCATACAGGACTGTGTGTTAGTACAGGACTGTGTGTTAATGCATACAGGACTGTGTGTTAGTACAGGACTCTGTGTTAATGCATACAGGACTGTGTGTTAGTACAGGACTGTGTGTTAGTGCATACAGGACTGTGTTAGTACAGGACTCTGTGTTAATGCATACAGGCCTGTGTTAGTACAGGACTGTGTGTTAATGCAAACAGGACTCTGTGTTAATGCATACAGGCCTGTGTTAGTACAGGACTGTATGTTAATGCATACAGGACTCTGTGTTAGTACAGGACTCTGTGTTAGTGCATACAGGACTCTGTGTTAATACATACAGGACTCTGTGTTAGTACAGGACTCTGTGTTAGTGCATACAGGACTCTGTGTTAATGCATACAGGACTCTGTGTTAAAGCATACAGGACTCTGTGTTAATGCATACAGGCCTGTGTTAGTACAGGACTCTGTGTTAATGCATACAGGACTGTGTTAGTACAGGACTCTGTGTTAATGCATACAGGCCTGTGTTAGTACAGGACTCTGTGTTAATGCATACAGGACTCTGTGTTAGTGCATACAGGACTCTGTGTTAATGCATACAGGACTCTGTGTTAGTGCATACAGGACTTTGTGTTAATGCATACAGGACTCTGTGTTAAAGCATACAGGACTGTGTTAGTACAGGACTCTGTGTTAATGCATACAGGCCTGTGTTAGTACAGGACTCTGTGTTAATGCATACAGGACTCTGTGTTAGTGCATACAGGACTCTGTGTTAATGCATACAGGACTCTGTGTTAGTACAGGACTCTGTGTTAGTGCATACAGGACTCTGTGTTAATGCATACAGGACTGTGTGTTAATGCATACAGGACTGTGTTAATGCATACAGGCCTGTGTTAGTACAGGATTCTGTGTTAATGCATACAGGCCTGTGTGTTAGTACAGGACTCTGTGTTAATGCATACAGGACTGTGTGTTAGTACAGGACTGTGTGTTAATGCATACAGGACTGTGTGTTAGTACAGGACTCTGTGTTAATGCATACAGGACTGTGTGTTAGTACAGGACTGTGTGTTAATGCATACAGGACTGTGTGTTAGTACAGGACTCTGTGTTAATGCATACAGGACTGTGTGTTAGTACAGGACTGTGTGTTAGTGCATACAGGACTGTGTTAGTACAGGACTCTGTGTTAATGCATACAGGCCTGTGTTAGTACAGGACTGTGTGTTAATGCAAACAGGACTCTGTGTTAATGCATACAGGCCTGTGTTAGTACAGGACTGTGTGTTAATGCATACAGGACTCTGTGTTAGTACAGGACTCTGTGTTAGTGCATACAGGACTCTGTGTTAATGCATACAGGACTCTGTGTTAGTACAGGACTCTGTGTTAGTGCATACAGGACTCTGTGTTAATGCATACAGGACTCTGTGTTAAAGCATACAGGACTCTGTGTTAATGCATACAGGCCTGTGTTAGTACAGGACTCTGTGTTAATGCATACAGGACTGTGTTAGTACAGGACTCTGTGTTAATGCATACAGGCCTGTGTTAGTACAGGACTCTGTGTTAATGCATACAGGACTCTGTGTTAGTGCATACAGGACTCTGTGTTAATGCATACAGGACTCTGTGTTAGTACAGGACTCTGTGTTAGTGCATACAGGACTTTGTGTTAATGCATACAGGACTCTGTGTTAAAGCATACAGGACTGTGTTAGTACAGGACTCTGTGTTAATGCATACAGGCCTGTGTTAGTACAGGACTCTGTGTTAATGCATACAGGACTCTGTGTTAGTGCATACAGGACTCTGTGTTAATGCATACAGGACTCTGTGTTAGTACAGGACTCTGTGTTAGTGCATACAGGACTCTGTGTTAATGCATACAGGACTGTGTGTTAAAGCATACAGGACTCTGTGTTAATGCATACAGGCCTGTGTTAGTACAGGACTCTGTGTTAATGCATACAGGCCTGTGTTAGTACAGGACTCTGTGTTAATGCATACAGGACTCTGTGTTAGTGCATACAGAACTCTGTGTTAATGCATACAGGACTCTGTGTTAGTACAGGACTCTGTGTTAGTGCATACAGGACTCTGTGTTAATGCATACAGGACTGTGTGTTAAAGCATACAGGACTCTGTGTTAATGCATACAGGCCTGTGTTAGTACAGGACTCTGTGTTAATGCATACAGGACTGTGTTAATGCACACAGGCCTGTGTTAGTACAGGACTCTGTGTTAATGCATACAGGACCCTGTGTTAGTGCATACAGGACTCTGTGTTAATGCATACAGGACTCTGTGTTAGTACAGGACTCTGTTTTAGTGCATACAGGACTCTGTGTTAATGCATACAGGACTGTGTGTTAAAGCATACAGGATTCTGTGTTAATGCATACAGGCCTGTGTTAGTACAGGACTCTGAGTTAATGCATACAGGACTGTGTTAATGCATACAGGCCTGTGTTAGTACAGGACTCACTATGGCTTTGTGCCGCTGTCTCTCCCGCTGCTCGGCTCTCTCATACTCCCTCTTCTCATAGTCCCGGCGATACACCTCCCTCTGCATGCACTCCTGCTGGTACTCCTCATAGCTGTCATACCTGCAGAGAGAGGAGGGTTAGACAGCCTGTACACCTCCCTCTGCATGCACTCCTGCTGGTACTCCTCATAGCTGTCATACCTGCAGAGAGAGGAGGGTTAGACAGCGTGTACATTTACCTGTGCACACACACACACTCACACACACTCACACACACACACACACACACACACACTCATACACAAACATACACACACATGCATCACTGTGATATAACCGTTTCTGCTGAGCGAGCGCACAGACAGGAAACTGAGTGTGATGTCAGAGGGGGGAGGAGCCGACGAATCCTTGCAGTAAAGCAGCGGTCACGCTGGGGAGGATGAAGGTGAAGCTCAGGAAGCTCAGGTGAGCGCTCACCTGGGCCGGCGGGTGGAGGGGGAGCGGGACTGGGACCGGGGCCGAGCGTTCGGGTTTCTCTGGGCCCTGGTCCTGGAAGTGCTGGAGTCTCCATGGCAACGGTTCCTAAGCAAAAGGAACATTGCCAGATGCCAATCAAACACCTGTCTGCCAACAATTACAGTACAATAAACATTTTACATTACAGTCAAATAGCAGACTCTCTCATCCAGAGACACTTTAAAAAAAAAGCTTACTTTTCTATACAGTCCAAATATTTACTGAAACAATTTGGGTAAAGCACTTTAGCTCAGAGGTACAACAGCAGCAACAGCCCCCCCACCTGGGAATTCAGCCTACAGACACATTTCCCTCTCCACTGCACCACCACGGCACCCTAAAAAAAGAGCCGAAAGGATGCGGCTGGAGGCGAAGCTCACACACGCAGAACAACACGTCCCTGGGTTTGGCTCGAACACCAACCGGCTTTTTCGACAGCAGCCATATTGCGCTGTGACAGGTGACACCTGCCACACCTGTCACTTCACCAAAGGGCGGCGGGACGAGATTGCGTTTGCACACTGCCGTCACCGGGCAGGGCGGACGGAGGAGGGTTGCCATAGAGACGCGATCGAGGGCTCGTAGCGGTTTGTGTCGCCGCGCAGTGTCAGGTGAAGTGCTAACGGGCGCTAACGGGCACTGCGCCGATGATCGTGCGCAGCGGGAGGCGCTCTTCGCTCGAACACGCCGCCGTCTCCCAACGACGAGCGGGAAACACGTCCAGCTGGACATTTCCAGGTAAGCGCGGGAGAGTCTTAAAGTTCTGCCGCCGTCCCAAGAGTTCAAGTCTTACAGTTACTCCACAAGAGGGAAGAGTACGATGGATCCTCTTACAGGAGGCACGTGTATTTAAAAAAGCCTTCATTAAACTGGCAAACCCATACTGGGAAAAAACAAAACAAAAAACAAAACCCAAGAGCACAGGGCCACCGTGTTCAGGAACGAACGGAAGAGGCCACTTCCTGCTCACACAGGGATTCTTGCTTTTAAACTTTTCCAGTATCGATTCGCCAGTTTCACTAAAGACCTTTTTTATATACAGCTCATCCAAGAGAAGTGCCTCAAAACTCCTCCCTCCTGTAAGATATTCACCCCCCAAACGGATGTCTGCTGTATATTTCACACACCCATATATCCCCGGTCTCAAACCCGGAGAGGAATATCGCGGGCGAGGGCGACGTCTTGCTCGTCAGCACCGATGCGAACCCCATCTCAGCTCCTCCTGGGGTCCAGCCCTTCCAATCGTTCAGTTCAGATTGAAATTCCGTTTCATCAACTCCAATTCGATTCTAATTCCCCCACCGTGAAATAATATCTGAAACCGACTCGCCAAGTGGAAAATCCCCCATTTTTATTTGATGTACGAATCATTGTCAGTTTATTATAATCACTCACTACAAAGAAATATTGATTTTCATAAGAGCCACTCCAGTTATGTGAATAGGTAATTACATACACTATCATATTGGAATACAGCATGAAAAAACATGAAAAAAGTAAATTATTCTCTGAATCATTAAGCATTAATCGGTGGCCAGAAGAGAACTGGTGGACTGATTCATCAGGACAGCCAGCTGTCACAGGCCAACCCTATGGACCAAAACTACAGACCAAACCTACAGACTAACACTACAGACCAAACTACAGACCAATCCAGCAGACCAAAACTACAGGCCAACCCTACAGACCAAAACAACAAACCAACACTACAGACCAATCCAGCAGACCAAACCGACAGCTAAACCCTACAGACAAAAGCAACAGACTAACTGCACAGACCAGACCTACAGACCAACTTCCCAAATGTACCTTGAAAGTGCAATAATATTCTATTTGGGTACTAATGAGCACCTTTCCCAAGAAAAGTTTCAAATCAATTACGTATTGCAGGCTAGGGGTATAATTTTATGTCCCTATAGGGAATCACCCCGGTGACAAGTGTTTGTACCTTTATGGGAATGTTTTCATACTTTTCGTCTGCACGTGCAGCTGATTCCTTGAAAAACAGAAACTGAATCTGAATCACTACCAGACCTAAATAACACGTCGTGGACTTCCCATGAAAAATGAATCATGTTGTTCACGGCGCTCCACACATTTGTGAGTAAACGGAACGGCTGATTAATATTAATGAAAGTGCACCGAATACAAACCCAAACGGCCGCGAACGAGCAGGAGACACGGTTAACGGCCGTTTAACTCAGGTGGACAGGACCTGGGCTCTCAAATCACTGCAGGCCTCTCCTCTCCATATCACGTTTACAACGCCAGCTCATTACCCCCTGCACATCAGCAAAACCATCAATATCATTTCCCAGCATGCCGTGCGGCTGTAAATGCTCATCAAACAGGCTGCGCGGTCTGCTGAAGGTGCTAACCCCCCCCCCCCTCCCCCCACCCCCCCACCCCCCACCAGATAAGACGGCACACGGCAGCTGCCGCAGTCTTCCGCAGGGAGGGGCAGGAGAAGGAGGGGAACCGGGGGGGGGGGGGCAGGATGGGGGAGGAACCGGGCGGAGCAGGATGAGGAGGGGAACCAACGATTCTTACATTCTCTTGGTGTTACACTGTTATGGTCTCATGGTGTTACACTATTACGTTCTTATGGTGTTACAGTGTAACGTTCTCATGGTGTTACAGTGTAACGTTCTCATGGTGTTACACTATTACGTTCTCATGGTGTTACAGTGTAACGTTCTCATGGTGTTACAGTGTAACGTTCTCATGGTGTTACAGTGCAATGTTCTCATGGTGTTACAGTGTTATGGTCTCATGGTGTTACAGTGTAATGTTCTCTTGGTGTTACAGTGTTACGTTCTCATGGTGTTACAGTGTTACGTTCTCATGGTGTTACAGTGTTATGGTCTCATGGTGTTACAGTGTAACATTCTCATGGTGTTACAGTGTTATGGTCTCATGGTGTCACACTATCACAGTCTCATGGCGTTACACTATTACGTGTGAGGTTCTTAGGCTCTTACCGTGAGGATGAGCGTTGGCATGGAGACCGGGAGCACAGCCGTGAGCTGGGTGAGCGGGAGTAGGAGCGTCTGGGAGAATGGCGGTGGGTCCGGGTTCTGGAGCGGGACCGTGATCGTGATCGAGACCTGGACCTGGGCCTGGACCAGCGCAGGCGCTGGGGGGACAGGCGAGATTTGGGCGGGGAGACGGAGCCCCGCGAGGGGGAGCAGCTGGACGGGGAGCAGGACGGGGAGGAGCCCTCCAGCAGCAGGTCGGGGTGCGACGCCTCCCAGGGGAAGAGGAAGCGCTCCATCTCCTCCTCGCTGTCCTCCAAAACTCCGTCCAGGACCAGGCCGGGGGTCAGGCACCCCCCCGGCAGCCCGCTGGGGCAGTCCTCCCCCGCGCGCCAGTCCTCCCGCGCCACAGGGGGCGCTGTGCCCTGCGTCGTCCCCTCCTCCCCGCCGCAGAGGGCCTGGCTGGGGAGGCCGAAGTGCCGGGTGAGCTCCGCCCGGATCTCCTGGTCACGCAGGAGCTTCCGAGGGCCGGACGGGTTTCCGGAGGAGGGCGGGAGTCTGGGGGGACGGGGCGGGTCCTCGACCCCCTTCCTCCCCCTGTCCACCCACTGCCAGGCCGAGGAAGAGGAGGAGGAGGAGGAGGAGGAGGAAGGCTCCGCGGGGGGCTCCCGTTTGGCTGCTGCGGAGGCCTGGCAGTAGTCATGGTCACCGTACAGGCGCTGGATTGGCCGCTTCCCCCTGCGGTCCTCCGGACCCCGTGGGGGGGGCAGGGCCGACGCCCGGCTGAGCTGGGCATACAGCTCGCTCTGCTGGGGGTCCCTCCTCATCCCGCCCGCCGGCAGCAGGCAGGGGGCGGGGTCAGCACTGCCGGCCCTCTGATTGGCCGGGGACGGGGAGCCGGCTCTCTGATAGGGCGGAGGAGAGGACGCTTTGGTTTTGATCGTAGCTTTGAAAGGACTCTCTTGGCTGGCTTTGTGAGGAGGTGTGGTGGGCGGAGTCAGACCTGGGGGGGGGGTCAACAATCAAATAATATACATATAATTCTGAAGAATAAAATCCTTCAACAGTTTATTGAAGCACAACAGAGTTATTCACCTGCATTGATTACGCATACTTTCGCTGTGCTTAGAGTTCATTAGAGTATAACATCTCCATCCATCCATCCATCCATCCATTATCGATACCCGCTTATCCCTGGTCAGGGTTATGGGGGGGTGGGGGTCGTGGGGAGGCTGGATCCCTTTTGCTTATTATCCTGAATTGTGTGTGGCTCTGGTTAGGACCCTCAGGTAAGAAAGTGTTTCGTTTTTTGTTCTCACAAACACACACGCCCAGCTGTGTTCGGCTTCTAAAGTTCCCAGTTCCTCGAACGGGAAACCAAGGCAATGGTAAAGGTGGGAAAATCCACTTTCACTCGACAGACTTCTGGATCTGCAGTTTTTGTTCTTGAATAAGGCCTACTCATTGTGTTAAGAAGCTGGCTTGCACAAGGGCAGTGGCTACTGTTTGACACGGAAGTCACTAAAAATCCAATTATTAACCCCCCTCCCTCACTCCGCTCCTTGAGCAAACAGTGACAAGCACCTCGTGCACGCAAGCTCAATCAGAGTATCAACCGCAACTGCAGACACAAGGTCATTATCCGCACTATACCGCACTGTTCAGAAATGACCTGGCAGCACGTTGCATGCTGCACTGGTGCATCCCCATGCGCTGGGGCACTCTAATGCGCTGCTGCATCCCCATGCGCTGGGGCACTCTAATGCGCTGCTGCATCCCCATGCGCTGGGGCACTCTAATGCGCTGGTGCATCCCCATGCGCTGCTGCATCCCCATGCGCTGGCGTGTTTCTGTTTTAATGACAGAGGGCTGCCCTGCAGCTCAGCTCTCCTGCGACTGCAGTGTTACCTGCAAACGTGGGCGATGCACTGGACCTCGGCTAATGGGCCAAAGTAAATAAATCAATAAATAAACGAATTAAATAAAACCTACAAATAAACATGCCAATGCAGTGGACATCGCTTCCCAGCCCTGTCCCCTGCATGATGGGGGCTGTTCTAATGAAAGTCTGCGAACGGGTTTCTGTGCCAAAGCCAATCTCAGATAATGCCATTAAACCTGTAATGAAAGCCTCGTGACTATTGGTGAGGGGGAGGGGGAGGGGAGGGAGGGAGGGAGGGAGGGGGGGGGGATGTTAGGGATCCTGCTGTTTTGACCCCGCTGCCCCCCCCACCCCCGCCCCGCCCCCCCCGGGCCCCCGGGCCCCGCCGATCCTGTCATATTTATGAGGAGACAGATGGCAGCGGCACACGGGGGCCTCGCAGGCAGGTTTTTACGGCATTGTTAAGGCCTAATACATTCCTCCATTCAGCACACTCATACAAACACTTCAATCTGTCCCTCCGGCTTTCCGTCCAATCTGCTCCGCGCTGCGGTGAGCCCGGCTCTCCCTCCACCCCCCCTTCGTTCCCAAAACTGCTACCTGTCCCAACACTGCAAACAGACCCACCGACGCCTCTATTAAAACATGGATGAGCACACGACGACGGCACCGTTACCCCAGAGCACACGGCCAAACCAGCCAGCTTACCCCCCCGCGGGGTACAGCACTGACTACGCGGGAACTGCTCAGAACTGCAGTACTGTGCTGGGCAAGGGCTTAGCCCAGGGGTTTACCACCCTGGTCCTGGAGAGCCACAGGGTCCACTGGGGTCCCCAGCCCTGGTCCCAGAGAGCCACAGGGTCTGCTGGGGCCCCTAACCCTGGTCCTGGAGAGCCACAGGGTCTGCTGGGGCCCCTAAACCTGGTCCTGGAGAGACACAGGGTCTGCCGGGGTCCCCAGCCCTGGTCCTGGAGAGCCACAGGGTCTGCTGGGGTCCCCAGCCCTGGTCCTGGAGAGCCACAGGGTCTGCTGGGGCCCCTAAACCTGGTCCTGAACAAACTAAAGACTGTAAGCGGATGACTTGAGTGAGCAGATACGTCTTGTCATCAGCACATGAGCTGGAGATCTGACCAATCAAATCCCAGAGAACACAGCAGCCATTCTGAGCACTATCTCCCCTGAAAATGTCCCAAAACTGTGGCACCTGCAGATGAGATTTTTATCTCAGCTGGCTCTGAAGGGCATCACATCGTTATTCTGCCAAAATATCTGCAAAGCTCACGTGACTGAGACTGAGCAAAAGATAAAGACACAGGCCGCATTATAAACTTCTACTTCTGCAAAATCGCTTCAGTCCGCAAGTTACACCAAGAGGCTGGGCGGTGAGCCATATTTTTGGTATGAATTCACGCAGCGGAATGTGGGTTTGTAATACTGACATCAGTGGTATTTTATTGTTTCTCATCCAAATAATATTAAAAATTGCACATTGCAACAGCATGATAAAGAATGTTGCATGGTAAACCTGAAGTGAATTGTCACTTCTGAATGAAAATCGCATTTTGTTTCTCTAGAGAAGGACAGGGGTTACACTGACAGTCTGGATACGGTTTGGATTCTCAAAATCAGACCGTACGCAAAATGCAAGCTGTGCAAAAATTGTAAATGGAGGAAAAACTAGTTTAATCCTCATTTAATCCTTTAAAAAATACTTTTTTCTATATTTCTTTAATATTTTGTATAGTATCATTTGCAGGCTGCACATTAGGATTTATTACTTTTAATGTTTACTTTAAATTTCTGAAAGTTATTTTTTACTGCATTTGTTACTGCATTTTGTTTGATCCTTACTTTTTCTAGTTAGAGAAAATGTCTGTTTATACAGCTTTTCTACAGTTACAGAATATATAGTTAACTTCCTGGGTAATTTGCATTGGAAAACCAAATACCATTAAATACCGTCATACTGTCAATAATATGGAAAATATCATATGATATTATGGTCATATCGCCCAGCCCTAGCAAGTGCTCTTCTTATTTCAGTCTGGACGGAAAACAAGGAGCAGGACATAAAGGTTCCGTACAGGGTCTCAACTCCACCAATCACAAAGAACGCTTCATCAAGCATATTTGTGTGTGTGTTTTTACCTTCTGTTTTATTTTGTGCTTTCTTTAACATTTCAATTATATATTTGGTCATTTATTGACTTCTCTTGGGAAACTGGATTTCCTGTGTGATGGAAAATTCCAGGCACCTATAGAAATCATCTTTATAATGGCAAGACCCTGCCCCCCCTCCCCTCCTGCCCCCCAGACCAGCAGATATTTAACAATTAAAGCAATTTAATCTCAAATGAAGCCGATTTCAGCTGGATACCCTTAAACTGTCCCTTCAGGATACATTAACTCAAAGCATTCCGGCTGTCCCACCCTCCCCCCCACCCCAACCCCCCAGCCCCCAAGTTTCAGAAGTAGTACTGAGGCCCCGCCCTCTAGTCCGAAGTTCAAAGGCCCCTGATCCGCCTGTTTTCCCTGGAAATGGCCCTTTCATGGGGAGTAATCCTGCAACCCCCGGGCAGGTCCAGCCTGAGGTAACATCCTTATTAACGAGGGGATAAATCAGGGATACGAAAACAGAGGCTTTCATGAAACTCCTGCCGGCAGAATTCTGGGTATTTGTGCCGTGCATTCTCTCTCTGGCCAAGGGCCAAGCCGAGCAGCAAAACTGAGGACTTATTAACACACAGATTAACGATGAACCTGGTCCCTAACACTGGCCCCCCTCTGTCAGCACTGCTCTATGCGCACACACACACACACACACACACATACACACGTGTACACACACACACACACACACACACACAAACATACACACGTGTACACACACACACTCACACACACACACACACCCACTCACACACACACACGCACACAAACATACACACACACACATGTACATGCACACACCCGCACATACCCACTCACACACACACACACACACACACACACAAACATACACGCATGTGTACACACACACACACGCACACTCCCACTCACACACACTCGTGCCCACTCCCACACAGACACACACACACGAGCACAACACACACACGAGCACACATACATACATGCAAAAATACACACAGTCTGCCTCACCCACTCACTGTCTCACACGCACACACACACACTCTCTTTGCAAGGGGTCAGCCTTTCCCCAGCATCCTAACTGCTTCTCAGAAACACTGATTAAATCACTAACACTAACCAATACTACCTTCAGACACAGGTGGTTCATAACAGAAAAAAAACAAGAAACCCTGCATCATCTTCACTGTTCAGTTAAAATCAAAATATCCGCTTCAGTTCGCCCACCACCATCAGTAAAAACATTTATTTTTTAAAGTTTGGATCTGAAATAATAAACCCTTCATAAATCATTCAGGCAAAAAAAACAAAAACGCTGAAGCCTACAGTTACACCATCACCAAACATTAATGTCATTCGGGCCTAATTACCTTCACCTATAGTTTCCACTGACACATGTAATTAATTAAAAAATAATAACAGTGCTGCCTCCACCACTAATTATCCCGCTCTGAGCACTGACCCCGTTTGGGGGACACAGCAATTAACATAAACATTAGCAAAAAAACATCAGGTACTTTTGGGAGCTTCGACATCGTACGAGTGCCATCTTTTATATCACATTTCTCTTTGCTCAGATCCTACGTAAGAGTGACAAGCACGTTCTTCACGATGCTAAAATTACCGTAAAACCTGGTGTATAAGATGCTGTCTTCACAAAGATTGAAGACAATACACCGGTCTACATTATTTTCTGTGATTTACGGAAGGATTCAGGCAAGAAGACCAACCATCAAATGAACTAAAACAGGAATGGAGGAAGCCAAAATTACTGAGATATAATCTAAAGAAGCTGTACCCAGGATTAAAACCAAAAACCTTCTGCTCCTCACTTCCCTAACTGGGCAACTTACATTTACCGTACATCTTTTAGCTGAGGCTCTCTTCCAGACTGACAGGCAGAATAGTATCATACAGGTTTATAGCAATAGTACAGAATAGTATAGTACAACAGTATAGTAATAGTACAGAATAGTATAATGCAGTCGTATAGTAATAGTGCAGAATAGTATGGTACAGAACAGTATAGTGCAGCTGTATAGTAACAGTATGGGACAGTATAGTTCAGAATAACACAGCTGTAGAACCAGCTTAGGTCAAGCGCCTCAAAATAGCAGGACGCCACCTAGGATTGGAACCTGCAACCTCTGGGTTACAAGCCCAGTTCCCCAACCGTTACACTGCCCTCGTAGGCGTGGCCGAAGGCGTGCGGGCTCTCACCTGGAGTTCCGGACAGCTCCACGCTCAGTGCACGCTCAATGGTCTTGTTCTCAAACGGCGACTCCTTGTGGTCACTGAAACAGAAACGGCGTTGATTTAGCACTGGTTGGGCAGGACAAGGGGGCAGCAAAATGCTTCTTTTTAATGGTTATATAAATGGAAATGAAAGGGATAAATGCCTCAATGTTTTTTTTGTGTGTGTTTTTTTTTTGTCTGGGGTTATGTTCTGGTTCCTCTATAAGATTCTCTCACTTACTTTGAAGACTCTGGGGTCAAGGGAAGTGGCAAGGTGGTTGGTTTGGCTGTAGAACACAAAGGAGGATGGGAATTACTGAACTAGAACCCAAACATCTCCACTTCAGTCTCAGATCTGATCATTAACAGCAGCGTTTTGTTGCAGACCCTCGACCCACAAGGCTATATTTTTTTAATATCTTAGTTCGTACTTTAAAGAAACAATGGATTCTGGCATTAGACCCCGTTTGTTGTTCTCTGTTGGGATGAAATGGCGGCGAATTCCCTCCAATCCATGGATTTATTTTTCTAGACTAACTGACTCAACTGAACAGAACAGAAAATACGAAAAAGAAATAAAAAGAAAGAAAGAAAAATAAAAACAGACACCAAGCAGAAAACTGGGTGACACCAGACGAGAAAATTTCAGAAGTAACTTAGAAGCATGCAGAGAACCAAGAGAAGGAAAGAAGAGGAAGAGGAAGAGAAGAGGAAGCTCGTGCGGCCGTTCCCACGTTTGGGAGCGTCAGCCACGGGACGCCTCAGAGTTAAAGAGCAGGTCCGTCACAGCCGAGCTCTGGGGTGCCCCTCGCACACTGGGCACAGGGGGTGATCCGGGCAGAAATCGGGTGACCAAAATGTTAGATTCCTAAATGTGAGCTGCGATAGCCAAGCTTCACGCCACCCGCTAACGTGCTAACGTGCTAACCCCCCAGCCCCCTACGGCCAGGCTAAAGCTGCTGTGTGCACCGATACCCGGTACAGCTGGCTGACTGTCTTCAAAGCGATTGTTAAATTACGATTAGCACAAAAAGGGGGGGGTGGGGGTTAGTATGGAGTCAAACGGAGGATTTAGTCAAAGCAAAGGGGGGGGGGGGGGGTTGGGTTTTGGAGGGGAGGGGAAGTGAGAAGAGGGGGGGGAAGAGATTTAGCAATGGTTACCTAACAGCGGGAGGACCTGGTCGTCAGGGGGGGTCGCGAGAGCCTGTCTGTGTGGGACGGGGGGGTCGAGGTCACCTACTGAGATAACACAGGCTGGGAAAGGGGACCTGGGGGAGCCCGTGAGATCATCGTCAGCACCCCCACCGAAAAGCCCCCGCCGCTCCCCGCCGAGCGGGCCCGGCTCGTCCCGCCTCCTAACGGCGACCGTGCCGTGCCGAGGTGTCTCGCTAGACGAAGCCCCGCCCACGCCCTGGAGGCACCGCCCACACCGGCCCGTGGGGCTGGTCTCCCGGGGAACGAGGGAGTAGGAGTGCAGGTATCTAACAAACCTGGCGGCAGCCTGACCTGGTTGGCTCTCTAAATTGGGCCGGGGGTCACCGTGGCCAATCAGAGTTGGGGATTCTGGTTCAGCCCGCCCCTCGGTGGCGTCGGCCCGGCGACCGCAAGTGCAACCTCCCCTCCTCATCCTCCTCCTCCTCTTCCTCTTCCTCGTCTGCCAAGCAGCGCCGGCGGAACCGGTCGCTACGGCGATGGGCAGGACCTCACCTCGCTGGTGATGCTGATGCTGTTGCTGCGGCGACGTCGATGTCTTCTTCTTGGAGGAGGACGAGGAAGCAGAATTGAAGGACAAGGAGGAGGAGGAGGTGCAGGACAGAGAGGAGTACGAGGAGGCGGACGAGGAGGACGATGACGGAGAGGATGAGGAGGGGGGCGAAGAGGAGGTGGCCCCGCCCGTGTCCGTGCAGCTCCTCTGTGCTTTGGTGTGGTGGGGCGTGGCAGGGTGGCGCGTGTCCCCGCCGGATGTGAGGTGTTTGAGCAGCTCCACGCAGGGCCTCCGTGACCCCCGGTTCTGCTGAGCACAGGGACCCCCCCTCTGCCGGCTGCTCCAGGGGCTCTCCAGCTGCGAGAACACACCCCAAAAACACGCATCACAGCACGGAAATCTTTGATTCCAATTCAGGTCATGGTGCTCATACAATTAAGAACGGTATTACCACTTAAAACCTTCAGTAAATATTCAGCCTTATAAATGAATAGAGACTAAAACACAAGCCATATGCCTCACCCAGGACATGCAGTAGCTTAGGAATTAAGAAACAAGACCAGGTCAAAACCCAGTATATGGCTGGACCGAACCGGCCGACCAATGGTGTAACTTCATCACTCACTCAGTCACTCACTCAGTCAGTCACAGACATTTGCGTTTATAGGGCTGGCCCCGCTGTTGCGGTCCAGCCAAGAAGTCACTTAATATTATCAGTAGCATTGCACTTCAAAATGAATAATGTATTAATTAACTTAAATCAATGTTATAGCACAATTAATAATAATGTAATAACTTAATTATTTCTGGACTGTGATAGCTTAATTTAAAAAGGCACACGGCCCTGATACACTCACTGTTCACTCCAAGAACAAAGACGGTGGGAAAGAACTGCAATTTATCCAGAAATAAAAAAAGATTTAAACAACGACTGCCGCAGAAATGAGAGGATAGTTAAAATTATATTTCTCCAAAAGGGCCACACCATCAAAATTTCACATTCCTACCTTTGTACAAATACAGATTTGCAAAATAAACGCGTACTTAGTAAATAAATATAAATGTAGTTACACAGAATAGTTTCAAGCTCACCAACCCTAGAGCTTCACACCAAAACAGCGAGCGGTGGCATCATGCAAATAAGATCACAGAGAGAACAGAATGTGCTTAAGAAATCCCAGTTCAACAGTAAACATCCTTAACCGCTCCACAAAAACGACTCGAGGCATGAACGTAAACTGTAAACACAAGACCTTCGTTTTCTCTACTGCTTAAAAGCCATTTTCATTTTCCCTGGGCTAGTAGCAGTTAGCTGCTTCTCCAGCAAAACTGGGTTATTTTAATCATTCAGGAGATGCTATTAAGTTAAAACCTCGGGGTTTTGGCTCTCTTCTAACACAAGCAAACCATTAAAGTGAGCTTCAGCGAGCGACGCAGCGGCCTCAGTGCGAAACACAGAAACCAAACGGCAATCAGCGGGGGCGTTTCATTATCAGAGAGAGAGGCGCCGGAGAACGGGGGACCAGTAGTTAACAATCAGGACTGCGATAGGAAAACAACAGGGTAACTCCCGCAACGGCAGCACAGAACTCAAGCGCGCGAGCACAACGGCCGCCGACAGCTGCCAGGCGGAAATAAATAAATAAATAAATAAATAAATAAATAAATAAATAGATAAAGGCAGGTAGCTACCTTGGCCAGGGCGGCGGACGGCGGTCGGCTCCGCTGGTTGGCAGCTGCATGGCTCTGCGCCGCGCCGCCCGCGCGCGTGCCGTAGCTCAGCTGCGCGTTGGCGGGAGCAAGCAGGAGTTTCTTCAGCTGCGGGAGGACGAGAGAGGGGCGGGGGTGAGAAAGGGGCCGTGCGCTCCTCCAAAAAAAGAAAAACATCTGCGAACGACCCCCCCCCCCCGGGTGACTGATGGGATTCCGTCTCCGGGTTTCGCCGCCGGGACTTATGGGTTAAGAAGTTTTTTTACTTTTTTATTTTTATTTTTTTAAGATTCTCCATTTATTTCGTTCCGTCTTCCTCTTGCACCTGCCGCGGCTCTCTAAACTCTTAACGTCTATCTACACGCCGGTAAAACCAAAGCTGTGACATGCACTGGTGTGGCGTGCAAGCGGAAAATAATTAAAAACAATAATAACACGACTTTCATCATGAAAAATAACAAAATAAAAAAGACAATAGGAAAGACGCAGTTGTGAAGCAGGCGTGGCCGAGAGCTTTCTCAGCAGAGGGCTAAACGAACGTGTCTGAATACCAAATAATTTCAGCAGCTGCCCGGCTTCGCTTTGCTCTGCTGAGCCACGCTTTGTCACGGAATTATGAATCATTTAACGCGATTAACGGCAGCTTGAAGTTATTTAAAATAAAAAGGCATTTCAGAAAAACACTGTCCAAAAAGATTTTTTTTGTTTGATATGGACATACGTTCAGTGCAACCACAATGACGTTGTGGTCCGTATCTTTTTGGTAAAATGTTTTTAAAAAGGTTTATGTTCTGTTAACCCCAAATGCAGTATTTCAAAGTCACCTTAGTATCACAAAAAAAGTTACTGCTGCCTTTGGAAAGATTTTTTTTCCCCCACAAATTTGTCACATTGAAGTTAATGTCGAAACGCTCGGCGGGCGGGCCCAAATCCAGGTAATGCTGATCGTGGGAGAGGCGACGAGGTCACCGTCTCCGGAAAGCGCCAGAAGGGATCTGGCCTCTCAAAACCAATACCTATTTCCTGAAAAATAACCTGACATTTTTTTCCCCCTGTAGTGCAGCAGCACAGCTAAACATAAACCTTGTTTTAATTTGTTACTCAGAATGAAGGACAAAGGGCAGTGTGGTTATACCAGGGGAAAAAAAGGGTACATTCGAGCCAAAAATGAGCGGCATTAAATGTTAACTGAAGACTTCAATCTGGGAGCGTGTCGCGGTCACGTGGGGTCACGTGGGGTCATGTGGGGTCACGTGGGGTCACGTTGAGCGCATGGTATTGACAAGCTGGGGGAACGTATTCTCGGGGAAAGCGCCTTAAGGAATCTCACCAGGGAGGGCTCCTCGGACTCCGGCGTCTGGGCGGGGCAGGTGGGCGTGGCGGCGGGGGAGGGGCAGGTCCTTTCGCTGCCGTTGGCCACGCCTCCCTCAGTCAGGGCTTCGAAGGAGGGCAGGCCGTCCTCGTCCACCGGGATGCTGTCCAGCGTCTCCGTCAGCACCGCCAGCAGGTTGGCCTCGCTCTCCTCGTCAATCTTCTGGAAGGGGGGCCGGGCGCCGAGGGAAGGAAATCCACAAAACAATTCATTTACTTAAAAAAAAAAAAAAGTTGTTTTTTTTTATCCGACACTCAGAGCACGCTAACACTTTTTAAAATAAACTATTACTTTAGCTGTCAGGCAAACATCTGCTCCCCTTCCGTCCTCTTGAATATTCTCTCTCTCTCTCTCTCACTCTGCACAAGCTAGGTCTGTCAGTGTTGATATAATAATGTGTCACTATTCCTGTTTTTCCAACAAACAAAAAAATAAAATGTCATCGGCCAATAAGGAGCCGGCGCAGAAAATGAGTTGTGGCTGTAAACACATGCACACCACATCAGACACCGCTTCAGCGACATATCAATCTTTAATTGCACTTGTCCTGAGCAGACACACGAATGAATAAACAGACAGGCGCAGGAGGAAAAGCAGACTGGTTAGGACCAGACGTGTGCTGCTGCAGAACCTGCGCCATCCCCCCGACCGGAAGCCTTCAACAGAAC
>CM077288.1:67843472-67845972 GCA_039654925.1 Anguilla pacifica
ATAAACACACACACGCACACCCACACACTCAAAATAAACACACACGCACACCTACACAAGCACATACAAATGCACACCCACTGAAAACAAACACACATACACAGCTACACACGCACATACAAATACACACCCACTCAAAGCAAACTCACACACCTACACACACACTCCGTAGCGTAAATATGAACGAGTTCCCCCGGTGGGTTCTCCCGGCGGGCTCCCCGCGCTTGTTGCCGGGTTACGCGAGGTTCCTGTTAGACAGGAAGACGGGCGATAAGGCGGAGTAGTGCCGGAGCTTAAGTGAGCAGCCCAAGGTGCCCGTTAGAGTAAGTGAATAATAATTATATTAATCTCCACAGAGAGGGAGGGAGTGGCGGTGAGCTCCTGTCTGCCGGGGCGCGGGGATGACGGACTGGAGCTCACCCACGGCTCACTGGCAGAGGGCTCACCCCCAGCGCATGAATCTCTCCACAGAGCTGATCTCTGGGACGTGGACACCCCCCCGCCACGGCTCCATCTCCACGCCTCTCAGGGCGTTCAGGGAGCTTCTAGCCCCCCCCCCCCGTCCGCTGCATTAGAGGACCCATCACCCCCCCCCCCCATTGAAATGAACAATGGAGGCATAAGCTCTACTGGGCGTAGGGATCTGAGGTTCTGAACTGAAAACCAGCAACCAAACGGGACCTGCAGGTGAGCTGAGTCACCTGTGCAGGAAACCCCCTTAACTGATCAATTATGTGATGGGTAACCGCGGAAACCAGCAGGCCCAGCAGCTCTCCGGCGGGTTTGGTACCCAGTATCATCACGGCTAGGCCACAGGGACGTCCTGAAATACAACTAATCTGAATCCGTATGAAAAAAAAGTAAAAGCATTTTTTAAAAATGTATTAATTTACGCAAAACGTCCGCACGTGCGGTGGGTAACCGTTAAAAGCAAACGATCTTATCGTCACGGAGACCGCAGCAGGAGGACAGCACCCGTGGGAAAGCTTTATGCTGATTGGTTAATAAACCCATTAGATCGGCTTTTTGGACCCAGCATTGACCGAAGGCGAAAGCAGCTCAGCCGATGGCTTTGACTTTGCAGGGTGAGGGGGGGGGGGGGTGGGGGTATTACCTGAGTGGATCACACCGCCACCCCCCCCCCCCCAAATCTCTCAGACAGGAAGTGGTGCTTCAGCGAGGTAAACGCTGGGATAAAAATAAACCACTCCAGCTCTTCGGCGACCGCCTAAAAAAAAGGAGGGAGCGGAATGCTGGAGCGGAATGCTGGAGCGGAATGCTGGAGCGGGACAGCACTCCGGAACAGAGACTCTGGAACCAGACAGCAGCAGGAGTATGCGCCCGGGAGCAGAAACTGCACCCTGAATATCAGATTACAGGGTCATCTTATGCCACCATAGATACACACGCACGCACACACACACACAGACAGACACACACACACACACAGAAACACACATTCACACACACACACACACACACACACAGCACCGGAAATCTCCTGAATCAGTCCCGGATTCCTCTGCCTAGGCTAGTGTTCCCTCACAAAGCCCAAACACACTGGCCGTGTCTGCGCCAAGCAACGTTTCCAACACTCCACAAACTCCCAGCCTCAGCTTGATCTGCGGCCCTGATGCTTTTCTGATGAATCGACCCAAAAGAGAGAGGAGAGGAGAGGAGAGGAGAGGAGAGGAGAGGAGAGGAGGGGAGAGGAGAGGAGAGGAGGGGAGAGGAGAGCAGAGCAGAGGAGAGGAGAGGAGAGGAGAGGAGGGGAGAGGAGAGGAGAGGAGAGGAGGGAGGAGGAGAGCAGAGGAGAGGAGAGGAGAGGAGGAGGAGAGGAGAGGAGAGGAGAGGAGAGGAGAGGAGGGGAGAGGAGAGGAGAGGAGAGGAGAGGAGAGGAGGGGAGAGGAGAGCAGAGGAGAGGAGAGGAGAGGAGAGGAGAGGAGAGGAGAGGAGGGGAGAGGAGAGGAGAGGAGAGGAGAGGAGAGGAGAGGAGGGGAGAGGAGAGGAGAGGAGAGGAGAGGAGGGGAGAGGAGAGGAGAGGAGAGGAGGGGAGAGGAGAGCAGAGGAGAGGAGAGGAGAGGAGAGCGGGACAGGAGGAATGGGAGGAAGAGTTGCTTTTTTCCCTTTTGCATTCATCTTTTAAAAGTCTGAGCCCTCTCTGACAGCCCGATCACCAGGGTGGCTTCCCTCCCTTTGCCCGCGTTATGACATCAGCAGTGTAAAACGCGACACCGCTATCTTTTTAATGAACGCTCGTTTAACGTGCGCCAGCTGCCGCGTCTCCCTGCTCCCGATCGCGTAGAGGAACGGCAGGGTGTGGGCAGGGCGGCAGAAACAAGATGGAGCGCTGTGATGCGCTAATGTTAGCGTTAGCATTAGCATTAGCGCCGGCACACCTTCACACTCCTGAGAAAAGACACTGTGGCCAATTACATTTACAGCCAAATAAATCAAACATGGGCAAAAATGAACTGGTAGCAACTGAGAAGCCCCCCCC
>CM077288.1:67850972-67873472 GCA_039654925.1 Anguilla pacifica
TTGCCATAGCAACGGCAGATTAAAACATGACGCCAAGCAAGCGATAAAGAAGGGGCTGCTACAGAGGGCTGGGGTGGAGGAGGAAGGTGGAAAGTCAAGTTTCGAAGAAGGTGAGGAAGGCCAACAGCCAAAACATTCGCACTTCCTCCTTCCCCCGTCTGATTTCCCCGGCCTCCATTTTCCCCAATCACTGCACACTGTTACCCGAGACCAGACCAGCCCTTTCTCTACACTTTACACAACCAAGCAGGTGGATTTGTCAAACCAGAATGGAGTGCTGATTCCTTCTTTTCAGATAGGGGTCGGGGAGAGAGGGAGCCAAGGTGGAACGGAATGTTGGGTTCGTAGGGTTCTGACTCCGCCTCCCACGATCACCCCTAGGGCCCCCTCGGCCAATGATGAATAAGCTGTTCTGAATCTCTGCCGGAGGGCGAATCTGAAGCCTTCCCCCGGTCTCCAGGCCCGTCCCCCCCCACCCATCCACCCGACCCCCCCCCCCCCCCCACCCCGGCCTGCCCACGGCTGCTGCCTGCCGTTAACTCCTCAGGACTGGGAAAATTACCTTCGCTGGGGCAGAGGGCAGAACGGAACACCATCCGGAACTCCACTCCCCCCCCCCCTCGCCCCCCCAACGCACATTAACGACAGTCACAAGGCAGGTTGAGAAAGCACTGCCGGCAATTTGAAAAGAAGTAGGGAAAAAAAACACAGACATGCCAACTTCTTTTTTACCCAAGTGCTGGTCAGTCATTAATCAACTCTGGCACGTGGATGGGTGTTACAGCGGCCCCTATGGGCCAATCACAGTACTGCAGAACAGAGGCAATGCGGCCCAATGCGAGCCAGGCGCTCGGCAAGGACAGGACACACACACACACACACACACACACGCGTGCGCCCACACACACACACACACACCACACGCACACACACACACACACGCGGACACACACACACACGGGCACACACACACACACGCACACACACACAAACACACACACGCACACACGCGCACACACACACACACATGCACGCAGATCGATATTAAGATCGTGTGATAGAGTGTTCCCGGAATGCAGGCTTGGACAGGAAGAGGTTTTGCTGTCACAAGGCCTGACCTTAACGTCCTGAGCCCTGTGTCTCTTACAGCAGTGAAGCATGCAAAGCAGACTGCAGTGTCCCGTTCCCTAGCTGTGGTCAGACAGAGCAGCACCTAATACATCCCCCATAAGTCTCTCACACCACCATCCACTAGCACACACACGCACACACACTCTCATTCACACTGTCTCACACACATACACTCACACTCATGTGCACACACACGCACACACACACACACACACCACCTCTCATACACACACTCACTCAAACACGCTCTCACACACTCTCATTGTCTCACTGTCACGCACTCTCACACACTCACACTGTCTCACTCACACACTCACACACACACACACACACACACACCAGCTGTAAGCCCATGACAGAACAGTAGCTGCTGTGGTATTTATATCTGAGCCTTGACTCTGTGCCCAGCAGCAGGTCACATCACATTCATACAGCAGAGCTGCACAAAGCCCTGCAGGGGCCAGTCCCGGATCAGTCCCAGGCCAATCCCAGGCCAGTCCCAGACCAATCCCAGGCCAGTCCCAGGACAGTCCCAGACCAATCCCAGACCAGTCACAGGCCAGTCCCAGGCCAATTCCAGACCAGTCCCAGGACAGTCCCAGACCAGTCCCAGGTCAATTCCAGACCAGTCCCAGGCCAGTCCCAGGCCAATCCCAGACAAATTTCAGGTCAGTCCCAGGCCAATCCCAGGCCAGTCCCAGACCAATCCCAGGCCAGTCCCAGGACAGTCCCAGGACAATCCCAGTCCAGTCCCAGGCCAATCCCAGGCCAATCCAGAGCCAGTCTCAGGACAATTCCTTCTCCCCACAGCCATTTCAGCAGTCAGTAAGCAGCAGAGCAAATGGAGAAAAAGCTCCAAACATCACTGACATCTGCAAGCACTTTTGCGACGAAAGCTCGTCACAGCGCGAGCCAGTTCTGATTAAATTCGGAATCAATCCCTCCAGAAGCCTAATTCGGCTAACAAAGCACACCTCGATACTGATGAAATTCCCCTCCATTAAGTCAGGGGAACAAGACATGCATTCAGTACCTGCTCATTTCATGCACGTTGCTTAATTGTAGATTTTCCACTCCTGTGTGGTTTTGGTGCCTGTGACAACAGTATAAGGGTTTAAAGTTTTACTGCACAGCTTGGAGTGCATTTCACAACATGACCCATGACCGAACGAAGAGTTTGCTCAATGCCCTGTCCCTTCTTCGCATCCACTGATAACTTGGCTCGATCTGAATGAAAGACTCTGATAAGCTCCTTTCAAAGGGAGACAGGAATAGTGGGGTCAAAGGTCGCCACGGTATCACTCCCCTTTATCACCAAGAGCAATTTCACTCCGCGCATTCTGAGATCCAAAGCCCCAGTTTGTAAAGCCAGGCAATTGACCCATTTTATGGGTTTGTTTTTTATGAACTTCATGGAATCCAGTCAACGCCGTATACGGCTATCGGATCCTCCTTTTGATCTGGTACATTTCCACTCTCGCCCGATTAATCTATTACCACACAACTATGCAGGACAATCCCTTGTTCTCATGTTCTCACGTGAATTTATCTTTTCAGACCACGGAATTTCCTTTCTCAAGACACCTGATGCAAGTGAAACATTTCAACATTTCAGCTTTCATCAGCCAGTGATGGCTCTATAATCATTCAGAGAAAAAGACAGAGAGTGTGTGTGAGAGAGTGAGAGTGAGAGAGAGAGAGAGAGAGAGAGAGAGAGAGAGAGAGAGAGAGAGAGAGCGCAGCGAGGGGGTTAAAGGTCATTGTGAAGATGCGACGCTACAAGAGTCCATAAGCACTCTTACCTCGAACAGGTTTGACGTCTCGTTGCCATACTGACTGGTGATGATTTCCGATTGGTCGCTGTACCACTTGAGCCCGCCCAGAAAACTATCGGCATCCAGGTCACTGACATCGAGCTCGGAGAGGTCCAGCTCTGGGAGATCCGGGCAGAGGGGCTGGTCTTCACCCACCAAGGCAGCACACTACAGAACCAGAGAGACGGACAGGTGAACCCAAACATCGACAACCGCCAACATAACACCTTCTGGTGTGCCGAAGACCAGAACCTTAACCTTAACGATTATGCCCACATACGACTTCTAATGCCTCAAATTTTTTGTTGATCTAATTTTTGTATGCACTGCATTTATATTCGAGACAAAAGAGTACTCATTTTGTGTTCTTTGGTTTTTGTATAGTTTCTACAAATGAACTCAGATTTTATTCATAGGTTGACATAAAATAAAAGATAAACGTGTTAACCCCTCCAACCTGGCAGCCATTTTGGAACATCTTTACATCATAACCTATGCACTCCACGTCAAAATTTATTCATTATAATACACAAAGACTGCCTGAAGGAAATATGAGGAAAATTGGAAACATGAGCCCATAAAAACGCTGAAATGTTCGTAGAATTTTTATGGAGATGGACAGAGGGGAAGAGGCTGGAAACAGACCTGACACCGAGCTTGGTAAATGGACTGCATTTATATAGCGCTTTACAATTGATGCCTCTCATTCTCCCATTCACACACACACACACACACACACGGTGAAAGGCTGTCATGCAAGGTACCAATCAGCTTGTTGGGAGCAATTAGGAGTTAGGTGTCTTGCTTAGGGACACTTCGACACGCCCAGGGCGGGGGATTGACTGGCAACCCTCCGACTGCCAGACAACCACTCTTACCTCCTGAGCTAAGTCGCCCCAAGTTTCCATCGAGCACAAACATCCTGGAACACAAGATGAGCCTCCTGTCCCGTTCGCTCATTTTCAGCCGTTTGCGATGTTTCTCTCTTCTCGACTTTTCCCTCCACTTTTCTTCTTTTTTCCCCCACTTTCTTTTTCCCCTCCTACGCCAAAATCACACAACTGCACTGCTGTTGCTTTCCTTTTCTTCTCCTCAACAAGGCTCGGCTTTTAGATCCGTTTAAGAGAACAGCTGCGGCTCTCTCGCGAGCCAACAGGAGCGTACAGCTCACGGCTGTCAGAGGAAAGGTGTGTCCAGTCGGGGCTTGACAAGAATTCGACACTTCCAAGAGCGTGTGCACATTTCACCGGTACATTTCAGATTTCGCAGATGCTCTTGTCCTGGGTGACTTGCATTTTTTACATAAAAAAGAAACACAATCCGTTTATAAGGCAGGTATTTAGCGAAGCGATTCAGATGAAGCTCTTTTTGGAAATTGGCTGAATTACGTTGTCCCACCTGGGAATCAAGCCCAGCTCCTTTCCCATCAGGCAGCCAACCGCCTATGTCCGGGCGTATATGACAACAAAGCAAAAGAATATCCGCACACCGAAATGAAAAGCTCCCCAGAATTTACATAACCCACAGTGCAGCGTTTTGGCCACAAAGACCTTCATCGGGCCCATGGTCTTTGCGACCAAAACATTGTGTGGTTACTTCCATTAATTCTTGGGAGCTTTTAATATCCGTGTGTGGAATTTTTCTCTTCCCTTTTTTGGAGTTTACCTGCACCTGAACCCAACTTGGGCTGGATGTGCACACTAATATCTCTGTCGCATGTACGCGACGATGAACCTCTGGGATAGAGTTCAGTTGTGCACCAAGAGCAGACTGTGTTTTATCAAAGATGCACACCCGCATGCCGTGGGCTTGCGCATGTCACATGCATTCTAGCTGCTGAACAAGCTGAGTGTGTGCCTCTCGAGGTTCTAGCAATACTTCTCATTCAGTACACTGAGGAGACACAACGACTGTAAAGACCATGAGCGGCCATCTCCACAAATTCCTCCAACATGTCCTCTTCTTCATCTTTAGTTTTAACACGTGGCTAAATAGAGCAAGGAATTCTGGGTACATCAACAACGGATAAGGTCGGTGTCTATGCATGCTGGGAAGGCATCCTCTGAAATGCACTGGGGGAAAAAACCCTGGATATTCTGTCACAGAACGTAACATGGCAGCTACGCGCTCGCTGCATTTCGGTTTTGGGACAGCACTCAAAATGGCTGCCGTAAAAAGCCAACAGTTTTTCCCACTACTTCCGGGCACAAGGCCGGTAGGCCTGTGAGGAGCCGACTCATGACGGCTTCAGGCAGCCAATCAGACCAGAGGGCCTGGACGTGTTCCCTCTCAGGGCTTCCCCCGGTGTCTCCAAAGCCAGGATGATCCACTGCATGACACAGAGGAGTTCCACTGGTGTGACCCCATTTAACCCCACTCATCACCCCCAGCTTGATCTCAGTCCCTGTACCCAGGTCACAGTAGGACAGCTGATCTAGGATCAGTTTGGCCCTTTTTAGCTCATAACGGATAAGGCTAGGCTAAGGAATGGTAAGAATTGCTGCTAAGGTGATTTATGGACAAGCTCCACAACCGAGGATCAGATTTGTGCATCTGAATCTTCAGCACGGCTCTCTGGATTCAAACTGCAATCCACCAATCACCAGCTTCAATGCACAGCCATAGAGCAATCCACCAATCACCAGCTCCAATGCACAGCCATACAGCAATCCACCAATCACCGGCTCCAATGCACAGCCATAGAGCAATCCACCAATCACCAGCTCCAATGCACAGCCATACAGCAATCCACCAATCACCGGCTCCAATGCACAGCCATAGAGCAATCCACCAATCACCAGCTCCAATGCACAGCCGTAGAGCAATCCACACATCTCTCTAACGCTTTTAGCCTATACTTTATACCTATCAAACACACACACGTTCTCATCTGCAGGTGATGAATCTGAATCTGCGTTCAGTAGATGGGCAGTTGCTAACGTGGTCTGAAGTAAATGGTGGGTGCACTCTATGGGTGTGACCAACTTACTGGGTTTCTGACTGTTGAAAATAAAGGCAAATGTATCAGGAAGTTTCTTCAGAGTTTCTCTTATACTGTCCATGTGATGCTCTCCCTGTGCGCTCACTGGCTAAGAAATAGTCGCCTACTAGATCTCCTGTAGCCATCTGAGGTTCCTGGAGTCTGTTCCCAGGGTGTGAGTCACCACATCAACGTCCCTTTGATGTGAATTAATTCCAGGACTGATTTCTTCAGCCTACATCACTGATTTAGCGGCAGGATTCCCCGCTAACCTTTCCCGCTTTCCGGCTCTGCCGTCTTCACGCAGAACACAGAGGGCCCTGAAACCTCTCCTCAGGACAGGCGCCTCACATTTCAGCAACGACTCAAACACAAAACGACTTAAATAAAGCAACTCAAACACAACAACTTAAATAAAGCAACTCAAACATAACAACTTAAATAAAGCAACTCAAACACAAGGCCTTAAATAAAGCCTGCAGCGTACGGAGCAGTGATTGGCATGGCTTGCTGTAGTGGCCCAGAGGAACGGGGTGGGGGGGGGCTTCAAACAGACCGGCTCAGTTCAGCTCACTGGCGTGTGATTTACACACACACACACACACACACACACACACCTCCCATCGCATGCTTTGTGGTCCTTGCCAAGGACCAGGAGTCAAGTTCACAGCTTGTTTTTTTTTTTTTTGGGACAGGTGCGGCCCAGCTGTGTCGCCGGGACAACCCGAGGTGCCCTGGTGTGAACCAAGTGAGTGTGGGTCAGGGGAAGCCCAAAGGTCTACAACTGCACCCCCCCCACCCCCACCCCACCCCCCCACCCCACCGCCCCCGCCACACGTGCCACAGCTGAGCAGGACTGGGTTGATACACCCGTTACTACACCACACACCCTGAATTTCCAACACTACTAATATAAATATACAGATTAATTTCCATGGATCGTCAGCATATTCCTGTCAGGGACGGTGGTAAGTCAAAATAAAGACGAACTGGTCAATGCAACAATAAATAAATAAAAATTTAAAGTGTACACGTAATTTCGGTCTTCATCCAGACTTTCGTGAGTGCTCATGAAATAGGATAATTGGAACTGAGAGCAAGTGCAAACACTGACATCCGCTTTGATTTATATGCGCAGAGCGCAAAGGCGCGCGACGCTGCGGCCGAGCGATTAGCGAATGAGGGTGTGAGGAAGAGACTCGCTGATTGCAAAGGGTTTTTAATGACAAGACCACGTGATTAGATATCGGTCCGGAGGTAGGTGTCAACCGGACATATTCCAGTAAACATGTCAACGGGACCGCAGAAGCGGCAGATTGCAGAGCATAGGGGCTTGTTTTGACAAATGATAGCGGCTTATTGCGGCGGCCGAGGCGCTTCTCAAGAAAGGCATTATTTAAAAAACAGAGAGACCTCCGGTGAGGATTACAGAGAATAGAAAGTACTTTACACGCGGATTGACAGATACAGATGTTTTTGTATTATTACTCCGTTAAAGAAACGATGCGAACACTCGCGTCCATCAGCGTCCACAGATAAGTTTAAAAGACCCGAGCCAAAGTGCGAGATGCAACCGCACTCTTCGATTGTTTAACGTCGAAACTACTAAAGCGGTTTAAGTGCGTTCGGTCTGTAAGGTGGCATCTCGACACACCTCCGCTAGCAGTACAATGAGGTTTCGATAATGCATGCATGTGCTTAGTCTACTTGCGCCTTCTCCCCGTCCGGCGTATTTTAAATCGCTGGCCGCAGCCGCAGCACCGTAGCCCAGCCATTATGCTGGCTTCTCACGAAAGTCCTAAACTGAGAGGATGCAGTATTATTTTTCGAATATTGTGTTATGTTCGCTTTTATCGCGTAATGCATCCAGTGCACGCTTTTATCTATGTGTGGAATAATCCAAGTTCAAGGCGGTAGCCTGTCGCTTTACTTACCCGTTGTTGTCATGTTCAAACTTGTTATTTTTAAAAAGACAATTTCACTTAACGAGGCAGTGTTTTGGCGACGAGCCGTTCTGATTGTGCATTTTTTTTAAAAGCGTGGGTTTATGATAAGGCAAATGTACACAAACGCAGTAGTTAGCACTGTTCGTGGGCTGGACCTGCACGGGTAGTTATTTAACTAGGATGCTTATTTCAGCTCAGTTAATGGAAACATATATAGGGTCAAAAGCCACTGGGCACCGTTAAGCTATGGCATTCTCGGGCAGCTATACCAAGAGGTCGCTTGCTAGCGTTCCCCTGGTTATAACGTCCGTTAAATTCTGACATAAAGCGAGGACAACGACTGGATCGAACCGGGACAATGCAGTGTCGATGGCAGCGAAGGTAAAAGTTGCACTGGGATATAAATGATTAATATTTCGGGCGTTTCGACAGTTTCGGTGAAAAACCCTTCGCGAGCCAGGATAAATGTCCCCACAGCCTAGCGGGGGACAGAGCTTTCTCGTGACTGGAAATATTTCCGAACGCAAGGCGCGCGCGTGCAATACTTTCCAGCTGCAAGCGGTCCCGCTGAGACAACCAGCATCATGTGTTGGCACGGAATAAACAAAAAAATTCAAAAACTACTGAGATAAGCATCTCATACAGCAGAAGTGCACACAACCCCTCCTCCCCCCCCCCAGACACCCACTATATTTTCACAGAACCCCCGTGCAGTGAGTTATGAACACAGACAGCGCATCAGCAATAAAACTCCACGGTCCATCTTCCCCCAATCGTTCCGAAACACAACAGCTGAAAATTAGTTCGTAAATATTTGCTCACCTCAAATTCTCTCCACAAAGGGTCCTGCGTGCACCTGTCCCACGCCATCCAGGCACTGAATGACGATATGGAGAAAAATATATATATATATATTTACCGCAACTAAAAAGAAATCCACTATTTCTCCGCTAGTTCTCGCTCAGGGAACTACCCCCCTAACTGAGCATGAACCGAAGGCACCTGTCTTACAACCGCTTGCTGTCACATGACAAAGCTATTAAAAGTAGGCAGGGGAGTGACGGCTCGCGGCCAGTCCCCCCCACCCCCCCGTCCACACAACTCGAGTAAAGCCAATGACGTACTGTTCTGGCGGGCGGAGTCCAGAATACGCGTAGTAAATCTTTTCCACTATTAAACGGGTCGAGCCTTGCTCTTTGCTCCGCGAACACAGCCAGAGAGGCGCGGGGGCGAGACGCCGAGCGCTGTTCGCGTGAGCTGGCGAGCGCTCCCAAAAGAGCTAGTAGACGCTCCGCCTCGACTTGGATCTCGAGCACGTCGGTAACATCAAAACAAGTATTGATTACAGTTTTGCGAATCCGATACGCCAGTAAAAAGCTAATAGTGTTTCTGCGTTATGTCGTGTGCAGAATCCCAAACACTGTCGATCAAAAGTAAAATAACGTGCAGTACTACGATGTACTTAATCAAATTCAAACGCATTCAAATGCAAAATAACTGGATCTATAATTCTGGCATCTACAAAGTCATTATTGGAGTAGGCTACTTAGTTCAACGTTATTAATCGAAACCAAACTATGAGGGTACCCTTTGAACAACTAATCTAAAAGAGGCTGAAAGCTTTCATAAGCCACTGGCGAAAAGGGCGAAAATAAGTGTATGCAAACTGTAAACATGTAAGTTACGTAAGACGCATTTAAAGGTTTACAAGAACTTCAAAGGGACGAGAATTTTGAAGAACTGTTTCGCGGAAGTGCCATAATGCACGCTCTCCGGTTCCATACGTGCTGTAGCACTGTTATAACTCCACTGCTCACTGGCGAACGTTCGGAAGTTCACTCACGAAATGTGCTAATTGCTTCCAAGGTGTATAAACATGTGTTCAGTTGTTTGCATACTACAAGTGGGCTGCGCTATTCGCGCCGGGACCAGTATGCACTTAGCGCTGGCCCGGGTTGGCATACTGTCCGCACGTTCCAATACGCTTCACGGACAATTTGACTCCACGCCACCCAGGATCACGCTGTACTGCCAAAACGACCCCCCTGGCTCCATCGGGGCATTGTATAGATTCTTCCGATAGACTCCCGTTTCCATTGCCCTGCAAATCTATGTGCGGCTTTTAAATCGGAGTCTGTCTGTTGATTCATCTTCCCTTTTTTAATGTCTCCATTTTTAAAAATATAACAGAAAGAAAACTGCCATGGAGTTAAAAAAAAAAAAAATTCAGGAACACGAGAATGCCACGGTTAAAAAAAAAACCCAGTTCGCTCCAGAATCAAAAATTGACAGGAATTTGCCTTTATTTGGTCCTGCCGATCGTTTCAACCGACATAAGGGCATCTGCTCCCAGCGGGGGAGAAAACGTGTGCAGTGTCAACATAGGATGTGTACCAAACACATTTAACAGCAAACAAGAACCAAAGGTCTATGTAGACACTGAAAACACGTCGCGGGTCGTCTACCCGTTTTTCAGCAGGTACTTCAGTCAACGACCATTTCACAGGCACGGGTATTTTTAATTAATTCATTAATTAATTTATTAATTTATTTATTGGTCAAGGGATCTAGCAATCGTTACTCCAGCTGTTACGAACTGTTACTGTTCCTCTTGAAACCAGCCAATACGGATGTGTTCTGGTTAAATGCAGAGGAAGAATTTTATTTATTTATTTATTTATTTATTTATTTATTTATTTATTGACACCAAAGACAGGATAATCTCTCACAAGATTACACAGTGACAGCTCCGTAGAGGCCACAGGCTTCTGCCATTATGCACATTGCAGTGATGCTGCTGTCCTCCCTAAGAAAATAATTCTGGACTTTCGTTGCTGTCTTTTGTTCATATCATTCATTTCCCCTTTTGAATCCATCCTATCCCTGTTAAGGGAATAGTTTGGACAAAAGCGCGGCCCTTTCCAGAGTCCCGAGCGCTCGCAATTACCAGGAGCTGACAGTAAAACATACCGCGCTAATGCGAGCCGTCTGCAAACTGGACCTGTTTTCTGGTTTCGCTCTGCTACAGCGATTTAGCTCATTTGTGCATGCTTCCCGCGACAGCGTCCTTAAAATTAGCAAGCTGCACATGTCCCATTAAGTGTTTAATTGCATATAAAATTGTAAAATGGTTAATAGAGGAACACAATGTGATTTTTATGTAGCACAATAAAAGCTGTCTGCTCTCTCGGGAGGAGAGCAAACCTGCTTATCTACCACAGTACTGTACCCAACCCCCCCTCCCGCCCCCCGCCCCCGCCCCCGCCCCCGCCCCCCCACCATGATCTCCAACAGTGGCAGGTACGTCTGCAATGGCATCCGAATAAGACCCCAGCTTCTGTTAAAAATTACTACAATGCACACAAAGTCCTTACACCCTTTATGGTGCGATTAGATCGCAAATGTGTGATTAGAATGTTCTTAACTGAACATTCCAATTCAGATGTAACAGTCACTGCTGGTGACTGAAAGCAGTGGAGCTTCCAGAAGAATGACTCAGAATTTCCGAGAATTTTTTTTTTCCCCAAAAACCTACTTTTCAAAGGGTTGATGCTGGTCTGTGCCTAATGCCAGCCTTGCGATCAGTCAGGCGTGTCCATTATAAGGAACAGAAAAATACCAAGAACCCTGCCAGAGAGCCTGTGCTTTTCCACAGACAGCCCTCTGCACTACCCCAACGCACCTGTAACGACAACAGAAAGAAACCCTTCAATGAGTGCATATAAACAAATGCATATTTATATATTACAATATATCACTGTTTTGGAACTGAGGAAGCAAAGGCAACTAGAACAAGGTGAGCGCACCAAAACACAGAAGAGAGGTGACGGGGGTGCTTGCTGTGGGCTCGACCGCGGACGAACCTGAGATAAACCTGCTGGCCTGGACCCGGCTGCAGGGAGCAGTAATGACCGTGCACGCTGAACATGACCGACGCTGCGCTTGTAAACGAGCGCACCAGAGACAAACTGACAACCGGCAGCTCCATGCGTGGGCAACATTCGGATTCTTTGGGCCGCCAGTGTAAAACAGAATGGAGTTCTAAGCTGACCTACCTGGATAAAGGAAACACATTTATACAGGGAACTGCAGAAATGGAAAAGTAAAATGAAATAAAAGATAATAATGCATCTTTTAAGGCATTCCGTTGCACTGTCTGGCCGCAGTGCCTGAAGGTTTAACTCCAGTCCTGGAGGGCCGCAGCGCCTGCTGGTTTAACTCCAGTCCTGGAGGGCCACAGTGTCTGCAGGTTTAACTCCAGTCCTGGAGGGCCGCAGCGCCTGCTGGTTTAACTCCAGTCCTGGAGGGCCGCAGCGCCTGCAGGTTTAACTCCAGTCCTGGAGGGCCGCAGCGTCTGCAGGTTTAACTCCAGTCCTGGAGGGCCGCAGCGTCTGCAGGTTTAACTCCAGTCCTGGAGGGCCGCAGTGCCTGCAGGTTTAACTCCAGTCCTGGAGGGCCGCTGTGTCTGCTGGTTTAACTCCAGTCCTGGAGGGCCGCAGTGTCTGCAGGTTCGACTCCAGTCCTGGAGGGCCACAGCGTCTGCAGGTTTTTGTGCTTTGCTTTCTGTAAGCAGCCATTTTAGGACCCTGTGCGGAAATGCGGCAAAAACCAGACGACACTGCGGCCCTCTCAGATTTCAGATCCCTGCTCCAGAAGTTCTGAAAGCCGCCACCCATCTCCAATAAGATATTTTCTCTCCTTAAGTCCATTTGGAGTACAAATCTTTTTTGGGGGGGGGGGGGGGGGGGAAGGGGAAAAAAAACCAAGAAGAAATGCTTCCTTCTCTTTTGTTGCGTTTGTGCCTTACAGTACGTCAGACTTCTCAAAAAACCCTGCACCCCGGTGAGGCGAGGCTCTGCTCCCACTCCCATTTCTGATAAAACACTTCCTGACTGCAGCATCTCTGCGCTAGTCAGCCCTCAACAGCGACAATAACTGCAAAAAATAAAAAAACCGTGAGCGGAAATCTGCGCTTTAAAGTGTGTCGCTGCTCTGCGACAGCGTTCCGCAGCCTGCGCGTGTGCCCTGGGTTTTTTTCCCCTCGTCGAGCTCTCCGGGACGTCTGACGCGATGTTGCAGCTGCTCACGCAGGGGAGACGCGTTTCGGCGCACGCAACGCAGCGCGATGTCGAACGATGCGTCACGCGCGGCGACTGAGTCAGTATCCGGGGCGGGCATCGCGTCATCGCGTCATTGCGCACGCGGCCGAGCGGAGAATTTTAACCCGTTTCAGCTCCTCGCGTCCCGCAGAGAATCGGCGGCATTCTCTGAGCCCCGTGGATTCACAGCCTCAACGGGGCAGCCTGTCAGCACCGGGAAGAGAGCGCGTTGCCGGAGACTCCGAACTGCTGCAGTGAAATAATGTCTGTGTTGATGATGAAGAGGTGGACCTGAAATTCATAACCGTAGACAGGAGACTGGGATTACACTGGCCGGGCTGCTGGAACACAGGTATCTGAGAAAACGTCCGACAGACAGAAGGTGCTCTCTGTAATACCCTGAACAAGGTGCATTTACAACCGGCCCGACATTGCTGGGGTAAGACAGGGGGCAAGCAGGCTAGTTCCGCTGGCCTCATCGCTCTCTAGCGCCCACTCCTGGTCAGACCAGGTACATGCGGACGGATGCAGTGTGACAGATGCAGTGTAAATTCTGTGTAAAAAGTTGTGTATGTCGCTCTGTGTAACAGCGTCTGCTAAATGACAATAATGTAACCTCAGACTCACAACCTGAATTCGAATTGCTTCCTTCGCTTGGCGGATTAAGACGGTCAAAAAAAGTGACTCTTGGTAAAAACTGCCTTTTTCGATTCACGCGCATTATGGCTTGAGCCAGGTGCACTATGGGAAACGGAGAGGCCTTAAAAATTTAACGTTTGAACGTGCGAGGATTTTCGTCTTTTTCCAGGGCAAAATTCTCTCCAAATCCACCACCCCTCCGTAAATATCTCCCTCTCTCTGTTACCCTCCCCCCACCCCACACCCCCCACCCCCCCTGGAGGATAACCTGGGGTAATTTCCTCACATCTGTTCCAGCAACCGCCGCTGCTACTGCTGGCCTGGCCCCACCCTATAAAGACATCCTCACGCACCGGATCCAGGGCCAGAGGATTACCCAGCAGCACCCCTGTCACGTCTTCCGTACCTGCTCTCCGATAACACGAGCCGGGGTCCTCCTCTACAACGCATCACAAAACCCGGCCTGAGCCTCCGCAGCCCGTGACGTTTCTGGGAAAAAACGAGGTCGCTCGCAAAACTCCCACGACTGTGACCGTATGCAGTGGGTACCGTTAGCTGTTCTGCATGCTAATTGTGAGCAATCTCTGTTTTGTGTCATTAGTTTTTTTTTTTAGTTTGTTGCTTCTGCTTTGCTTCTGTAGAAGCGCAAGACCATTAAAAAAAAACTCTTACTTCAGTGCCGTTGGCAGAACCCAGTTTGCATCACTGATTCCCCCCCCCCCCCCCCCACCCCGTTAGTATAAAGGCACCTTTTCATTGGTGGTGGGGGGGGGGGGGGGGGGGTTCTGCAGGTTCTGGAATTCACCGTATCATCGATGGAGTTAATGCGAAAAACCATTTCCATAAAAAACCCGAGATAACGAAACGTTATTCCAGGCGAGGACTGCGACGGGGGAAGGGGGGGGGGGGGGGGGGAGTTGGCGGTTGGCCGCAGTAATTATGAGTCCGCCAACGGACCTGGAGGAGCAATGAACACGGGGAGTAATTTAAGAGGCAAACAGAGAGAGGAGCTTCAGAGTTATTGGACGGGCTTATCCGGCCGGCCGCCATCCCAGCACGAGTGCTTTAACAGGACGGGCGGCACACGCGACTGGACTGTCCGCCCTGAGGTCCACTGTCCCTATTTTACAATAATAACGTGCGTAGGTCTGGGCTCGATCCTGAGCTCAGGATCGTATGACATACGCAGAGCCTCAGACACTGTCTGTTCAGAACGAGGAGAAACAGAAGAGATTAGATCTGCTTTACAGAAACACACTGACCCGAGTCACGCGAGAGAATGTTTTTATGGGTCTTTCACTTGCATCTGTGGAAAAAGTGTACTTTGCCAAACAGGAATGAATAATTACTTTAATAATTACCTAAGCCGTATTTCAACCTTAGTTTCAGTTGTAAAATGATTGAGAGAGCCAACATTCTCCCTTTTAAAATTACTTCAGGACACCGATACACATACACACACCCACACACACTCTCTCTCTCTCTCTCTCTCTCACACACACACACACACACACAGACAAAACAAGTCAGCTAAAGTCAAAGTTAACTGCTGTTCAGTGAGTATTCATTAGTCATTTATCATGTGTGGGTAGGGTCTGTTTCAGCGAGGGCACTGCTGAATAATTGGCAGTTGGTAGATGTTCCTAACCTTTTATTTATGCTTAATTTACGGGACCTTAATGCAGAGCATCATAATCATTTTCACAGACACGAAACCGTGTGTGTCAGTGGTTCTGTCAGTTTTTGTGTCAGTGGTTCTGTCTGTGCTGCTCAGTGTTCAGCATGAGATTCTCCTCACCAGGGGCCCCTTTTACACGCGGTGGGTTCCCGTGTTGGGAAGGGGGGGGGGGGCGGGGGGGTTGAGAATTGAGGCCTGAAATAAAAAGAGCATCTGTCCTACACTGTGCCCTGTAGCTCAGAGAGAGGAGGAGGGGGGAGAGAGAAAGAGAAAGAGAGGGGGAGGGAGAGAAAAAGAGAAAGAGAGAGTGTGGGGAAAGAGAGGAGAGAGAAAGAGAGAGAGAGAGAGTGGGATACAGAGAAAATGTGAGTGAGGGGGAGAGGAAGTGGGAGAAAGAGAGAGGGAGGGGGAAAGAGAAAAGGAGAGAGAGAGAGAGAGCAGATAAGGATATATTGCATTTAGATGTGTTGTAAAAACAGGCTGAGTATCTCATCTCGGCTCTGCACTTAAAAACGTAAATGTGTGCGTGCGCGCGTGTGTGCGTGTGTGCGTGCGTGCGTTTGCGTGTGAGTGTACGAGTGCCTGCGTGCGCACGCGTGCACATGTGCTTGGGCATGCGCGGGTGCGTTAGGTCTGCTGGTTTGCCTGCAGTCCTGCTTTAAACACGCTAGCACTCCCGCGCGTGTGCGCTGTGGTGAGGTATGAAGCGGATCGCTGTGTGCTTGTCGGTCGGCTCTACCGCACATAGGCTGGCTGGGCCTGGCACAGGACCGGGAGATGATGAGCCACAGAGTGGGACTCCACTTCCATGCCTCGTCTGGTAATTCACTAAGGGGCGTGGCCATCTACAGAGCTGTTTCAGTGCACCTTCAGAAGCAACAGACACGCCCCTTATCAACCAGAACCTACCGTAGGGAGCACTGACTCGCCGTTACTGTTCTGACTTGGCTAATGCTCACTGTGCGAACTGGACTCGATGTTCACGGCCGTGAATAACTCTTACACAATGAGCACTGTCCCTTATCTGACCTGCGTTCTGTTAGCTGTTCCAGCGACCTTCGGTGTGCACTTACTGTACGTCGCCTTTGATAAAAGGTGTCTGCCAAATAAAAGGTAATAATAATAATAATAATAATAATAATAACTGAAGAAAAACAGCAGTTCGCCGTCTGGTTAATATGTAATATCTGTCATAAAAGCGGCGATGTTTGCACACAGGCCCATTGGTGCAGGTACACCACCCGGGTGTACACAAACAGCCGCCGTTTCCGTGGGAAGGCAAACAGGGGCGCGTGCGTCTGGAGTTCAGGCCTCAAACTCGCTGCACTTTCGATGACTCGCTTCGGCAGTTCTAAAACCCCCCCCCCCCCCCCCCCCCCCCGCTTTTCGGGCCCGGAGCGTCTCGGGGGGGGCCGCGGGTAATTTGGTTTATCGCTGAAGGCCCCCGCACTCCGCTATCAGCTGTCAGCGCGCGGGGGCCCTTGATGTGCGCGTTTATGACAGGCCCAAATCCCTCCGCCTCTGCCTGAGATATTCAGGCTCTGAAAATCAGTACTTTTCTGGTCAATCAGCAAAAAAAAAAAAAAAAAATCACATCCCTGCGTGCTGTCCTGTACTTATTGAAAGAGAGTCTTCTAAAAACTTTGGTCTGAGCTGTTGTTGCAGCCTGCCAAGGGATTCTTGCCAGTCATCTCCGGTCCAGTACAGTATGTTTGATCAACCGCAAGAGGCCATTTTGCATGTTTTTTTTTTTTCACAAATAACAACTGCAGTGAAATTTTGCAACTTTGTTTGCGTTTACCTTTTTGTGAATTTAGACAATTGCGGAACTCGCAATAAATGTTAAAGGGCTTTGTGCCTCAGATCTGTAAAATATTTTATTGGAGGATGAGTTAATCTTTTATAAAAGTGAAACAGTTTTTTTTTTTGGTAGAAGTGGAGAAACCGAAACTGGTCCCGACTCCAGCAGCGACAGACCGCTGAGGCGCAGCGGTTTTTGGCGTCGCGGAGTCACGGTCAAAGCGGGCGGCCATTTTAGATTTTACGCCGTGGGATTTATGCGATTTGTGCAAAAAATACCAGACCATTGTTTGGACAGGTCTTAGGAATGAAAGAAACGTGTCTCCTGCTTGAATAGATTTCAGAAGCTGAAGTGAACAGAGAGAGCAAAGAGAAGAGAGTGACACACTGCGGGCAGTTTGGCAGTTTAAGCTCTGGGTGTAAACTCCGCTTCCCAGCAGCCTCGGCGTGAAACACGAGAGATCGACCTGTTTGGGGGATACAGTACGGCCGTCTTCAAGCGATGGCGGCGACGACGACAGCATCTTTTTTTTTTTTTAGTGGCCCGAAAAAGAGGGAAGAAATCTCTGCCTTACGACCGGGAGGTAAAGGGAAGTGTGGAGAGGGCGGGGCCCGATCCTGAAGCCCCGCCCCCCTCCCCCCAGCCAGGAAGAATACAGCGTAGCAGCAGAATGGATTTACCGTAATCAGAGCCTTGCTAATGAAAAAGAGGCTAGCGCTGAGCAAGGCCTCCACCACAGGAGGAGCTCGGTCAGCTGGCCACACTGCACACCTTTCCTCTCACAGCCAGAAACAATAAAAACAGACAAAAAAAAACTAATAAAAGAGGACTTCACACAAGTGGAACAGTAACGCACAGGCCTCTCTCTCTCTTAAGGAAGCAAAATGGCCGTTCTTGTGAGCAGGCCTACTGTTCTGAAGAGAATCGGCAGGGAAGTCCCGTTTCAGTCCACGTTTTCTCAGACTGCTGCGAAAAGCCTTACGCCATCATAAAATATCTCATCGAATCATCAGATTTCTGTCCTCCCACCATGGCCCAGGAAGCACCCCCCCCCCCCCCCCCCAAAAGAGGGGGAGCCCCCACGGGGCTGGCTGTCAGGGGCACCCCGGCATCCAGGAGGGGGACAGAACAGTGGTACCCCATTTTTCACAGAGGGGGCCCTGCTGTCAGAGGAAAACTACAGGGGCTGGGAGGCAGTGGAGAGAGAGAGGGAGAGAGAGAGAGAGAAAGAAAGAGAGAGTGAAAATGAGGGAAAAGAGGGAGAGAGGGAATCGGGAGAGAGAAAAAGAGAGAGTGAAAAAGGGGAGTGATAGAAGTACGGGGTAGGCAGGAAGAGAGAAATGGGGGTGGAGAGGGAGGGAGGGAGAGAGAGAGAAAGGGAGTGGAGAGGGAGGGAAGGAGGAGGACCCCAGTGAATAAATATGAGACGTCAGGATTCCGTCCCCCCCATTTCTCAATGTCAGGTGATCATATCCCATGAAGCCCTCAGTGGGTCCCAAAACAACCCCCCACCCCTTCCCCTTCCCCCACCCCAAACCCCCCCCCCCCCCATACTCCTTTCACACCGGCACGGTCATCACAATCACAGTGCCTGAGCTGGGCAAGAAGCACATAAGAGTGCATCCATTCAGCCAGCCAGACCACGCCATTTACCCACAAACCTGCCTAGAACACTCAAAATGCCTCTGCCTCTACCACCTGACCTGCTCAGCTGTTCCAAACTTAGCCAAACTCTGTGTAAAAAAACTAAACAAATAAACAAATAATATTCCTGATATGAGAGTGGAATTTACCTAATTTCTACCTCTGTCCCCTTGCTCTACCCATGGAACTCCAGAATACCTTGTGTAATTCACTCGCTTCAGTTCCTGTTATGAATATAGTTAAGCGATGGTCATCTCCTACTGCTCTCTCTGCGTCCTGACCTGACTTGGAGAGATGCTGGTTGGGCAACAGGTGTTTCTGACACGATATCGCAGCTCATGAATATTCACGAGGTGCGCCAAACTGGAAAGACAATTCAATGTTAAGAACGTGGAGCCTGCCATCTGGCCGACCTACAGGAGCTAACTGCAGGTCCGTTTGAGAATAGAGTCAGCGTGCGCAGTGGGTGGAGCCGGGTTCTCATCAGTGAACCTGTTACCCGGCCCGCAGCCGGTACCAGGTCCAACGGTCCCAAAAGCCCAAAACCTCTCACCAGGCCCCTGTCAAAGACCTGCAAACTTTATCGTGCCCAGAAAAGATTTTTAAGAACTTTTTTTTTTTTTCCCTGCTGCAGTCTCTCAAACGTTCTGCTTGCATGCTGGGATAATGGAAGAACATGAACCATGCTGTGATGTTTTCTTACTGGTGAGGAAAAAAACTGAACAACTCCACTAATAACAGACTGTGTTACCGCCAGCCGAACACCAATGGTGATCGTTGGCTAGTACTTCCCGGGTACTCCTATGCTTCCCGGAAGTGTATCCACCAGTCACCTTCGGTGTCATTCAAATGGTTGTGAGCAACGTGCTTCGTTATTGGGTGGAGCTCCTCTCTGTTTTCATACATGTGTGATGACAGCTGAACTGCCCTATTAGTATTTTTTTTTAATCATCTCTGCTTACATGGTTAATGTGTTCATTGACAGCAGAGACGGCGGAGTGTCCGTCCCTTGGGGTCTTACAGCCGCGGAGTGAATATTGCATTTCAGCAGTGCACAGAAATTAAATCTCACCCCCTGGCTTCGGCGTTCTCTGTAACTTTTTAACCGGATGGAGCCGCCGGCCTTGCCAGATAGCATTCTGTCGCCATCTCGAGCGTCTGCATGATGATGACCGGCCTGTCGTTGGGTAATTACCGCGAAAGCAACGCAGTCTTGGACTTGAGGAAGCCGCTGTGGTTTTTTTTTTTGGCACGGTGTATAAAACCGCGTGACCAATCGGTCCCAGGCTTTCCCCCTGGACTGTCTGAGCACTCTTCTCCGGAATGTTCTTTCACTGTTAGCTTTACTGTAAGCCTGCGGGGTTCTAGAACCCCGTCGCTTATGGTCACCAGCCAGCGATTGTTACATCAGCATCGGAATGTTCAGTTAAGGAACATTCTAATCACGTGTTTGTGTGATCTCGAACCCCATTGGCTAAAATGTGCATTGCATTCCTGTGGCGCCCGATCGGACTGTGTGGGGGAGGAAGGGTCCGTAGTCACAGCTCAACCTCTCTCGCACACGTTTACTAGCCCAAGCTTGGGAGGTGTGGTGCCCTCACCCAAGGTGATTTTCACAGCTTGCGCATGGTCCGTACAGACAGATCGCTCCCGAGGGAACTCAGGTCAACGGGTTTGCTTGAAAGGTGGACTCACGCAACAGGCTGGCCAGGGTAACGAGACCGGTTTTCGAGTGCGATCAGTGAGACAGCGAGGCAGCAGACTGCCGGTTCAGCGAGAAGTTTTAGAACCCACTTTTAGAATTCCTGCTGGAGGCTGTAGAACTTGGGCAAACATTTCCTCGACATAAAACATTTAAATACATTTAAAATTACAAGGGTCCAGTGGATCTGTATGCATATTCAGCCTAATACTAAAATTAAGAAACTTTTTTTCCCTTTGAATTTTAGTTATATTTAGATAAGAGATGTCCTATCTTCCAGACCATCTATTTCATGGTGTTGCACCATTCCACGGACTCATCAGTTTGCGAAGACGTTTCAGGGGACCAGTAGACCTTCTCACCACTGCTCCTGCGAATGCTATCACGCCACAGTCTGCACACATGAGGGGTATCTGCCGTTCGCATCTCCACTGAAAACAAACATGTTTATGGGAGACAGCTGTCCGTGTGTCTGTTTGAACATGTGCTGAGTGATCTGTTCTTATACACTGTTCCCCTATGGCAGCAATTCCACGAAAAACACAGCCCCCCCACCCCCCACTACCCCCCCCCCCCCCACTGCCCATCCATATCTTGGATGTGTTCCAAACATAAATGCAATTCATAAAGCACAGAGAGTTGATAATAATTAATAACAATAAGTCATAATAATAAGTGTTGCCTTTTTGATGCCAAATCATGTCTGAAACATATATTCATGTTATCAACAATGATAAGTAATAATGGCAGTAAACCGATTTGTAGTGGAGGTCAGTTTCAGAGCCCCAGAGCAATAATGGCAGGAAACCGATCCATAGTGGAGGCCAGTTTCAGACCCCCAGAGTAATAATGGCAGGAAACCGATCCGTAATGGAGGCCAGTTTCAGAGCCCCAGAGTAATAATGGCAGGAAGCGGATCCGTAATGGAGGCCAGTTTCAGAGCCCCAGAGTGATAATGGCAGGAAGCGGATCCGTAATGGAGGCCAGTTTCAGAGCCCCAGAGTAATAATGGCAGGAAACCGATCCGTAATGGAGGCCAGTTTCAGAGCCCCAGAGTAATAATGGCAGGAAGCGGATCCGTAATGGAGCCTAGTTTCAGAGCCCCAGAGTAATAAAGGCAGGAAGCGGATCCGTAATGGAGGCCAGTTTCAGAGCCCCAGAGTAATAAAGGCAGGAAGGGGATCCGTAATGGAGGCCAGTTTCAGAGCCCCAGAGTAATAATGGCAGGAAGCGGATCCGTAATGGAGGCCAGTTTCAGAGCCCCAGAGTAATAATGGCAGGAAGCGGATCCGTAATGGAGGCCAGTTTCAGAGCCCCAGAGTAATAATGGCAGGAAACCGATCCGTAATGGAGGCCGGTTTCAGGATCAGTTTCCCGCGGCTGTGCCGTAAACGGTCTGGGAGGCGTGTGACATGTTGTGTGATCGAGGTGTGTACTGTGTGTTGTGTGATCGCCCCTCCCGCCCCTCCTGCCCCTCCCCCCTCCCCCCCCCCCCATCCCCCGTCGGACTGGGCTGTTCAGCACTGCGCAAAACGGTCGTATCACCACGACAACCAACAACCCCTGGGCGGGCGGGCGGGCGGTGCAGATGCTGGCACCACAGGACAAATTTCGGCGGAAAGAAAATAGAGGCGATCATCCTAAGAGAGGTGAGCCTGAAGGCCGAACCGATCGACCTGCCGAACAGGAATACACAGGCAGCCGAATCCGAATCCGCTAATTCCACGATCTCCCCATGATGTACCCGGCAGAAGTGCAGTTTTTAATTATGCTTCCATGGGGGGGGGGGGTTTCCTTCGGTTTTTGTTTATTAAGAATCCCCCCGCGCCCCACCCCCCCAGAACCCCACGATCGCGGTTAGGTTAACGGGGGGAGCTATTTTACTTAATAGCGATTTTATTGCCCCTGGTAACCGTGCTCCAGCTAATTCTCGATGCGTGAGTTAAATTCATCTCCGTTCCCGCCTTGCCGCCATCGCAGGAAGCTCGTTATCGACCTCCAGATTCGTTTACGAGCCCAGCGCTCAGGCGGCTCGGCGGCGGTAGGAAGCAGAGGCGCACCGGAGC
>CM077288.1:67878472-67925972 GCA_039654925.1 Anguilla pacifica
TGGCCTACCCATAACCACTTATACCTTCTGACTCCGCCCCCCCCCCCCCCCCCGCCATGGCCTACCCATAACCACTTATACCTTCTGACTCCGCCCCCCCCCCTCCCCCCACCATGGCCTACCCATAACCACTTATACCTTCTGACCCCGCCCGCTCCCCCCCCCCGCCATGGCCTACCCATAACCACTTATACCTTCTGACCCCGCCCGCTCCCCCCCCCGCCATGGCCTACCCATAACCACTTATACATTCTGACCCCGGCCGCCCCCCCCCCCCGCCATGGCCTACCCATAACCACTTATACCTTCTGACTCCCCCCCCCCCCTCCCGCCGCCATGGCCTACCCATAACCACTTATACCTTCTGACTCCGCCCCCCCCCTCCCCCCGCCATGGCCTACCCATAACCACTTATACCTTCTGACTCCCCCCCCCCCTCCCCCTGCCATGGCCTACCCATAACCACTTATACCTTCTGACTCCGCCCCCCCCCCCTCCCCCCGCCATGGCCTACCCAGAACCACTTATACCTTCTGCAGGACCAGACCGCGTGAGCGCCGCTAGCTCAGAGTACAGATGGGAACGCTGACCTCACTCTGACCACACTCTGACATTTGGGTTCTCAGCGATACAGTGGAGGGAGTATGGGGGCGGCGCGGGGGTGGAGGGGGGTTGTGTTTCCTAAATCTCCAAATCCCACAGATCAGAGCTCTGAATCCTGAATTGTCCGTGTAGGATTGTCTTTTTCTGAGCGGTGAGGGCAAACAGGGGGAACTTTAGTGGAAAGCAGAGAGCACTGAAGCAGCTCTATGTCCCAACACAACCCCACAGCTACTCAACCCAGAACTACATCTGTACAGCTCTACTCAACCCCACAGCTACCCAACCCAGAACTACATCTGTACAGTTCTACTCAACCCCACAGCTACTCAACCCAGAACTACATCTGTAGAGCTCTACTCAACCCCACAGCTACTCAACCCAGACCTACACCTGTACAGTTCTACTCAACCCCACAGCTACTCAACCCAGAACTACATCTGTAGAGCTCTACTCAACCCCACAGCTACCCAACCCAGAACTACATCTGTAGAGCTCTACTCAATCCCACAGCTACTCAACCCAGACCTACATCTGTACAGCTCTACTCAACCCCACAGCTACCCAACTCAGAACTACATCTGTACAGCTCTACTCAACCCCACAGCTACTCAACCCAGAACTACATCTGTACAGCTCTACTCAACCCCACTGCTACTCAACCCAGAACTACATCTGTACAGCTCTACTCAACCCCACAGCTACTCAACCCAGACCTACATCTGTACAGCTCTACTCAACCCCACAGCTACTCAACCCAGAACTACATCTGTAGAGCTCTACTCAACCCCACAGCTACTCAACCCAGACCTACACCTGTACAGCTCTACTCAACCCCACAGCTACTCAACCCAGACCTACATCTGTACAGCTCTACTCAACCCCACTGCTACTCAACCCAGAACTACATCTGTAGAGCTCTACTCAACCCCACAGCCACTCAACCCAGAACTACATCTGTACAGCTCTACTCAACCCCACTGCTACTCAACCCAGAACTACATCTGTACAGCTCTACTCAACCCCAGTACTAGAGCTGGTCAGTCCCGTGTTTCAGAGAGTGTGTGTTTGGGCTCGATGCAGTGATGAACAAATACACACACACGCAAAAACACGCAAACAGCATTTTCACGAGAAAAAATATTGGTAAACTTTTTTTTAAATTAGAAGCTTTAAACTCAACCCAGCTCAACAGAAAAAAAATGATGGAGCCAAGAAAGAGTATATTTGAGAGGAAAAGAGAGAGGGATTGAACAGGACAGACAGAAGAGCAACAGACGCAGTTCAAATCTAGGCTTCTTTAGAGCCGTATCAAACACTCAGCCCTATAATAATCCCCCTCTAAAACCGGGTCCCTGGTGTTCCGCTGTCTTTCTGTTCAGGGGTTAATTACTGGGCATGTGCAAATTACATTCTCTAAATACAGCCGTCTGATTGGTTCCCTGCCGGTTATTTTAAGTCCGCCTGCGTTTCGCATTAGATTGCCAGAGAAAAGAGTTGCTGGCTCGTCAGCTATTGAGTAACCCAATTTCCAGTCCCCATTAAATTTACATTCTGACATGTAAATGACCCGTCTTCCATACGTGATTGCTCTGTGTGATGCTGGACTGCATACGGTAAAATAACCTACATATTACAGCTGAAAAAAAACTTGCTCTGAATATTATTTCCCTGGTTTAGTCGATGATTCTCACATGTTACAATTCCCCCCATAATAATAATTTGAAGATTACACTAATGATTCGAGTAGAATTTTAAAAAAGGTTTCCTTTACCCAAACTTTATCTTGTTACTGAGTCTGAGAATAATGTAATGTGGAAAAGCTGTGTTTCTTCTGTGTCCCTATCTAAACAGCGTACCTTCTCCTAATAAGAAGTATATGAAGCTCCAGGGGTATCTAGTCCTATAAATCCAGGTAAATCCCCAAAACCCCAGGGTTCCGCAGGACCAGAGGGGCAGGACCCTTCCGTAAAACAGGGATCTCAAACTGCTCACCTGGAGGCCTGCAGTTCCTGCCGAACCTGCTGTGAGTTTCAGCACTTAAGGGCTTCATTTTAAGCATCTGGTTGGCTGAGGAGCCCACACACACCTGGTGTCCAAGGCCTGCAATGGCTGCTGATTGATACAAAGTCCCAGAAACTTTGCAGGTATCCAGTGTTTGGGGGGGGCGTCACATAGCACAGCCCCCCCCCCCCCCCCCACCAGAAAAGGCCACCTACGCCTCTTTTAAAAATAAAAACGTGAAGCACGAGCGCTGAAACAAGGAAGCGGCACAGTGCTATGGGGGATTCATCATCGTCATAGCGACGGAACACTGGCCGCACCTCGCCCGGGTCTCCGGGGGCTCTTCCTATTGGACGAGAGCCCCGCGCACACGGGGGACCCCGCAGGTCGTGTTTTTTTTTGGGTGAAAACCCCCAGGCCTCGTTACGCAGACCTCAGCACCTCTTCCGGGCTCGCCTGTTCTGCTGCTCTCTGAGAATCCGGATCTCTCGCCACCTGAAACACCTTTACTCTACCTGCTTTAGCTGACACTCAGCGCCTCACTCCCAATCCACAACCAGCGCGAGAAAGAGCCACAGGAAACACGCCCATTAACCTGCACCAATCAGGACGTCTCTCAAACACAGGAAGAGGAGGAGCCTCACGTAATGTGAATTCAACTCTAACAGAGAACGTCCAATAAGGAACCACGTACAAATATACTCTGTAAGTGGTGATTTAACACTGGACACTTTGCACCACACTGGCGGCCCACCTGCCACATCGGCGGCCCGGGTTCGTATCCCAGCCAACGCGCAAGCCAGTGCATTCTCAGCGCCGGTCCCAAGCCCGGATAAAATGGAGAGGGTTGCGTCACCGCGAGCTCTGGAACAGATGAGAGGACGATAACGAGGCGTAACCGGGGCCCCAGCCATCCTGCATCCTCCGCCAAAAAGATCCCGTTTCCAACACGTCACCATGGCAGCAGCAGCACTAAACAGAAAGCGCTCCACTGCTGTAAAACGGTTTCCCCTCATCGCCGTAAAGCACGCCCCGCTTCATAATGCTTAATACTCCTGCGCCGGTCTCCGCTCCCGCCATTAATATCCCCGCTACAGCACGGCACGGTCTCCACTCCCGCCATTAATATCCCCGTTACAGCACGGTCTCCACTCCCGCCATTAATATCCTCGCTACAGCACGGTCTCCACTCCCGCCATTAATATCCCCGTTACAGCACGGCACAGTCTCCACTCCCGCCATTAATATCCCCGCTACAGCACGGCACGGTCACCACTCCCGCCATTAATATCCCCGTTACAGCACGGTCTCCACTCCCACCATTAATATCCCCGCTACAGCACGGTCACCACTCCCGCCATTAATATCCCCGTTACAGCACGGCACAGTCTCCACTCCCGCCATTAATATCCCCGCTACAGCACGGTCTCCACTCCCGCCATTAATATCCCCGTTACAGCACGGTCACCACTCCCGCCATTAATATCCCCGTTACAGCACGGCACAGTCTCCACTCCCGCCATTAATATCCCCGCTACAGCACGGTCTCCACTCCCGCCATTAATATCCCCGTTACAGCACGGTCTCCACTCCCGCCATTAATATCCCCGTTACAGCACGGTCTCCACTCCCGCCATTAATATCCCCGTTACAGCACGGTCTCCACTCCCGCCATTAATATCCCCGTTACAGCACGGTCACCACTCCCGCCATTAATATCCCTGTTACAGCACGGCACGGTCTCCACTCCCGCCATTAATATCCCCGTTACAGCACGGTCTCCACTCCCGCCATTAATATCCCCGTTACAGCACGGTCTCCACTCCCGCCATTAATATCCCCGCTACAGCACGGTCTCCACTCCCACCATTAATATCCCCGTTACAGCACGGCACGGTCTCCACTCCCGCCATTAATATCCCCGTTACAGCACGGTCGCCACTCCCGCCATTAATATCCCCGTTACAGCACAGCACGGTCTCCACTCCCGCCATTAATATCCCCGCTACAGCACGGCACGGTCACCACTCCCGCCATTAATATCCCCATTACAGCACGGTCACCACTCCCGCCATTAATATCCCCGTTACAGCACGGCACGGTCACCACTCCCGCCATTAATATCCCCATTACAGCACGGTCACCACTCCCGCCATTAATATCCCCGCTACAGCACGGTCACCACTCCCGCCATTAATATCCCCATTACATCACGGTCACCACTCCCGCCATTAATATCCCCGTTACAGCACAGCACGGTCTCCACTCCCGCCATTAATATCCCCCTTACAGCACAGCACGGTCTCCACTCCCACCATTAATATCCCCGCTACAGCACGGCACGGTCTCCACTCCCGCCATTAATATCCCCGCTACAGCACAGCACAGTCTCCACTCCCGCCATTAATATCCCCGTTACAGCACGGCACGGATACCACTCCCGCCATTAATATCCCCATTACAGCACGGCACGGTCACCACTCCCGCCATTAATATCCCCATTACAGCATGGTCACCACTCCCGCCATTAATATCCCCGCTACAGCACAGCACGGTCTCCACTCCCGCCATTAATATCCCCATTACAGCACGGCACGGTCACCACTCCCGCCATTAATATCCCCATTACAGCACGGTCACCACTCCCGCCATTAATATCCCCGCTACAGCACAGCACGGTCTCCACTCCCGCCATTAATATCCCCGTTGCAGCACGGACACGGTCTCCACTCCCGCCATTAATATCCCCGTTACAGCACGGCACGGTCGCCACTCCCGCCATTAATATCCCCGTTACAGCACAGCACGGTCTCCACTCCCGCCATTAATATCCCCATTGCAGCACGGCACGGTCACCACTCCCGCCATTAATATCCCCATTACAGCACGGTCACCACTCCCGCCATTAATATCCCCGTTACAGCACGGCACGGTCACCACTCCCGCCATTAATATCCCCATTACAGCACGGTCACCACTCCCGCCATTAATATCCCCGCTACAGCACGGTCACCACTCCCGCCATTAATATCCCCATTACATCACGGTCACCACTCCCGCCATTAATATCCCCGTTACAGCACAGCACGGTCTCCACTCCCGCCATTAATATCCCCCTTACAGCACGGCACGGTCTCCACTCCCGCCATTAATATCCCCGCTACAGCACAGCACAGTCTCCACTCCCGCCATTAATATCCCCGTTACAGCACGGCACGGTCACCACTCCCGCCATTAATATCCCCGTTACAGCACGGTCTCCACTCCCGCCATTAATATCCCCATTACAGCACGGCACGGTCACCACTCCCGCCATTAATATCCCCATTACAGCACGGTCACCACTCCCGCCATTAATATCCCCGCTACAGCACAGCACGGTCTCCACTCCCGCCATTAATATCCCTGTTACAGCACGGCACGGTCTCCACTCCCGCCATTAATATCCCCGTTACAGCACGGTCTCCACTCCCGCCATTAATATCCCCGTTACAGCACAGCACGGTCTCCACTCCCGCCATTAATATCCCCGTTACAGCACGGTCTCCACTCCCGCCATTAATATCCCCGTTACAGCACGGTCTCCAATCCCGCCATTAATATCCCCGTTACAGCACGGTCTCCACTCCCGCCATTAATATCCCCATTACAGCACGGTCACCACTCCCGCCATTAATATCTCCGTTACAGCACAGCACGGTCTCCACTCCCGCCATTAATATCCCCGTTACAGCACGGCACGGTCTCCACTCCCGCCATTAATATCCCCGTTACAGCACGGTCTCCACTCCCGCCATTGATATCCCTGTTACGGTACGACACGGCTCGGACGGCGCTCGGCGTACAGCGGTTATCGCAGGGGCTCATGGGAGCATCGTTAGACGCCATTAAAAAACTCTGAAGCGCTGGATCCTTGATTCAGGGGCGCTGATATCTGGGATGAGGTTTCCTCTGTCTCCAGAACTTAAAAACCCACATCTGAGAAAACACTAGGCAGAGAGCTAACAGGCCAAACCACCCCGAGATCAAGGCCCTGTATTCATAAAGCATCTCAGAGTCGCAGTGCTGATCTAGGATCAGTTTCGCCTTTTATCTCGTGAAGAATAAATTTTGGACACAGAGAAAAGGGGATATCATCCAAGATCAGCAGTACTCTGAGACACCTGAATACAGGCCTCTGATGTTTAGACTCTTAGCCCATGTTGGATAAGGTCCAAACCTAGACAGGGGAAACTTGATCCTAACAGAGCTCCTATTCTTTATGAATACAAGTGTTCGTCTCCCCCTCCCATTAGGCCTTATGAGAAATGTTTTATTTTTGTTTTTTTATGGGATTCTTCAGCTTTTACATGGAACATTCCACTGCCAAAATGTTGAAATGAAGAGGAGCTCAGATCTCCAACTCCCACAATGCACCACTGCAGCAAGTGCATTGCACACCTTTTTGTCAGTTATACCCAACCCCAAGGCCCTTTTGAATTCGCAGTGATGTCAAGGACACAAACACCCCTGGATTACTCATGGCATGTTATTCCCCCATATTAAGCAGGAAGATTAACCGTGCGTGTAATACAGAACAAGGGGACACACAGGACTCACACCAAGTCCGATTCGCGGTTTATTTTCATCCTATACCATGTGATCGTCGCTCAGTACGTCATCCGAAACGTCGTTACAAGGTGTTCATCCCCGAAAAGAAACTGCTTTCCCAAAGTTCACAAATGAGTTAGGCAAGACTGATTTTTCCTCAAATTACACCGATGTCTGAGGTCGGGGGGAGGGCACATGGATTGGGAGAATGCGTAAGCCTTCTTGGTTTAAACAGAGTCACAGCCCCCCTCTCCCCCTCTCCCTCCCCCCCCCCCCCTCTCTTTTTAAACAGCAATTAAACCAGATGCAGATATTTTTACTTTTGTCTGCAGGCACACCCCCGCTGTCTCAGGCATCAAAAGATGGGAGAGAATGTTGTCAGGGATTTAGCAAACTGATGCGGTTCCCCGCCTTCCTCCAATCGCTTGAGCTCATCTAAATCTTAATTTAAATCACAGATAGCGAAACATTAACTCCACGCTTTCAGGTGGGAACGTCACACCCCCCCCCCACACCCCCCCCCCGCCCCCACACCCCCTCCCAACCTGTTTCTGCATCTTAGCCTGCAAAATGCTCAACCATCCATGCTTGATTTGTGTGACTTCCATGTTTGTGCATATTTAAAAAAAAGAAGAAAAAAAAGAACCTGATTCACATTTTTCTAGCAGAACAACAGTTGGTTGATTTAACATTGAATATATGGATGGCTGTGTGTTGTGCTCTGTTGTTTGCAACCGAAGATTGCAGGATAACAATCCCAGCCGGGGGAATAGCTGTAATCTAAATTTCTATATAAATGGCTAAAAAGCTGCTTCAATTTAAACTGAGGAAGCCATCCCAGACAAGGGTGTCTGCTTCACAGAAAAAAACTGAACCAGATTCTGGTTTAGTATGATTAGAACACAATTCCTCAGATGAGACAATATTATTTTTGTTCCCGTTACTCTTTGAGTGTTCTCTTAAAGTTTGTGATTAGCTCTGAAACTTGCGGATTAGCATTCTGGTTCAGCTAGCGCCCGTATCTCTGTATAAAGGGAGCCTTAGTGCGATCTGTAATCGCTGCATCTCATTCTGCCCTCTCTGAGTCTCCAGGGGCCCAAACACCACAGAACAAGAGCGATTTGTTTACGAAACTGTGTTTGGTGAGCTGGGGTACATCCTGGCCCTGGTGAGGGTCATTCTGGGGGGGGGGTTATGGGGTGTGGGTGAGGTTCAGTGGGCCTCCCCTGGAAATGTGTGGCCCTACGCCCTAAACCACAGGGGATCCCCAAAAACAGGACTTTCAGCAGATACACTCACACACACACACACCCACACACAAACACACACATATACAGTAACACATAGCAACACACACAGTCATTAACACACACACACACACACACACTATAACACACAAGCGTACATCTCCACTCTGTCCCGCCGTCTTGTATATTCACCTCATGTGCCCCCCCCCCCCTTAGCCCCTCAGTGATCGATGCAGCTGTCGTGTCGTAAAAACACCTCCTGAATCGAGCATGCTGGGATGCATTGTCACCACCTCTTTACATACTGAAAAAGATGTGTCACATGCAGGCTTCCTGCCTTACAAACACACATATAGGAGTATCTCCTCCATGTTTTTCACCTCCTTTTCTTCTTCTTCTAGTTCTTGCTGCTCAGAAGAGTTTGGTAAATCGGTTTTAAGCGTTCCAAATAATTATTTTCAGTTTGCAGTAATTATGATCACACAGACCATGGGCGAAAAAGCCCAATCATTTCTCTGTCATGCTTCTTTTCCTCAGATCTCTCTTCATAAACAAGCTGGAACTGAAACCATCTGGTTTCCCTGGACAAATCCAAAGCTGTGATGGATTAATTCATATAGGATAAGTGCCTTTGCTACTCCTGTGAGTTATTTAATCAGGGGAAGTTTTTTGATATTTGTTTTTTTGCCATTTGTTGATAGCTACTGATGCCAATATTTTACTTTGAATACCATTTTTTGTCTCAGTGGGGTTTACCTGAACAAATAAAAGTGAAAAAACTATTACACAAGTAGCATAAACAGCAAACCATGGCATTGCTATTTCCTGTGTTATTTCCTCATTAGTTCCTGGATCTGTTGATTCCAAAGTAGTTCATTCTGAAGGTATGCCTACTGTCTCGCTAGTGCTAACGTTAATGCTAATAATAATGCTAACGCTAACGCTAACACTAATCCCCGCAAATGTTTCGATCTCCTCTCGCCTGCAGTTTATTTCCTACTGAAGGGTCTGAAGGCGCGCTCTAGTACTGAGAGCTAACGGAACTACCGCGTACCGCCACCCCACCCCCCCCCCCCCCGCCAGAGTAAATACGCTCCAATCAGACATTTTGTGGGGCCTTCACTGCTCCTGACCCCTGAACCCCAGTGTTCTCTGTAAAAAAACGAAGTGAGCTAAAGTGTGTGTTTTTGTGTGCTGGTTTCCTCCCAAGGTGGCTGTCTGTCTGTCTGTCGGCCTGCCTGTCTGTCTGTGTGTCTGTCTGTCTGTCCCACCTAGGGAGCTTTTCCTTGCCTCTGTCCAGGCCAGGGTCCATCATAAAGCGTACGGCTTCAAATGACTGTTCGTAAAATGCACTATGCAAATAAATGCGATTTGATGGTGCTGATGGTGCTGGATATATACTGAAACAATGCAGGTTAGGTACCTTGCTCAAGGGTACAACGGCAGTGTGTCCTACCCGGGGAATCGAACCTGTGACCTTCAGGTGACCAGCTCTTGTGGGAGTGGCCCGGACGTAACACATATCACGCCTTGCTGCATTCGATAATTATTGTTGCAGTATATATAATTAGCCAACCCCCCCCCCCCCCCCCCATCACCACGTGCGTTCCTACGGCAACTGCATTAGGCCCCTCGCAGCGAAGCCAGGTGGCCAATAAATGACCTGCTTTGAAACCCGAGATGAAAAATGGGTGAAAGTTCACACGCATTTTTTTAAAAATCTAATCGTTCAGCAAAGCTTCTGCAGTTTGCCTTCGATCTCCCTCCTCTTTCCGGGGATATTTCCCACATGAAACAGAGCAAGCCACAAATCATCACCCTGGGCTTTGCCACGGAGCCCTCTCGACAGACAGACACGCTACTCACAGAAAACAAATAGCGTAACAATGACATCAACATCACGCAGGCCGAGGAACAAACAAAAAAAAAAAAGAAAAAACAAAATTCAGCCTGTATTCGGGACCAGACTTCAGGAGAGAGAAATCCCTGATACCTGTAATCCCTAAGAGCGACGGGGAAGCTTCTGACAGACACGTGTGAGCCGTGGAGTGGAGAGGTGCCTGTGCGCTGCGCTTTAGCCGTAGCTTTATGCTAATTAGCATTTCCCCTTTGGAAAGTGAGTCAATGAGCTGCGGTGTGTGCGGCCTCTGGCACGCTGAGGGAGGGACATTAGAAAGGCAGGCTGGGGGAGGGACATTAGAAAGGCAGGCTGAGAGGGGGACATTAGAAAGGCGGGCTGGGGGACGGACATTAGAAAGGCAGGCTGGGGGAGGGACATTAGAAAGGCGGGCTGGGGGACGGACATTAGAAAGGCGGGCTGAGGGAGGAACATTAGAAAGGCAGGCTGAGGGAGGGACATTAGAAAGGCGGGGGGCTGGGGGAGGGACATTAGAAAGGCAGGCTGAGAGAGGGACATTAGAAAGGCAGGCTGGGGGAGGGACATTAGAAAGGCAGGCTGGGGGAGGGACATTAGAAAGGCAGGCTGGGGGAGGGACATTAGAAAGGCAGGCTGGGGGAGGGACATTAGAAAGGCGGGGGGCTGGGGGAGGGACATTAGAAAGGCAGGCTGGGGGAGGGACATTAGAAAGGCAGGCTGGGGGAGGGACATTAGAAAGGCAGGCTGGGGGAGGGACATTAGAAAGGCAGGCTGAGGGAGGGACATTAGAAAGGCAGGCTGGGGGAGGGACATTAGAAAGGCAGGCTGAGGGAGGGACATTAGAAAGGCAGGCTGAGAGAGGGACATTAGAAAGGCAGGCTGGGGGAGGGACATTAGAAAGGCAGGCTGGGGGAGGGACATTAGAAAGGCGGGGGGCTGGGGGAGGGACATTAGAAAGGCAGGCTGGGGGAGGGATATTAGAAAGGCAGGCTGGGGGAGGGACATTAGAAAGGCAGGCTGAGAGAGGGACATTAGAAAGGCAGGCTGGGGGAGGGACATTAGAAAGGCAGGCTGAGGGAGGGACATTAGAAAGGCAGGCTGGGGGAGGGACATTAGAAAGGCAGGCTGGGGGAGGGACATTAGAAAGGCAGGCTGGGGGAGGGACATTAGAAAGGCGGGCTGGGGGACGGACATTAGAAAGGCGGGCTGAGGGAGGAACATTAGAAAGGCAGGCTGAGGGAGGGACATTAGAAAGGCGGGGGGCTGGGGGAGGGACATTAGAAAGGCAGGCTGAGGGAGGGACATTAGAAAGGCAGGCTGAGAGAGGGACATTAGAAAGGCAGGCTGGGGGAGGGACATTAGAAAGGCAGGCTGGGGGAGGGACATTAGAAAGGCGGGGGGCTGGGGGAGGGACATTAGAAAGGCAGGCTGAGGGAGGGACATTAGAAAGGCAGGCTGGGGGAGGGACATTAGAAAGGCAGGCTGGGGGAGGGACATTGGAAAGGCAGGCTGGGGGTTTCTGTGTAACTGCACTCTGCTGCAATGCGGGCCAGCAGGATCACGAGACTGCAGAAGAAGAATAAACCACAATAACAGGCCTTGTGGAGATGAAATATACTAATACACTAATAATGTAATGCACTGAAATAAAAAGCGCCAAGCTAAAAAAACCAAAATGCATACCTAACGGTTCAAAATATCGGAGAAAATGTGCAAATTATTGCCATTTTCAGATAAGGAAAAATTTCATTAAATATCCACTGTTGTGAAATATATCGATCGTTACATTTTCTGAAACGCCCATACATTTGCAATATACTGTGTGACATTCCATTCCCCAAAATTATCAGATTAGTAGAATTTTTTGTATCGTTTCAGAAATAAAACTACAAAAATTGAGTTTATTAGCATTTGCCTGCTTAGATAACATCGCAATTTGAACCTCCGAACTCCTGAGTGTCATTGTTCATCGGTGACAGTCTGATAACAGCTAATAGGACAAAACAGAACCCAGCACCAGAAAGCAGTGTGTGTGTGTGTGTTTGTGTGTGTTTGTGTGAAAGAGTGTGGGTAAGAGTGAGTATGCGCATGAGAGAGTGTGTGTGTGTGCTTGTGTCTGTGTGTGCGTGCATGCATGTGCATGATGGTGTGTGTGTGTGTGTATGTGCGTGTGCGCGCATGTGTGTGTGTGCGTGTCCGTGTGCGCACGTGTGTGTGTGCATGTGTATGTTAATGTAATGATTTAAGTGCACAGTTCGTCACGCACCTCGTTTCCAAAAACGAAATCAACTGCATCAAAAGACCAGCCAGAGAGAGAGAGAGAGAGAGATAGAGAGAGAGAGAGAGAGAGAGAGAGAGGGAGGGAGGGAGAGAGAGAGAGAGAGAGAGAGAGAGAGAGAGGGAGAGAGAGGGGGGGAGAGAGAGAGAGAGAGAGAGAGAGAGGGAGGGAGGGGGAGAGAGAGAGAGAGAGAGAGAGAGAGAGGGAGAGAGATGGAGAGAGGGGGGGGAGTGAGAGAGAGAGAGAGAGGGAGGGAGGGAGAGAGGGAGGGGAGAGAGAAAACATTACTGCCCTCCGGGTTTGGGGGTTTTAAATTCCTGGACTCAGCCTCTCCAGTGAATTCCGATGCGTTTCTAGGCTCGCGGGGGAATAGGAGGAAAAGACATCCACGGAGAGTCATGCGCGTACGCAGGGTCTGTGCACACAGCATGATAACAGCTTTACCAGGTCCTGACTGCCAGAACGCGACCTTTGACCCGCCATTCGACCCGCCAGAGCGCTGCTTTGCTTCAGAAACTCAGCCGATGTCACTGGGAGTCCGGTCACAGCCTCACATCGATTGTTGACACAGCGTAACCACGGCTGCGTCTTCTGAGCAGAAATAACAATCCAGTGGAAACACGACTTCCCGGCACAAGAGCTTGTTTATTTATAGAAACTCCCCGTGGCCATTTTTTACGCTCTTATCAAACGCATTCACATGTATATTTTATCTCCCCTAAATGTTCTGTAATATTTGCGGGCTAATTGTAATGCTTAACGGATTAATACTAAGACAGCTTGAGATATCAAGGGGCCCCGATAGCTTAATCACAAAACTCTGTAAGATTCTGTGAGCTCATTTCCACCTTGTAGTCATTAACACTTTCTCCCAGCCCAGCCCAGCCCGGGAACCAGAGTGAATGCTGGGAAACGTAGTGAAAATGTGCATCGGCTGAAGCAGATAAGGCCCGAGAAACACTCTTCTTACGATTCGGCTCTCGTCCCTGACCAACCTGTGACCTCCACTTTCAAACACATGTCCTGGAGGCTTCACGCTTCTTACATACACAGGTACACAGGTAAGCTTCACAGGTGAGCTGTACTCACACCTGCTCAGGTGACACGGCACCCAGAGGAACAGTATCAGAAGAATAAACCAAAGCGTTTCTCTCGGATGTTTATAACACAGTTATAACACATTTATAAGCCTTTTATGAAGCAGTTACACCGCAACCATTTCCCTGGGACGTCCTGTTTTAATGTCCGAGGAAACATTTCCTCTTCCTGTTTAAACATGCACACGTTCATTTCAAGCTTCATGAATCATAATTGTGAGGCACACCCTAGGCTGGGAGAGAGAGCGGCTCAGAGCTGCCCTTAATGTCTGTTTGTTCTCTTCCCCACGATGGACACGACCATCCGGGCAGGAGCTCAGCTGCGATGCTGTCGGTTTTGCCCTTTGCCAGCTCAAAATACCCAAGCCGTCCTCAGAAGGATCCAGAAAACCTACTGCTGCTGCAACATGAGCTCCAGAGAGATAGTGAAAGAGAGAGCGAAGGCAATATCATGGATCACAACATCTAAACCCCCTCCCCATCCCCCGACAAGGGCACCCACCGATTGTTTCCAAAAACAGAGCTCAGATTGATTCTGCTATCCCAATGTCGGCACAGCCAGCCGCTGCCGCCCGGTCCCAGCTGCCATGGCTCGGTACCAAACAACAGGTCAGTGCGTTTATGGTATTTTACTGAGGTACACAGTTAAATGTATTTACGGTATTTTACCGAGTTACGCAGTTTGACGCGTTTACGGCATTTTGTGCACGGCAGAGAGAGTTTAGTTCTTTGAAAGGAGTGTTTACATTTCACATGTCCTTGGGTTCGATACCAACAGTATAAATAAATTGGGGGGTTGGCGTTAACAGGTAAACTTAAAGAATATGACTTCCAAGAAAATGAATAGGACTTCTATTTAAGGGCTGCTGTGCACCTCGGGGTGTGAAGGCATGTTGATATAGGCGCCTTTAATGAGATGTCATGTGACAGCGCGATGCGAGTCGGACGGCGGGGCACGCGTGGTATACATTCTGCGTAATGCAGTTGGCCTGTTCCTGGCCCCGTGCCAGGCGATGGGTTATCACAAAGTGAGAATGTGGAGTGGAATAACTCAGCTGATCATATGAGCTGGATATGCACACTCCCGATCCCCCCCCCCCATCCCGTGGTGTTAATTCAACACTGATAGACCGCATATGATATCCCTCATGGCCTTGTTTGAACTCTGCCACAGTTAGAACAGCAGTGGGCGATTTCCCCTATGGCTTTCACTAAAACATTCAGGGCGTTGAGGAAATGAACACAGGCACCCCTGCAAATGGGGGGCAACCAAGAAATCTGCTTTAGGATTTTACATTTTGGTGGGGGGGGGGGCTGGGCACCAATACTATCATCCAAATGATAGGGTCATATTGGGGGCTGGATCAATAGCCCCCCCCCCCCCCCCCCGGGCTGGTGTTCCGCTCTCCTTTGTGGTTCTTCCTGTAGTTCATTAACATCTTAATAAGCTCTTTTCCTGAACCAGGAAACATCTGCATTCACTCCGCTCCCTCAGCGTTGCAGAAATAGATTTAACAATCTGTTAGACTCCGCTACCGCACGTCTCCCACAACCTATTTACCTTCGCACTTCTTAAGCATGAGCAGACGAAACGGGCATGCGCAGCTTTCTACACACGGGCTGTATTTTACTGAAGAGACAGACTATGCCCCGGCTGAGAACGAAACCCGCAACCTCTTCGTTGCACGGTGTAGCACTGCAAACCACACCTGTGCCTTTGCAGCCTGACGTGCAAAGGTTATCCCAGATTTCAGGAACATGGTAATGCTGCCCCCTTCATAACCCCCCACCCCCCCACCACCACCCACCACCCCCCCCCCCCCCAAAAGAAATCCACCCCCGTAGCCAGCGCGGTAGCTAATGTTGCGCAGCCGGTACGTGTGAATTTAACGAGGCTCTGAGGGTGCTAACAGCGGGACCGCGCACGCGTTCCCTGTAATTACACCCTGTCCCGTTCCATTCCTGCCCGTCTGGCGGGCGACCTCAGTCACGCCCCGGAGCGGGACGCCCCCGGGGGGGTCGGACAGCCCCGCCATCCAGGAAAGACGTCCAGGAAAAAACCCTGGACTGATGATTAGCTCCAGACTGCCTGCTTGTTTTGCCGAATTCCTCCCCCCACCCCCCCACACTTAGCATGAGGGCTTACAATGCAGTGCAGGATCGTATGGCTAAATTCCCCTCTAAATTCCACTCCTCCACAATAGCTTTAGCAATTACACATCAGAGCCTGCTGTGTGGTCTAAATTCCCCTCTAAATTCCACTCCTCCACAATAGCTTTAGCAATTACACGTCAGAGCCTGCCGTGTGGTCTAAATTCCCCTCTAAATTCCTTTTCCCCCCACCTTAGCATTTACAGTGCAGTGCCTGAACACATGGCTAAATTCCCCTCTAAATTCCACTCCAATTCGCTGTTTCAGCTGTTATATGTAGCACTGGCGTGTCTGTGAGCTCAGTGACATCACACGTGCAGTTCAGCGTGTGTTCTCGATATCAGGCTCCTTTACACGCATTTATTCATTAGCCTCGTGAATTTACACTCGACGACTGACCACCAGTCTGGCCGCCGTGCTTCATTGTTTATCAAATTTAATTTAATTTTTCACGCACGATGCCCACACGGAAAAAACAAATTTCGCAGGTCATTCAGAAGCAGGGCTATCTGGCCGCTCACACCTGCAGCTGCACCTGCTCTGTTGTTACCCGTTGTCATAGTAATCCATAAACACAAAGAGAAAATTTCCAGGCCATTAACGCAGGACAAAAAAACGAACAAAAATGAATTATGCACGGACGAGACTGGCGGCCATTTTACTTCACCCCCTTTACCTGCCACACCTGTGGCCATGCGGGTGAGCCGGGCCGGGCCGAGCCGAGCCGAGCCGAGCCGAGCCGAGCCGGGCCGAGCCGGGCCGAGCCGAGCCGAGCCGAGCCGGGCCGAGCCGAGCCGAGCCGAGCCGAGCCGAGCCGGGCCGAGCCGAGCCGAGCCGAGCCGAGCCGAGCCGAGCCGAGCCGAGCCGGGCCGAGCCGAGCCGAGCCGAGCCGAGCCGGGCCCGGCCCCTCCCAGCTTTCTGCTCTTTAACGGGCTAGCCTGCCCGCGCTGGGAGGAACAGCTTGCGCGCTGGAGGGGGAGGAAGGAAAAAGGGTCGCGCGAGTTCCCCACGCCGCTCCCTAAAACACCGGCGCTCATCTGGTAATTAAGATGGAAGCCGCTCCGCTAATTAGCTTCCCGCGCTCGCGACAAGACAGCCAATCAGGGAAGACAGGACCCAGCTGCTCAGCCAATCAGGGAAGACAGGACCCAGCTGCTCTGGCGGAGGGGGGGGGGGGCGAGGGGGGGCGAGGGGGAGGAGGAGGGGAAATGAGAAACGGCAAAATTACACTTCAAGAAATGATGAAGTGCCAAGCGTCACGCCGAGATCCCAAAATAGATTTTCTTTTATTTTTTGTCTCTCCTCCCAAACTCACAAAAAATAAAAATAAAAACACGAAAAAATAAAAAACAGAAAGGACAGAAGGGCGAACGATACTCTTCTGTTGTCTCCATGGAGACGGAACGCGGAGGGGAGGACAGGACAGCTGCCAGGGGTACGGGGGACCAGCTTTCATCAGGGTGCCCAAATCCAGCCCACTAACTCTGGGTCCTACTCCCCTCATGTTTATGGCATGGGGGGTTATGCAAGGTGCGCCCCCCCCCCCAATACCCCCCACTGGTACACTGACCTCGATTAACCCCTTGAACTGGGTCAGGTCTCTCTTCCTCAAACACAACCTTCAACCTTTGACTCACAGATGAGTTATTAATTAATATATGCAGTAGGCCTGTCCCAATCTGGGGGGGGGGGGGGGGGGCGCAGTGACATCATGTTTCTGTGACTGACATCATGTGTCCGTGAGTGACATCATGTGTCTGTGAGTGACATCATGTGTCCGTGAGCGACATCATGTGTCTGTGACTGACATCATATGTCTGTGAGTGACATCATGTTTCTGCGACTGACATCATGTGTCCGTGAGCGACATCATGTGTCTGTGAGTGACATCATGCTTGTAGGACTGATTGCTCAGAAGGTCAAAGAAGGCACGGAACGTCACTGACAGGGGGATCCCCATTCTGAGGCACACCTGATATCATGGTTGCCCCCCCCCCCTGACGCTGGGGCTCACCTGAGATCACCTGAGATTGCGGTTCGATGTCACGCCTGTTTTACCAGTGCTAAGTCATTCCCGAGGCTGTGTGCTGAAACATGGCCATGCGTGGACAGAGCAGCACTGCAGTTTGACACACTGCTAAATTTATCCAGCACGCATCCGACAGACATACAGAAAAAAACCCAGCATTCGCATACATCATACAGCAGCATTCTCAGCAATCCCACAAGTCAGCAGTTCGCCCACATGAAGATAAGGAGAGAGCTCCATGTCTGGGAGATCTGTATCAGCGGACGACAGGAGGACAGGATTCAGATTACTCCCCCCCACCCCACCCCACCCCACCCCCCCCCAATCCCTTGTGAGAATAAACCTCAGCAGATGAGTCTGCATTTGAGACGGCCTCATTCTCCCCAGCTGCTCTCTACAACACCTTTGCAGTCATCAGAGGAAGGAAATAAACAAATTAATAAATAAACCTGGCGGTGGATTTAAAGGAATGAAATACTGCTCTGGCCTGATTTGCTTAGAACACTTAAAACCTCGTGTCCCACTCGAGGAGAATTTATGTCTTACGGTTTTTACATTTTTTTCCTTCGCTTTAAGCATTCTTGTTTTATAACAGGCATCCACTGACTAGGTACCCAATTAGCTTGCTATTTTATTTTATTTTTTAATTTTTTACAAAGCTTTGTAATTAATGTTGAGACCAAAAAAAAGAAAAGTATTGTACTTTACATCCTGATGAGTGCGGGGGGGGGGGGGGGGGGCACAGACAGAACGGCGCGGGTTACGGGCTCCTCGGGCGGAATGACTCATATGAATGCTGTCGGAGCGTCCGATTCCGAGTCCGATTCCGATTCCGAGTCCAATTCCGACAAAACCTCCACTCCTGGCGGAGAAGGATATTCTCCCCGTGTTTTTTTTTTTTCTCTCTCTCCCATTTTCTCCCCAATTTAGTCGTTATACCGATTCCCCATGTGGACCAGCCGCGGTCCTGGTCGACGCACTATCCTCTGTTGGTCTGGGGCAGGTGCAGTACCTTTCGTCGGGGCAGGTGCAGTACCTGTGGTCGGGGCAGGTGCAGCACATTGGGGTCGCCCTGCTCTCGTAGCGCTCGTGCTCACACAGGCTACTCCCCCGGTCACTTTATCTACGCGATCTGTCTGCTTTGGCCGCCAGTTATATCACACGGTTTATTTATTATTATTGACTCGCGTCGTTTTGCTCTAGTTCAATGCTTTGGCAGCAAAGAGTCTGGTCTGGGATAATTTTAGGGAGAGGGGGTGAGGGGTGAAGATTGGTTTCATTTTCAGTTAATACAGTACGATGTGTGTAGGACAGTTAATAATGTGTGAGTTTTTGCTGTTATTATTATTATTTTTTGCAACTAAAGGAAAGATGATGGGGAAATTGAGTGTGATTTAATCGGGCAGAGAGGAGGACGCCCGTGCAGGGCCCATCCTGCTGGTCCCACGGCCAGCACTACGCTGTCAGGGCATGATTTGCCCGAGGGGAATCGGGGATCAGATAAGGTTGTAAGCAAGAAAGAGAGAGAGAGAGAGGGAGAGAGGGAGGGAAAGGGAGGAGAAAGGGGGGGAGAGAGAGGAGGAAAGGAGAGAGGGAGGGAGAGGGGGAGAGAATGAGAGAGAGAGGGGGGGAGAGAGAGAGGGAGAGGGGGAGAGAGAGAGAGAGAGGGCACACACACAAATATTATACCACAGTACCGTCATGACTTGCCCTTCAGCCGAACTTTGGCTTAGTTAGTGCCCCACGCTGAGGCGCGGACAGCCTTGCTTGACTCCAAACGCGCACCCCCCCCGCCCCCTCAGACCAGGAACAAGCTGTAAACATGGAGCCCCTCACCCTCCCTCTCCCTCTCTCTAGCTCTCATATCTACTGTACTTCTCTCTATGCATCTGCACTGGTGTGTGATCACGTTTCTGCATACCGAATATTACCTGTGTACATCTTAATGCCGACAGGTGTGTGAGTGTGTGTGGGTGTGCAGAGGTGGGTAGTAACGCGTTATATTTACTCTGTTACATTTACTTAAGTAAATTTATGAATAAATTGTACTTGTAAGAGTAGTTTTAATGCAACATACTTTTCACTTTTACTCGAGTATATTTGTGAAGAAAAAATGTTTCTTTTACTCCGTTATATTCGGCTACATTCCGCTCGTTCAATGCACGTTTGTTTCATTCTCTCCGAGAGACTTCAGCCAAAGAGGCTGACTGGTCTTTGCTTTGGCTCTGTCATAGCCCCACATGACTCCGTTTCACCAATCAAACGTAGCCAGTCACAGCACACAGAAGGATGAGTGGGCGACAACAATGGCTGAAACAACGGCGGGTGATTCGTAGCAGGCAGAACACAGCTGGCCTCACGGTCAAACTTCGTTTTGCTTACAGACTACCAAAAACAGTAGTTACATTATGCGCTGCCTTCTTTGTCTGCCTAGAAATGTGGACATTTCAGCCTACAAGAACTCAACTTCGAACTTGAGAAAATATGTGGCGGTAAGTTTAGGTTAGATTTGGCTGTGGATAGCTAACTATTTGACTGAGTGGTCATTTATTGTCTTGGACAATCCGTTTGTGAAATATACGGGCATTTGTGATGCCTCGGTATCTTCCAAAATAGCTGTGCGTAATACCACACGCGTTGTTTACGGCGTTGTCGCCATTTTTTAGTACAGTCTGGCTTGATTGACAATTCATTTATTCAGTAGGTGAGAGTATAAGCTTTCTAACGATGTATAACATGTCTAATTTTGCTTTTGGAATAGCGTTTTTTAGGACAGCGTAACCGAAATTTTTCTTATCGTCGCATTCACTTATGCATTTGGTAGCAGTAAAAGACGCAGCACGGAACGTGGTCAACGATTATTCGTAATTTCTTGGGAAATACTATTATTATTGAGGACTTCTGGGCATAGCTAAGCCGTATGTTTGCTGATAGACCTGGACCTTTTGATGGAGCAAAACAAGCGGATTGAACTGTATTGTTGATTTACGGTCTGTCTCCATCTGCTGAACACATGAGATTTCATCATTGCTATGTAAGTAGGCTATTATTGCTCAAAATACTTTGGTTATATACGTTATTTTTTAAATTGAGTGTGTTTAAATAGGTTACTGGTATTAATGTGGATATTTCACACTGTAATGTAAGCATTAGTTAGTAGTGTAATAGTTTTTGTGAAGCATGCAACAGTCAAGACGTAAGCGCTGGAACATTGCATAGCATACATAACATTGCATAGCATGCGTAGCATAATACATACGCTAAACCGGAAGTTCTGCACATATTCCGCGCAAGGCATCATTGGACTTTGGAATATCGTGGAGAAGTGCCTCATAAGGTACAATAATGGTGCTACAAAGCATTATGTTTCCCACATATAAAGTTTCTGTTTGAATTTGAGCAGGCTCCTCTTTGTTGTGATGAGCCTATTTTAATAGATAAATCCCTGTAGCCTCATTGATATTTTTTCTGTCAACTGAGGGTTCACCCCAGCAAACTGACGGGGTATACAGACTTAATAGAGTCCAACAGAAAGCGAAAATCCTCCTCTTCTGACGAACCTCCTGTGTATTGTTTTATTGTATTATTGTTTTAAGGGATATGATTTAGGCCATATTTGAATTTGCACATGGCTATTTTATATTTGGTTTATTTCTATTGGACAAGCATTTACAATTTCATATTTTGGACATTTAGATTTTTATGCTCATCTTGCTCTTCTTATTTCAACATTAAATCAGATTATATGAAGTAACTCAGTACTTGAGTAGTCTTTTCACGAGATACTTTCTTACTCTTACTCAAGTAATTATTTGGATGACTACTTTTACTTCTACTTGAGTCATTATTATTTTAAAGTAACAATACTTTTACTTGAGTACAGGTTTTGGCTACTCTACCCACCTCTGTGGGTGTGTGTGCGCTTGTATGCGTACGGTCGATATACTCTTCTCAGCAAATGGCTCAAAACATTTCAGCAGTATTGTATAAATAAAATGGATGATTACTGTTATCGTCAATAATAATAATAATAATAATAATAATAATAATAATAATAATAATAATAATAATAATAATAACCCGGTTGGTGGAGATTTTGGCCTGATTCTCGAGGCGGGATGGTGTTTTTGAGTACTCCCTGTGCCACGGTGCATGCTGTACGGGACATCACCCCCCCCCCCAGAGATATTCAGCACGGTTGGCACGGTAACAGCACTCCCTGGCACGCTCCATGGCGGAGCGGATTGGGGGTGGGGGTGGGGGGAGTTTGGCTTCCCCCTGTCCTGCTCGGGACGGTCAGCCCGGGACGACACTCCAGCGCTGGCGGAGGCGTTTTTGGCAGCTGGACTGGGGAACGGTGCCCAGAGGGAACACAGTGTCCCGCCCAGGAGCTAGGGCCACCGTTCAGGAACTTTATTTTGGCAACCATGTGCAAAGTCCTTCTCCTCCTCTATTAACAGACTGCATGCTAATGGGGGGGGGGGGGGACGAGTCCCAGCAAGATCAATCGGGGGGGGGGTGGGAATGAGAGGAGCGGGAACTTTGAGCTCCAGAGTTCCCAAAACAGGTCAAATGCACACTTACACCCCTTTCCCACTGTAGAGCTGGAACCACACTGGCTCATTATAGCCATTTCCCACTGTTGAGCTGGAACAAGGCTGGCTCATTATAGCCCTTTCCCACTGTAGAGCTGAACCAGGCTGGCTCATTATACCCCTTTCCCACTGTAGAGCTGAACCAGGCTGGCTCATCATACCCCTTTCCCACTGTAGAGCTGAACCAGGCTGTCATTAAGTTGTTACAGCTGGTCATGACAGGTATTACATCATGGTTATGTTAGCAATGTATAGCCTTCAAGACACGTGTGGTACAGGAAAAAAGGGAGGAAAAATTCTTTAACCATGAACCGTGAGGTCGAACGAGGTGTCAGTCACATGACCCCACACACCGTCGCTGAGCAGTTTTCCAGTGTTGAAACACAAATAATTCCCCAGAAAGCTCCGCAGTTCATCACCCAGCAACCGCTGCGCGCGGCGAGCGCTGGATAGGGGCTAATCTATCCGTAATGCACCGAGCGAGCCTCAGGAAAATCACTACGCCACCGCTCCACAAACGCATCCTGGGAAACGCGTTATTGGCTGACCCCGAGAGCAGAGGTCCGATGGGAGAGGTGTTTGCTGCGCCGCGGCCCGAGGGCTTCACAGCACGTCATTAAAAGACATTTTAATTGACTTGAAAGCATGACGACGGAAAGCGGAACGAGACCGAATCGTTTGAAGGGCTGTAACGGTTTTTCCCGCCCTTTCTGCCGTCGCCCCGGGCGCGAAGCGTAGCCAGCGGCTGTGTGTGAATCCATCTCTGTTTCTCACTCGCCCATTTCCACCGTGGGCCACCTCCCCTTGGTTTCAGAGCAGAACCGGGCCATCGTACGCTGGACTGGATCCATGCAGCCGATTGGCCGACAGCCGTGTAAGGGCTGTAGTGACAAAGGGTGACCCCATACGTGGCTCTGCTAGATCTGGCCCTGAGTGCTCGTTTAACCGGCTGATGGGGTCAGGGGTCACACGCAGTGAAGATCTGGAAGGGAGCCCTGAGAGTTTTGAGAGAGTGACCGACTCTTTGTAAAAAAAAAAAAAAAAAGCACAATGCAAATAAAACTGAAGCTAAACTGAACTGGACTAGTTAGTCCTGCTGGAAACACGTGATGAAATTCAGTTAAAATATGGTTAATATGCAAATGAGCATGGCATGCCTGAACAGCAGTCAGAGTACATTGCTGGCAGTAGGAAGCAGCAAACAGTTTGAAACTATCTGAAACATCCCATCACTGTTCACCATCACTGCTCACATCACTACTCACCATCACTGCTCACATCACTACTTACCATCACTGCTCACCCTCACTGTTCACCATCACTGCTCACCATTACTACTCACCATCACTGCTCACATCACAACTCACCATCACTGCTCACCATCACTGCTCACATCACAACTCACCATCACTGCTCACCATCACTGCTCACCATTAGTACTCACCATCACTGCTCACCAGATGGACCACTCAGATGTATCTTGCGCGATTAACCGAGAGCGTACTATCAAAAAAAAATCATCAAAAAAACTGCTTCCAAGAAAAACCCATCCCTTTGCTGTTTGGTACAGTATAGAGCTCACAGGGGAGGGAGAGTGGGTGAGACAAACTTTCAGCTGAGGAGGGGCTGGGCCCTGTGGCCTGGAGAGCGGTACTTTCGCTTTTAAATCTGCCGACACCGAACCTTCCTCCTGAAGCAAACCCAGGAGCTGAAATCAGCTCAGTCAAACTGCGGGGAGGGGGTACACTGGGATCCCAAGGCTGCCAATCACACAGACGGCTTCCTGTCCAGCTTAAACGGACGCTGTGCCCCTCTCCGTGTCCCCTCTCCCTTCTGATGAACACAGAATCCCCGCAACCGGCCCGGCCCGGCTCGGCTCGGCTCGGCTCTCTCCGGTGATTTCCACCGCTCTTTAACCGTCCCTCAGCCCCTCCCACCGAAGTTCCCCCGCGGTGAACTGCCAATCAAACCTGTTACCTTTTAATCCACCCCTAATACGAGCCACTGTGGACTCAGATTACTACAGCCAGGAGGGGGTGGGGGGGGGGGGGGAGGGTGAGAGGAGTGAAAGGAAAGAGGGAGTAGAGGAAAGAGAGGAGGGTAGTACAGAAAGGGGGCGAAGGAGACAGGAGAGAGGGGAGGGAGAGAGAGGGTGGAGAGAGTAGAGAAAAGGACAGAAGGTAAAAAGGAGAGAGAGAGAGAGAGGAGGGAGAGAGAAGAGCAGAGGAGGTAGAGAAAGCCTGTGGTTAAGGAGCTATCCGTGCAAACAAGTGGTTGCCAGTTCAGGTCCCTATTGGATCGCTGTGCCCCTGAGCAAAACACTTAACCTCAATAATTTCAATAAATATCCATTTTATATAAATAGATGCAATTTAAAATGCTGCTCTGTCAGATTTTCCTACTGGATAAGAGGTGTGCCAAAACCTGTAATATGTTTTTGACTTACCTTCGAGGCTGAGAGCTGACAGGTAACTAGTTATGAACTAAGTATTCAAAATCACCGTTCAATAACAATTCCTGTTAATAATAGACCATGGAAACATTTTTACTTGCTTTCAAAACTGCAAAACCGAAATAAAAAAACAAAACAAATAAAATTGTCAAACTGCCAAAAAATATTAAGTGTCACCTATGAGACGAAAATAACATTTCAACATATGCAGGATCAGCGTGTTGAAATAACTTGTGTATCTGGGGGGAAAAAAAGAAAAAAATATACAAGCAAACACCTTCTGTAATTTGTATTAACGCACGCCAAATGTTTTTCGCAAACAAGTCAATTCCAGTTTGCTCATTTAATTGAATTTGAAGAATGCAGCTGCCAGTTCACAAAGCTGTCCTGTTAGGTAAAGAGCTGTTTTTTTTCTCTCTGTTGGGTGGGATGGGGTGGGGGGGGAGGGGGGAGGGGGGGCTGGTGTGCATGGAACAAAGAACAGAGAACTCTATTTTAAGTGGCACAATTCTAAAAAAAGACAACCAAGGGTGTGCATTGGCCGTCTCATGCAATGTGCATAAAACTGACTGGTTTATGCACCCCCCCCCCCAGCACTCCCCCACACTGCCCCCCATGACAGCATTCCCCACAGCCCACAAAAAATCCAAGATATCTCCCTGAACAACCACCCCCCATCCCCCAAAAGAAACACACAAAAAACGACACTTTTCCTTCAGAACCAGACCGTAAAGCTATGGAAAGGGTTTTGTTATAAACTGTAAATTCAAGAAAATAAACAATAAAAGAAGTCAAATCACTGGCCCTTGAGAGAAAGCTGCAGAAGCACAGTTACAGCTGGTAACGTCACGGTAACCTCCTTCCGCCAGCTTAGCAACTGTCTCCGACCGCAAGGTCGATGACACGCTTTATCGCGCTCTGATGTCACGGCTGCCATTTTGTGAGTTTGGCGGTCCAGAGCTGTGGGCTGTTTTAGTGCCCCTCTGACTCGTACACAAACACACTGCCCACAAACCTAATCAAGCACACCGGGTCCTCACAAAACACGGCCCTCTCAAAAAAATAATCATTTTTAAAAAAGCAATCAGTGGACAACAAAGGAGGTCTGATTTCTGACGCAAATTTCTCCTTTTCAGAAAGGAAATGACAGCCAATCAGCCGAGCCTCCGTCAGCTCGGTCCTTCTTTCTCAGGTGAAAGAAATAAGAAGGTACGTTTTTTCATTTGTCAAGTTCATAACGTTGACAAGCCAATGTGATGTAAAATATCATGTATTAAAATTAATGGACCCCCAAGAGATCCAATCATTGCAAATTCAACCTCTCTACTCACACGCCAGCTCGACCACTCCGCTCTGCTGCAGCGGGGCCACCTGCACTCTCTGCCATCCGGGTGAACGCTTCTCACTCGTCCCGACCACTGAGCTTCTCCACCCTAGCTCCCCAGTGGGGGAACGAACTCCCTGTTCCTCTACAAACCACTCAGTCATTGCCCATCTTCCACCGTGGTCTGAAGATGCATCTCTTCAGACTACCTGAAATAACTATCACGACTCTGCAGGGCACTCCCAATCTAGGATCACTCTTATCACTTGTGTCCTTCTAATTAGTTAAAGTTGCACTTCCATGTTACACTTGTACCTCCACCCAGCAATTATATTGCACCTTTACCGCTATCTTGATGTTGTGTAGCTCGCTGTCATACCTCCTATTTTGACACACCATAACTTTCTGACCTTCTGTGCTTACTGTGTGAATTGGACTTAATGTTCTCATGGCTATGAATAACTGTTACGTAATAAGTATTCTACCTTATCAGACCTGTGTTTTGCAGTTGTTCCAATGACCTTTGGTGTGCATTTATTGTATGTCGCTTTAGATAAAAGCGTCTGCCAAATAAATGTAATGTAATGTAATGTAAAGTGAAACTGTGCCCATGCCACTGCCCCCTGAACTTTCTGACCTCAGACAAGTCCAGTTTATGCGAACCTCTTATTTGGAAGTGAAAAGGAATGTGAAAGTTAAAATTTATTTGCCAAAATAAAAAGTAAAAAGAATTCCTGTGAGACCTACCGTATGAATCTATCCTGCACGCACAAGAAAGTATTGTTTACAGTGGTGTGTGGCTCACCTTTATGAGCTAATGTGATAAATCCATATCATACAGCAGTTGCATTGGCTGGTGATTCGTCGGGCTATGCTGAGCACTTTGATGGCCGCCCATGTCTGTTTAAACAGACGAAGAGTTAAATTACATCTGAGTACACGCAGAATGTGGGCTCCACCAAGTCTGCGACAGGCATTTGGTTCTGTCACGAACCTGCGTTGGGACAACACCCAGATCAAACAGGGTCTGTGCCGGTGTGTGTGTGCGTGTATGTGTGTGTGTGCATGTGTGTGTGTGTGGGGGGGGTTCACTCTTATGATGATGATGATGATGAAGATGATGATGATGACGGTGATTTTGATGATGCTGATTGTAATGGTGATGATGATGACAATACTGATTTTGATGATGATGATGATGATGATGATGATGATGATGATGATGATGATGATTATTATTATTATTATTATTATTACTGAGAGGCTTTAATGCTAGGGCTTCCCCAGAGAGAGCAGTGAGGCCGGCTGAGAGGGAGTCTGGTGCATTGCAGGTACATTATCACCCACCGAGCTCCATGCCATTCCAGCCTGCATCCAGTTTCACACATCCTGATTTTATTTTCCACACAATTTACAACAAATTACAATAACTGATGGGGTGGCCAGAGCAAAAAGGGGGAAAAAAGAAACAACAACAAAAAGAAAAAATAAACATAAAGACTGCCATAACATAAATTCCGCAAAATTTCACTTTGGGAAATTAGATCTCAGCACGAAGCGTACCAGGTCTTCAGAGTGGTGCGACTGGTCACCTGCGCAGCCTCATAACAAAATAAATAAATTACATTACAGGCATTTAGCAGACGCTCTTATCCAGAGCGACTTACACAACTTTTTACATAGCATTTTACATTGTATCCATTTATACAGCTGGATATATACGGAAGCAATGCAGGTTAAGTACCTTGCTCAAGGGTACAACGGCAGTGTCCTTACCCGGGAATCGAACCTCCAACCTTTCGGTTACAAGCCCAGTTCCTTACCCACTGTGCTACACTCCGTTCTTTAAATAAAAAAGAAGTAGAATATGGCGAAAATGGGATCTCAGAGAAATCCTCCGGACTTCTTACACCGCGGGGGAGCAGGTGAGCCGGGCGTGGGCAGCTTCATCACCTGTACTTAACGAGGCCGGGCGTGGGCAGCTTCATCACCTGTGCTTAACGAGGCCGGGCGGCTTGGGCGTTCTCATTCTCGCTGACGACCCGACGTACTTACGGGGGACTAATTAAAATCACAGCGGGGGCAGGCGGCAGGGGGGCGACACCGCGTTTTCGCCCTTTCCACACGCCCGCCCGCCCCACGGACACGGAGCGCGGAACGAGCATGGGCACGTTACTCATGGGAACAGAGCATAATACAACCCACCGAAATAAAATATATATCGTCAATGTCAAAGAAGGCACTTGGGCAGCACTTCACAAATATGTGGGGAACTACATTAATTACTGCCACATTCAGACATTGCAAATACATTACTTTGAGACGTACGCTGCTATGAAATACCATTACTGTATTTCCGTAAAACGCCTGCCTGTTTACAGTATACTGCTGTATGTTCCAGTTGTGTAAAGGGCTGGTTACTCTAGCAACAATATAACATTTAAAGTCCAAATTTCACATTTCACATTAACAGATTTTCGATGCTGGACTCATGAAGGGGATGATTTTCTTAAAAGTTCATATTCTGCAAGGGCAGAAATAAACAGAAATTGAGGTTTTACTGAGTCCGGTCCTCTTCGAATTGACCCTTTTTAACATATTATCCAGTGAGGTAGCATAAGGGGCCTCTTACATATCAGAAACCAGTGCAGTCTGTGAGTCATAGCAGTCTAGCCAGGTAACAATAGCTATAGAAATCCCACAAAGGTTCAGAGTAATAGTGAACATAACATTATCAAAACTAAAGACTTGTGATTATCTCTAATGTAAAATAAAGAAAAATAGCATATGATGATATGTCCTATTATGTTGTCCAGTGAGATTTGGGTTTAAAAGGCAGTGCTGTAAGCAGATTTCAAAACCTAAAAAATGGGTGGAGCTCCGATGAGCTGCCAATCATTACCTTGTTTGATACAAGCATACAGCTAGCAAACACTAGCTAACACACAGCTAGCAATCACATAGTTAGCAAGCACACAGCTAGCTAGCACACAGCTAGCAAGCATACAGCTATCAAACACACAGCAGACTGCTAGCAGCCTACAGTTGGCTCAAGCAGTCCGTCCACCCGTGTTTAGCGAACACTGCTGTCAGTCACTAGCGGACGGTTGAGCTGAGGCCCTCAAGATGAGGATCAGACGTGAAGAGAAGCCAAATCGTTGGCGAGTGTTTGGTCCTGCGGCTATAATCTGGCACACAAGCAGCCATAGCCGCCGGCAGTCAGATGACCTTTTTGCGCTCGCTCCACATTGCACTGGCCAATCACAAACCCCCCGCCCCCCACACACCGCCACCGTTCCCATGGGAACCAATCTGTGCGAGAGGCACTACCCGCTCACTCGCATGCCTGAGTTACCTGGGGGGAGGGGTGGGGGGGGGGGGTTTGGGGGGCGTGTCCGTGCGACCTCACCCTGAGCGTTGCCTGCATTCCAAGTTTCCACGGAAATACGATCCAAAAATCTTGCCATGCTGAACTGGGCTCACAATCCGCTAAAGGGGGGGGGGGGGGGTCACAGCGGGACACATAACAAGCAGAGCCGGCACACCTTGGGGTCAGGTGACAGCCTCACCTGCATGTTTTTTTTTTTTTTGAACGTATTTCTTTACTTATTTATTTATTTAAACGTATAATGGAATAAAAACAAGGAGGCAATTCAGTTCTAAGGATGAGGGGCCCCCGTTGTGTGTAATTGAAGGTGTGAGGAGGATGTAACTGAATCCCCGTGGACTGCAGAATACACCTGGACACACCTGAGGACTCAGACCAGAGTCTACAGCCCTGTCCCAGAGAGAGGGTGACACACCAGCACGATTCAGCATGCGGTGGAGAAGGCAATGTACAATACTGACGATGACTCACTGAGCAGATCCTATGACTGCTTGTGTGACTGCATGGAGAGGTTATGTAGCTGTTATGAAGTGCTTATGAATGCTTTATGGAGCTCTTATGGAGTGCCACCCAGAGAAAACGCAGGCTGAATGTGTGCTCAGGAAAAGCAGTTGATCACATTTTATCTCCCCCGCCAGTGAGAGTGTTAGCGCGTGCGCACACACACACACACACACACACACACACACACACCGCTGTAAAGATGGAGTCCTCCGTGTCCCGGGCGAACGGGAGAACGGCAGGGCCCCCGCCGCGGAGGGGAAAGCGCGCGGGTCATCCTCGCGGCTGGAGGGGCCGGCGGCGGACTTGGCGGTGGGTTCTCCGAGCTTTCATTCAGTGTGTGAGCTGAGTAAATAAGACGGGCGCTTTTATGAGGGTGAGAGGGTTTATTTCCCTGTTAACTGGATGAGGGGGCCTGGGGTACGCTTACACCAGCCAGCCGGCCTGCTTTTACCACCCCCCATTCTGCTCATTTCCACAGGTCACCAGTTACGAGCTGGAGCCAGGGCCCGAGGAGCAGCGAGAGAATACACACACACACCATACACACACTATACACACACACACACACCATACACACACTATACACACACACACACTATACACACTACACACACACACACACACTATACACACTATACACACACACTCTACACACTATACACACGCACACACACACACACTATACACACTACACACACACACACACACTATACACACTATACACACACACTCTACACACTATACACACGCACACACACACACACTATACACACACACACACCATACACACACTATACACACACACACACACACACACTATACACACTACACACACACACACACACTATACACACACACACACCATACACACACCATACACACACACACACACACACACACACTATACACACCATACACACACACACACACACACACACACTATACACACTACACACACACACACACTATACACACACACACTATACACACTATACACACACACTCACACACACTATACACACTATACACACGCACACACACACACACACACTATACACACACTATACACACTATACACACACACACAATACACACACTATACACACACACACTATACACACTATACACACACACACACACACACACACTATACACACTACACACACACACACACACACACACACAATACACACACTATACACACACACTCACACACACTATACACACTATACACACGCACACACACACACACACACACACACTATACACACACACACTATACACACTACACACACTACACACACACTCACACACACTATACACACTATACACACGCACACACACACACACACACACACTATACATACGCACACACACACACACACACACACACACTATACACACTATACACACTATACACACGCACACACACACACACACACACACACACACACTATACACACTATACATACGCACACACACACACACTATACACACTATACACACTATACATACTATACACACTATACATACGCACACACACACACACTATACACACTATACACACGCACACACACACACACTATACACATGCACACACACACACACACAGTGTCTGGTAGTGTGTGGTACTCCACACAGTTTTAAACGCATCAGAACGCATTCCCCCCCCCCTCTTGGTGATCAAAGGGCAGGAGAGTGCGCATGCAGGCCGTGTTTTACCCCCGGGCTCTCCAGCTGATAGCTCCACACAGACAGAACGAGAGCGGCCATCTTACAGAAAAAGGCATCAGCCTTAATCGCTCTACGTTTCTTTCATGCCCACGGGGACAAGGAGGATTCTGGGTCTTTTTCACGCTCCTGTTGCATCTTTGACATGGTCAACATGGTCATCCTATACTATCTAATAGCAGAGCAACCTACACAGCATACATTTCACATACAACCCGGTTACACAGCCCGATATTCACTGAGGCAATTCAGTCGAGGTGCCATTGCTTTGGGGTGCAACAGCAATGCCCCCACCTGGGAATGAAACCTGCATCCCCCGAGGCACAAGCCTAGTTTCCTGGCCATAATACCACACCCCCCCCCCCCCCCAGTCCTGATAGCTGCTCCTGGAATATTCAGGCAGTGGAATGTACTGTATTCAGTCATGTGACCTCAGGACTGTTCCTGTTCGTTGTGCATTGGCTCTGTGGAGGGGAAAGCCGAGAGTAATTTGGGCTTATTTTCAAATGCTCAGACAGGTCCGTTTGTTGCATGACAGGTGCAACATAAAAGGTCTGTGTGTGCCCCCCCTCTGCCCCCCCCAGCTCAACATTAACACGCATTAGTCACGTTTTTTGGAGACACTGGCAAGCACAACCCCAAGCCCTCCCCCCCTCCCCACGCCCACCTTCCACTCAAAAAACCCCACTCCGAGCTCTGAAATGAGAACGTATTTCGTGCTACTTTTTAAATGCCACGCTTCACCCCCGCAGACTTCTAATTAGAGATATTAGGAGGTTTGTCAGATCGTTCTCCCAGGAGTCTGTGTGCGCAGGCTACGTTTGGCTAGCTGGAACACGCTACGTCGGCGCCCTCCCTGTACTGCCAGCTCTGCGTCGTTAGCTTTGCAAAACCCGCGCTTATCCCCAAAACAGCGGCCAGGATCGATATCTGCCCTGCCCTATCGATATTGATATCTACGGGGAGAAGTGGAGGAGTGTTTTTGGTGTGTTCTTGTGCTGGTGTTTCTGTATTACAGTGGGTGAGCTCATAAGTTTTGCAGAGCTTTTGACAATAGCTTTTGCCAACGTGTGTCCTCAAGGGACATTTTTATTCACCTGGCCAGCTTGTCCTAATGGAGTTCATACACAGACGTGGGCAGAAATATATTAAAGAATGACATCACAATGGTACGGAATTCTAACTGATGATGTGGCTTCCATTTGAGAGCCTTTGTCTGGGACTGGCTGTGACATCACAGAGTCAATTTAGCCGTGGACAGAAATACACACTGTAACAAACCTAGTTAGAGTATGTGACATCACACTCTCCCCCGCGGTCTCCTGAACTGAACATAGCCGGGCACCCGGAACTGGGAGAGAAAATAAATAAATAAATATTTGGCGGGTTGGCGTGACAGGCGGGGGTCCCGCCCCTCTCCTCTGCGTGTGCGGTGGGGTCAGGCAGGAGCAGGACCGATGGAGGGAGCTCAGCCTGTTAGCGCCTGCTAGCCCTCGGCCTGTTAGCGCTCGGCCTGTTAGCGCCTGTTAGCCCTCGGCCTGTTAGCGCTCAGCCTGTTAGCGCCTGCTAGCCCTCGGCCTGTTAGCGCTCGGCCTGTTAGCCCTCGGCCTGTTAGCGCTCGGCCTGTTAGCGCCTGCTAGCCCTCGGCCTGTTAGCGCTCGGCCTGTTAGCGCCTGTTAGCCCTCGGCCTGTTAGCGCTCAGCCTGTTAGCGCCTGCTAGCCCTCGGCCTGTTAGCGCTCGGCCTGTTAGCCCTCGGCCTGTTAGCGCTCGGCCTGTTAGCGCCTGCTAGCCCTCGGCCTGTTAGCGCTCGGCCTGTTAGCGCCTGCTAGCCCTCGGCCTGTTAGCGCCTGCTAGCCCTCGGCCTGTTAGCGCTCGGCCTGTTAGCGCCTGCTAGCCCTCGGCCTGTTAGCGCTCGGCCTGTTAGCGCCTGCTAGCCCTCGGCCTGTTAGCCCTCGGCCTGTTAGCGCCTGTTAGCGCCTGTTAGCCCTTGGCCTGTTAGCGCTCGCCTCGGGGCTGTGTTTCCCCCACGCTGTGAGCTCAGCCCCCCTGCCCCACCCCCCCCCCCCCCCCCCCCCCGCACCCCCCCTCTACAGCACTGGTCTCTGTGTAATTGCATCACACGCATTGAATGAGAAACCAAAAGACTGAGACTGGCCCCCTGGAGGGGCAACTCTACCTCTATCTCTCCCTCTCTCTTTCTCTCTCTCTCTCTCTCTCTCTCTCCCGATCTCTCTCTCACTCTATCTCTCTCTCTGTTTAAATGGGACAAACTCATTTACTCCCGCCAGTGTTATTTATTACCAGCTAGCTCCTTTCTCCTTTCATTCATAAAACGAGGAGTAGGTCAGCCTGCAAGACCCCTTTGCTGGTGCAGGGGTCTGGAGCCTGGGTTACCCATGTGGGTCTGGGGTCTGAAGCCTGGTTTAACCACGTGGGTCTGGGGTCTGGAGCCTGGTTTAACCACGTGGGTCTGGGGTCTGGAGCCTGGTTTAACCACGTGGGTCTGGGGTCTGGAGCCTGGTTTAACCACGTGGGTCTGGGGTCTGGAGCCTGGTTTAACCACGTGGGTCTGGGGTCTGGAGCCTGTTTTAACCACGTGGGTCTGGGGTCTGCCTTATTAAGGCCGAAAGTCAAAGCTTCAGGGCCCAAACGGGCGCCATGTTGATTCTGCTGCCCTTCTAAATAAAATAAAGAGCTCCGTCATGCCCCATGTTTACTTCATCAGGGCCTCCTTTTCTGAGCCTCTGTCCTTCACGCAAGAGGAAGCTGCGTCTGTAACTCGGGCCGAGGTTGCAGGTTTGATTCCCAGGTGGGGGGGCACTGCCACTGTAGTGGAGCGAAAGGCGCTTAACCCCGAATAGCTCGAGTAAACACCCAGCTGCGTGTTGGGATTGCATGTACAGTATGTTTTAAAAAGAGGAGCCACGCGAGTGCCAGTGAATCTGAATGCCTGGAAATGCAAATATAAAAATAAAGGGAGCCAGAGCGTGGCACACAAAGCTACGGCGTGTACTGTACACCGGGTCAGCAGAAGCCTTTGGCTCGGCCGGGGATTCCTGCTTTGTGAAGCTATAATAAAACGCGCTATTTATAAGGTGCCGGAAGCCCTGGGAGAGCAGGTCCCTTTGTTCCAGTGTCAGGTTAGCTGCTGCGGGGGGGGGGGGGGGGGGGACATGCGCTGCTGAAAACGTTAGCGAGCGAGGGGTCGCCTTCCTGACTGACGGGCTGATCGGCCTGATTAACGCTGAGGGTCACCCCGGCTACAGTCCACAGGAGATAAACGGAGCACCTTTATAGCGTTTATTTATTAAGGGCCACAGCGTTTATATGCTTTTATGTTACTTTTTCCTTTCCATTTAATGGCCTTTTTCTTCAAGCACCATTGTTTTATTTGTTTATTTTTGCCATCGTTTATAAAAGAAAAATGTTATTATTTTTTTTACTCAGGTTTTATTCCTCTGTACTGTGAACGTTTGCATTCTGTCTCTGGTTTTAAATGCAGTTTGGTAATTGTCTTTTCGAGTGAAGCTCTGCTACATACAGAATGAGAGGAAAGACCACTTGTAAGAAGGACCAATCACAACCTTTAAAACAACAGGTTAATGACCCTCTCATCTGTGAGTGGAGCAGTGACCTTCGCTGCCTAATCAATAGTACCCACATTAACCCCTGACCCCTGGGGCCCCATAGGGCTGTCAGCACCCCTGCTCCGCTCCCCTTCACGCATCCGCCAATCACGCTTCACCGTTCGCATCACTTCCTGTTCAGATGCCAAAGCGGAGAATGACATCATCGGATCCTCTGAGTTTAGTATGCGGTGAACGAAGCCTCTGGGCCGGATAAAGGCTGCAATAAGGCGAGCTCCCTGACCCAGGGGGACTTTAAAGAGAACCCCTGCAGAGAAACGGGGGCTGGGGGGCTGGGGGGGGGGTGTTGTTTGTGGGGGGTAGGGAACAGCGATTCCAGCTCCCCACAGATGAAGTGACCCAGTGCAGTGACCCTAAAAATAGCCCCCCACCCCCCCCGATTCGTATTTATGCACACCGATAGAAGCAGAGGTGTCCCACATCAGAAATAGCCCAGACACCGCTCCTGCCAAGCGCACGGGGAGCCAGGGGGACGGAACGTTGTGTCAAAGTGCCTCTCGGTATCAAATCCAGAACACCCTCCCACCTCCCCGCCCCCCGAAAAACAACAGCTGTGCCAGAGCATACCAAATAGGGAAATCCCCTCAAGGTAAAAAAAAAAAGAAAAAAGTGTCTTTCACACAGCTGTGAAGGGTGCCAGTTCAGGTCTGGCGGGGGGGGGGGGGGGGGGGGGGGGGGGGGGGTTTGGCACGGGCGGATGAATGGTTTGACCCGCGGCGATGGGGACAGAGCGCAGCGGCGAGCGGCGACGGGAGCTGCCGGCCAATCGCACGTCCTCTCCCTCGCGCGGCGGCACTGATGGGATTGATCCCGTTAAGTGCCTTCCCACAATCCAACGCTGCGAAGCTGGCAGCGCTGCTTGCTCCAGAGCTAAACAGTCGTCTGTCCTCGTCTCCATGACAGCGGCGAAGGGCCGATCTGAGCCTGTGCTTCGGCTGTGCTGCAGGACAGCGGAAAGGGAACTGGGCCTGTTTCACTCAGAGGTTGCAGGTTCGTTTCCCAGATGGGACACTGCTGTTGCACCCTCCAGCAAGATCTTCAACTTGAATTGCTGCAGTAAAACAGCCAGCTAGTATAAACAGATTGGGAGGGGTTAATTATAAGCTTTCTAAGTCACTCTAGATGAGAGAATCTGCTAAATGTAAAGTGTGCTTTAAAAGAGAGGTTAGTGCTAGTCACACTTCTTAAACTTTCTTTTTTCCACAGACTGACTATTAAACTTTGACCTAGTAGTTGCATGCACAGGTGAGGAGAGATTGCGACTGAAAAAGTTTAGCAGCGGCCTACCATCTGATCCTGGCAACTGTTTCCACAGCGAGGAATAAAGCCATTTGATTGGCCGCTGACTGACAGCATATGGCACCTTGGCCAATCGAGTGCTTCTGAAAAGCCGCGTTGCGCCAATTGCTAACTCATATTTTACCCTCCCATTTAAGATTCCCACAAAAGATCTCCTCAGAAACTGTGCACCATGAAGGACAGGGGGTTGCAGTTTGTCACCAGTAGAAAGATCCTCTCCTTCCTACCCAGGTAGAGAAGAAGTAAAAAGTAATATCCCGCTTGCTTACTTCCCTGTGAATTTTTTTTTTTACACAAACACAAAAACAAATCACGTCCCCACCAGTTTTAACATTAAAAAACCGCTTCGTCCAATCAGAGCCGAGCTCCGGCGACCGTTTTCGGCAGGGCATTAATGACAGTTGATGGCGCGCGTCCTGATTGGACGGCTACCGATGGGCTGAACTCTGATTGGATGAAGCGGTGAAGACTAGCCAGACTAGCCGGTGATGTGCTTTATCGCTCTCAGCCCAGATTAAGACGACTGGAGCCGAGCTGTCATCGCTCTCATCAGTCACAAACGATGGGGGGGGGCACATCAGTACCCCACAGCAAGAGGCGACAAGTCCGGCATTGTACATTTCACTAAAAATAAGGCCCGCTTTAAATAAGACCCGATTCTTAAGTTTCAAAACGAAGAGCCAATATACCGACACCCTGCAGTCGGCTCACTGCATGACTCTGGGGCTTTGAAAAACCAAAAGGCTATTTTTTAAAAATCCCCTACATGGATATTACAAATTAATAAAGGTCACTTCTAACTACATTAAGAAGACATCTGCGTTTTTTTTTTTTTTTTCAAAAATAAATTGAACAAGCTCCTTCAAAATGAGCCTCTCCTTGATGAATATTTTAACTTTCCGGACACTGGAGTTTGAGGTTAGCAGTGCTGTCATGCAGTGCATGCCTGTTATAAACAGTCTGCTGCAGTACTAACTCCTCTTATGCCGATTTCACATTTTAATTCTTAATTTGGCTGTCATGACATTCTAAATTGGAATTAGTGTTCTGCTCGATTTATACTACACTGACAAGGCAACAGAAGCAAATAAATTAAAAATATCAGAAAAATAGCAGTTGAGGCTGAGGGAAAAGGAGTTTTTCCTCTTTCAAATGTGAAGACTTTTCTACAGTGAAAAGAAGCAGAGACCTGCTTCCTGCTTCGTGTTTGAACAGCCAATGACGCGCTGGTTCCTCCCGCATTGGAAGACAGAGAATTCAACCTTCGGTCGGAATCAGAGTTACTTGTGTGAAGAAAGATCCATAAATTACAGTGGCAGTTCCTTTGTTGACAGCACTTTGTCAGTTCTGCAGAAAGTCTGTTTGAAGCGAGAGTGAGAGGTCACAGCAGCAGAGATGTGGGGATATGAAACAGGTACGCCAGGGCATGGTACAGGTATAACGGCTTTTTCCTGCCCAAACACGGGCTGCTTTTCACAGTGGTGCTTCACCGCATGTGGATTCATTTCAGACTGAAGCCTCTCACCACTGGGTGTGTGAAGTTCCTGTTTGGGCAGGGGAGGGGGGTATCAGTAGCTTCCCCAAGAGCAGGACTCACTGGTGGTGAGGCAGGCGGGGGGCAATAATGCGTCAATGGTGTCTCCGTGTGTGTGTGTCTGTCTATGTGTTCAAGGTATTTGGTATGTGCACATGTGCTTGGCGTGTGTTTCATGTGTGGCGTGTTCTTGGCGTGTGCTCCATGTGTGGTATGTTCTTAGCATGTGCTACATGTGTGGCATGTTCTTAGCGTGTGGCGTGCTCTTGGCGTGCGTATCGGTGGCAGCGGAGGCAGGGTTTAAAGTGATTCTCAGTGTGGCAGAATGCACCTGCTCAGAGCCAGGTCCTCCCATCGATCTGCCAGCGAGACAGAGAGTCATTTATCAGGAGCGTAACGCCCCACCAAACTGTGCAGCTACGCGACACAGCAGACTGTGCTTACCGCTAACCCAGCAGCTACGCGACACAGCAAACTGTGCTTACCGCTAACCCAGCAGCTGCGCGACACAGCAAACTGTGCTTACCGCTAACCCAGCAGCTACGCAACACAGCAAACTGTGCTTACCGCTAACCCAGCAGCTACGCGACACAGCAAACTGTGCTTACCGCTAACCCAGCAGCTACGCGACACAGCAAACTGTGCTTACCGCTAACCCAGCAGCTACGCGACACAGCAAACTGTGCTTACCGCTAACCCAGCAGCTGCGCGACACAGCAAACTGTGCTTACCGCTAACCCAGCAGCTACGCGACACAGCAAACTGTGCTTACCGCTAACCCAGCAGCTGCGCGACACAGCAGACTGTGCTTACCGCTAACCCAGCAGCTACGCGACACAGCAAACTGTGCTTACCGCTAACCCAGCAGCTACGCGACACAGCAAACTGTGCTTACCGCTAACCCAGCAGATACGCGACACAGCAAACTGTGCTTACCGCTAACCCAGCAGCTATACTGCTGACCCAGCAGTGCTCACTGCTGACCCAATGGCTACGCTGCTAACCCAAGTGTGCGTCCTGCTGTCTGCTTCTCTTTATAAGGAATGCATCATCTCCATGCCCCTCACATGCCTAATGATGTGTGTGTGTGTGTGTGTGTGTGCATCCACAACATCTGCTTCTCCATGGCCTGTGACTTATTTATTATTTGGTAGACTTTTTTAGGCTCACAGACTCTTGAACGAGCACACACACACACACACAGACTTGTGTACGAGCACACACACACACAGACTTGTGTATGAGCACACACACACACACACCTGCACACACACACACACAGACCTGCACACATGCGCCACCCACTCATCAAACCCCTCATTCCCCTGACACCTTCAGAACCCCGGGGAGATGGGCGGGGCCCTAGTGCCCCAGTGTCTGTGCTCCATTACCCTGACCTCCAGAGGTCCCCCCCCCCCCCCGCCCCCGCTCTGCTGCACCCCCCCCCCCCTGCTGTGCCACTCCATTAATACGGAAGGTTAATTGAAACGGAATGCTCTGCTAATTTTCAATTTAACGAGGGGGCAACGCGTAATAATTCACCCGGCCCGTTCGGCTCTGCCCGCACCACGGGAGGGGGGTCACCTGCGCCCCTCCCATCCCTCTGTGCTCCCAACTTTTCCCTCACCGACATTACCCCAAAGTCAAAATCACAGATACGCTGAACACCGCAAAGAACAGGTGTGTGTGTGTGTGTGTGTGTGTGTGTGTGCCCAAGTGCTCAACTTTATTTTCATTAAATAACTTTTGTAAAAATATCCAGCTCTATGGAATGGATTGTGAACAGAAAAGTAATCTGTTTAATCACTCTGGATGAGAGTATTTACTAAGTGTAGTAAAATTTGGCAGGTGTTTTGCATTTGTAAATACATATTGTTTCCCAATCGCTTTATGTCGGTGTGTGTTCGGGGAGTAAAACTCTGGTCTCTATAAACAAGCAAAACAACTTTCTGTGTAATTCATTGGAGTGCATTCTGATTTTTAAAACCTCAGAGCTTGTACACAGTGCTCATGAAGAGACATCTCTGTGTGTTTTTAGTCTTTTCAAATTATTTTTATTTTATTATTTGCTCATTTGTTTTTTCTAAGTTTCTCATCTGAAGTATAATTAAAATGTACTCTGGTTGCTCAGGCCAATCAATGCACTTCAGGAAAAAAGGGAATAATATATATATATATATATATATATATTTTTTCTTGGCATGACATTTGGGGATGAATTAAATAGATGTAGCACACAGCACTGACCCTGGAGGGTTCACTGATTTTGTTTCCATGGATTTTTACTTTCTTTAGAGATATTAAAATTGGGGGGGGGTTGAGGTGGGGACCGGGGGGGGGGGAGGCGTTGCTACAGCTGCTCTTTCACCTCCTATTTGCCTCCATGGTCTTTGTCCAGCAGCTGTCACCTGTGGTCTGGCAGCCACACAGAAGGTTTTCTGGGGAATCTGATTGTAAGAATGTAATATGGTGTAATTTGGCGGCACTGGGGAGGGGAGGGGGGGTCCCAGCCAAACGAGACCAGTGGATTAACCCCCCCAGCCCCCCCCAGCGCTGTATGGTAATGGAGCGGTACGAGTCACGGGTGGGGATGCGGTTAGCATTGATCCATGGCGGCTGCTCGCCGAGCACAGCCGCGAACTAGCGCACGTCCCAGGGCCGAATCGATACGCTTTCAAAGAAAAGAGAGAGAGAGGGAGGGGAGAGGGAGATAGTGGGGGAGAGAGGGAGAGAGATAGAAAGAGGGAGAGAGAGGGAGAGAGAGAGAGAGAGAGCCAGATAGTATTACAGGGCTACAGAACCTCCGCCCCCTCAACATCACGTGAAAGCCGCTGCCTAATTCATTATTTTGGGGGCGTGGATATTCACTCTGACCCGTTATGGCGGGAGGGTGAGGGAAGCCTTATTGTAGCGCAGCTGAGTGACGTGTGCTTCAGACGTGAGGCGGGGCTCCTGGGGCGGTGGGCGGCGGGTTCTGGGGGCGCTGTGTCGCCTGGGGGGCTAACGGAATGGCGCTTCGGTTCGGTCGAGCCCAGGAGGAGCGCGCACCACGATTAGCCTCTGTTTTTAATTTTTTACGGAGAGGCGGGTTTTGAATGGCGGTAAGACAGCCAGGCGAGCGGGTCCCAGTACTCCCCCCCCCCCCCCCCCACCCCGCTGACCCTTCTGAACCCCAAAACCCCCTACGGCGTCACCACCACTCCATTCTGTGGGAAATAAAAGAAGTGACAGCTCTTTTCAGATGTCTTCCCGGGAGCCAATCAGCACAGAGAGCTCATCTGAGCCAATCAGCACAGGGAGCTCTCTGAGCCAATCCAGCACAGAGAGCTCATCTGAGCCAATCAGCACAGGGTGCTCTCTGAGCCAATCAGCACAGAGAGCTCATCTGACAGCCACCGGCAGCGTCTCCGCTCACTCTGCAGTGGATGTGTGTCATATGCATCCTCACCGGCTTCACATTAACGAGCTCCAGCGGGCTTCCCGAGATGAGCTCCAGATGGCTCTCCTGTTGTGTCCCAGAAGACGTAACTGGAACTAAACTTGTCTGAGAACTTGTCAATGTGTGCAGGTTAGATTTAGGAATGAGGTTTTCTGTTCGTTTTGGGAGTAACGCTGCTGGACGGTGGGAGACGAGCCTAGGTTGTTCTTACGCTGCTTTAATGTAACGATCTGTGCAGAAGGTTCTAGAGTGCTGAACTTGGATCACTGGGGCAACCAATCACTGAGCAGCACACGTGACGACATCATTCATCCATTTAGCATTGCTCAAGAGCCTTAATTTGTGTGTAGCTGTGTTCATTCAGAGCTCCTCACTGCTGTAGTTCCAGATGGTTTTTTCACCTGCACTGCCCTGTCCTGCCCTACCGTACCCTGTCCCACCCCACACTGCCCCACCCTACCCCACACTGCCCCACCCTACCCCACACTGCCCCACCGTACCCTGTCCCACCCCACCCTGCCCCACCCTACCCCACCCTACCCCACACTGCCCCACCGTACCCTGTCCCACCCCACCCTGCCCCACCCTACCCCACCCTACCCCACACTGCCCCACCGTACCCTGTCCCACCCCACCCTACCCCACCCTACCCCACACTGCCCCACCGTACCCTGTCCCACCCCACCCTGCCCCACCGTACCCTGTCCCACCCCACACTGCCCCGTCCCATGATGTACTGTGCTACTTCATGTTCCCCTAGTACCCCTCTAAATTACATGTGGGGACAAAGTTAAAGTGCTACCTGGGGTAATGAGCAGCGCTCAGTCTCTCCAGGACATTCTCAAGGGGAAATAACCGTTTGACTGCTTAAAAAACACATTTACCACAACCACTGGCCTTAATATCCACTGATTATAATATCTAATGGCTTTCAGCCAGTATGTGCACTCAGGCGCATGCCTACACACACACACACACTCACTATACACACATACACACACACACATACTATGCACACATACACACACACACTACACACACACAAACATACTATACACACATACACACCCACACACAGACACTATACACACACACACAAACGCACCCATACACACACACATACTATACACACACACACACACACGCACACACTCACACACACACACGCACACACACACACACACACACACACCATAAGCGCTTCTGGGTTAATATTTATCAGTGCAGAGTATTTCTGTGACCTCCGCAGTGGTAGATATCAGGAGAAGGAGCAGAGATAAGAGGGACTTTTGACCGTGACTGTGACCGAGACTGGAACGCAGGCTTTGGGCTGGTGGGGGGGGGGCGGTGGGGGGGGGGGGGGGGCGGAGAGAGAGGGGTGCAGCTCTGAAGGGAAAGCTCCAGGCCTTTTTACACACAAACCCAAATCGCGTGCTGAACCCGTACCTCAGCCCGTGTGGGAGCGCATGGCAGAGCCTCATGCCCGTGACCTCTAAGTCAGCTGACTCCCGCGAGAGACCGTCATGCGGCACGAGGGGGCCAGTGCTTTACCCCAGGGGTCCCCGGGACTCCCCCCACCCCCCTCCCCAAGCCGCACACCCCCCCCTCAGCACCTTCAGGCCTCTGGCTAGCCCAAACCAGCTTCTCCATGAACACATATACACTTAGGTTTGCTCTGTAGCATTTAGCACTTGCTCTTACTGAGAATAACTTCACAGCAACTTACACAACTTACTTTTTTTTTGTCTTTTACATAGAATATGCTTATACAACTGGGCACTTCATGGGGAGCACTTCAGGTAAAGGACATTGCTCATGGGTACAAAGGCTGTGCCTCACCTGACAATCAAACCTGCAACCTCTGAAACATAAGCACATTTCCCTAAATAGTATGCTTAATGTCTGCATAAAGGGGTCATGCAGTACTCTATAGCTGGTCATGAATGAAATTATAATATTGGTTGTGTGGTAAATATTGCTAGCTTTTAGAGTAACCTCAAATGGCCTTTCAAAGGTCTGGCTTGTGGTAGCTATGTTGGCTAATGGGACTGGGGCTTTTAGAATGCATTAGCTGCTTAGAAGCAGTTGCATATTAGTGTGCCCTAAGGCGATTATCTAATCCAGTCCTAGAACATTAAGCAGAGTCCCCGTATGGCTAAATGTGCTGCTTCCAACCACCAGGAGCAGAGCACTGTGAAACAAGAACACTCACACACTCACACACACGTACACACACGCACACATACACACATACGCACACTCACACACACACATACGCACACATGAACATACACACACACGTGCACACGCGCACACATGCACACATACAAACACACACGCACATACATACACACACATATGCACACACACAGACACGCACTCATACACGCAGACGACGCACACGCACACACACACATATGCAGATACGCAGACACACACACACACACACACAAATGCATGCACACACGCAGTGCAGACAGCTGTCAGCCCACCAGGGTGCGAAATTCCAAAAATCTGCAATTCCAAAAACGCAAACGACATTCTTCAACAAGGAGCCCTGAATTCAGCCGCTTGCTGAATTGAGCTTCCAGAACGTTCCACAGAAAAGACGATGCTTTAGTCTCAGGACTCTGTCTCGGTCCCTCTCAGAGTTGCTTCTGTAGAACAGAGCCCTCAGAGGCCATCACAGCCGCTAACTTTAATACCATGCTGTCCGCAGGGCCGCAACAACAGAGTCCAAATGTGTCCAAAAACAATCCAAAAACTGACGTAAGAACCAAAACCCAGACATTTATTTGTATAAATAACAAACTAAAGCAAACGAAAACACACAAAGTTCACAAAACGATCTAAAAGAATCTTCACAAAAACCTACCAAACACAAACCACACAAAAGAAACCCCAAAGAAGATCTACCCAGCCTCATACTGCTGGGCTTATGTTGGCTCACAGGCAGGTGGAGGCAATCAAGCAATTAGGCAATCAGGCAACTAGCTCCACCTGCACTACCCAGACCAGCAGAGGCAGGGGACGTGACACATGCGGCTAGTCCTGCCAGCCAGGAGCTCACCCGTTTAATAACAACCAATCAAAACTTAAACACAGCATTCTTAAGACGCCGGAGTTGCGGCTTTGTATAAGTCAGCTTATCGCTGTACAGTTATCACCAGTTAAAACTAAGCCCCTCCTTCCATTGGTACTGGCTCTCCTGCAGTACTGTGTGGCATGTAGGGTATAAAATAGTCACTGGCTCTCCTGTAGTACTGTGTGTGGCCTGTAGGTTGTAAAGTAGTGACTGGCTCTCCTGTAGTACTCTGTGTGGCCTATAGGGTGTAAAATAGTCACTGGCTCTCCTGTAGTACTCTGTGTGGCCTATAGGGTGTAAAATAGTCACTGGCTCTCCTGTAGTACTCTGTGTGGCCTATAGGGTTTAAAATAGTCACTGGCTCTCCTGTAGTACTCTGTGTGGCCTATAGGGTGTAAAATAGTCACTGGCTCTCCTGTAGTACTCTGTGTGGCCTATAGGGTTTAAAATAGTCACTGGCTCTCCTGTAGTACTCTGTGTGGCCTATAGGGTTTAAAATAGTCACTGGCTCTCCTGTAGTACAATGTGTGGCCTATAGGGTGTAAAATAGTCACTGGCTCTCCTGTAGTACAATGTGTGGTCAGCAGGGTATACAATACTCACCCACTCTCCTATAGTACTGCATGGCCTGTATTTAATAATAACTGGCTTTTTAATACTGAGTTATAAATTTATCCTAATATTATTTATTGGTCGTCCCAAACAAACTTTGTTTTCTTCATTTATTTCCATTAATGTACAGAAAGTGTCTGAGTAGGTGAAACTTCACTGTTTTCCACCGTTTTATCTGTGACATGTCTCGAGCTCTTTGCTCTTTCATCTTTAGCTTGGCGTAATACTTCATGAATTATGGCTTGAGACTTGGGGAGACAGATGCCTTTACGCTCAAGTCAAGTTAATCCATTTCCATTACACACAGCCCCAGACCATAACACTAATTTTGTGACTTTTCAAACTGCATGCCACCACATGGGAGGAATATTAATGCAACTGAATATCTTCTCATTTTTTTGACAGTCTCATTTATTAAGATAAAAATCAACATTTGATGGAGATTGAGGAGATTGTAAATACGGCATTCTGTTTAAAAGTCAGATGACGGACAGACGGCTGGTGGGAATACTCCAGCAAGGGACTATATACCTGTCTATATTACACTAGGTACATACACACTACATGGCCAAAAATATGTGGACACCTAACATCCAACAACTCATGCAAAATCATGGGCATTAAAATGGAGTTGATCCACCCTTTGCTGCTACACCAACCACCACTTTTCTGGGAAGTTTTTAGATGCTGGAGCATTGCTGCACGTATTTGCTTCCATTCAGCCAGAAGGGCATTCGTGAGGTCGAGCACTGATTGGGTGATTAGGCCTGGCTCGCAGTTGGCTTTCAAATTGATCACAAAAGTGTTGGGTGGGGTTGAGGTCAGGGCTCTGTGCCGGTCAGTCAAGTTCTTCCACACTGACCTCGACAAAACCATTTCTATATGGACCTTGCTGTGTGCCCTGGGGCACTGTTATGCTGAAACAGGAGAGGTCCTTCCCTGAACTGTTGCCACAAATTTGGAAGCACAAAATCCTCTAGAATGTCACTGCACTGAGATTTGCCCTTAGTGGAACTAAGGGGCTTAGCTCAAACCATGAGGCAGCCCCAGACCAAGGGGTGTCCAGATACTTTTGGTCATGTAGTACATATATATATAATATATATACTGATGCTTACCAAACCAACTGCAAGAATCAAGAAGCATCTCTGATTGGTGAAGAAGAAAAATATGTGATTAAGCTCCATCTAATGATACATTTATACATATAAATACATTTCCATGGCACTTCTGTGTCAGATCAGTCAGGTGGGTGGGGCTTATTGTAATATTTGACCCCTTTGCCAATCAGAGATGCTACCCGATTCTTCCTGTTTGTTTGATAAGCCTCACCACAGCACAGTGCCACTGGTGGCCATTCCACTGAAGTGTTCTGTGCTGTAGGGTGGGAGGATGCAGGCCTAGTGCACAGCAGCTGTCTGCCTACCTCTGATACCCCCCCCCCCCCCACCTCCATCTCCTGGCTCCCCCGTCCCCCCAGCTCCCATCCCCCAGAGTCCTGCCACAGCCTTGATGTCACAATCCCCCCCCCCCCCCCCCGTGCATCCGAAACAGAGGTGTCATCAGTTACCTCCGCACCCTGATTTCACACCTCAGTGGCCAGATCCTTCACTGTCACCCTGCCCCCCCCCCCAACCTGCTCATCCCCTCCCAGGTCAACCCCACCACGGCACCCCCCCCCCTCCACCTCCCCCGCAGGCTCCTGAATCTCTAGCGCCTGAAGGTGAGACAGACTCAGGGGGGGTTCTCTGCTATTTCAGTCTTTCTGACAGATCCACCCCGAGTCTCTCCCGGTTTGGAAAGCCTCACTCTGCTGTTTGTGTTCATGCTCACTGCTGCAGCTGCCTCAGTGGGTTTGGGAAGAGAGCAGGGAACAGGCACACGCTCTCCTCCTGAAACGCTCGACATCAGCTGCTGCTTTTTCCTTTTTCTCACTCTGTAGTCCAGCAGCCAAGTGCACAGAACATACCCTGGAGGAGGGCAGTTCCTCAGACCTTACCCTGGAGGAGGGCAGTTC
>CM077288.1:67930972-68008472 GCA_039654925.1 Anguilla pacifica
TCATGGCTACGGGTAACTGATACTTAATGAGATTTTGCATCAGATCAGACCTGTGTTCTGCAATCCAACGACCTTCGGCATGCACTTGTTGTATTGTACGTCGCTTTGGCTAATAGCATCTGCCAAATAAAATGCAACGTATTGTAATGCAATTAACCCTCAAATCATTTACATGCTGTGGCATTTCAGCGACGTTTCATGATGAAGATGAAACAGCAGCTGAAGACTTGTTCTTGCGTCCCGATTTGAAATGTTCCACAGTGACCTCATCCACCAGTCAACCAGAACTAGTGGATACAGCTAATTAGCTAACTGACCCAGGGTAAATAGTGCAAAGTCAAAGCAAAAAAAGCGCATTCACACCAGCCCTTCAAGAATGGGATTTACCACCCATGGCTCACTGCATCTTTCCTATATGTACGGTATCCCATAAGGCTGTGCGGTTCCCATCAGGCATTGCTTTACTCCAGAGCAGCAGGGAGCTGTAGCCCACAGCCTGTGATGCTTTGTCAGGTGGGGGAGGGTATGCACTGATCTTAACTGTATCCTACTGTGACCCCAGAGTCACTCCCCAGACTCATTAACATATCCCCCATAATGCACTTCCTAGCCTCTTTTCTACTGGTCCCCATTGTACCATACTGCAGGAGTGGCTTAGTGACCCAGGGTTACCCCCCAGACCCATTAACATATCCCCCATAATGCACTCCCCAGTCTCCGCTCGTATTTTAAACTGTGTCTCAGTTTGGACCACCATCCCTCATCAGATTTAACAACTTTAAACGCACCGCTGGTGCATGATGGGAAAACAAGCATCCAGCACCGCTCTCTGTTAATCACCGTGACTTCGGAAACCCCCCCCCCACCCCCCCACCCCCGAACGCCGTGTTCTTTTCCTGCGTACGGGCCTCAGGGTCCGTATTTCTTAGAACCTTTCACACTGGTATATTTATTGTTATACTTATTTCTGTGTTTGCCGGTAAATATTGAGCAGTGTAACTCATCAGCGGTAAATTGGCTGTAATTTCCTGATTAGTTGAGAACGTTTCATCACCTGCTCAGGAAGGTATGACTGTCGGCCGCAGTCTGTCAGTCTGTGTCAGTGCTTCCTGTATATTTCCAGCACATTCTGTTCACTGAGGAAAATTCATGAATTTATTGTAGTATTTGCATATTTTATTTGTATATAAATATAATATGCGCAGGCCTGGAAATTCCTAGACGATCAATTTTTATAATAGGCTACTTGTTATTGCCATGCCTCAGCATCTATCTTAGTGTTTCTCGATATAAAAAGCTCAAAACCAAATCCATTTAAAATAAATTTAAAAAACATAATAATCATCACATATCTACGGACATTTAAAATGTCACAAACAGATGAACTAATACACTACTAATGACATGTATTATGCTATATTATATTGTCATGTCCTGTTATGTCACATCCTGTCATGTGATGTTCTTGGAGCACATCAGCTGGCGCTCGCTAAGTGGCCGGTGTGTACCAGCTTGGCCGGGACGCGGCTTTTAGTGCTTCTAGCCCACGGCTCTCGGTCAAAAGGGCAACCTTCTCGCCTTTTTTGGACGCGAGAAAAAAAAACAGCGAGCGAGTTCGAGCGTGCCCGCGGGCACCGGGCAGAGCGTCAGAGCGTCTGCGTTTGAGCCCAACGCGAGCGCGCCCCCGGGCACCGGGCAGAGCGTCAGAGCGTCTGCGTTTGAGCCCAGCGAGCGCGCCCCCGGGCACCGGGCAGAGCGTCAGAGCGTCTGCGTTTGAGCCCAGCGAGCGCGCCCCCGGGCACCGGGCAGAGCATCAGAGCGTCAGCGTTTGAGCCCAGCGAGCGCGCCCGCGGGCACCGGGCAGAGCATCAGAGTGTCTGCGTTTGAGCCCAGCGAGCGCGTCGTCGCGCGAGAACAAGCGCCGATGGAGACGCTTCCGTCGCTCGCCGCCGCCGGCGCGCACCTGCCGGGACCCGGGAGGAAGATTTATGCTCCTGTGGGCTAACGCAGCAGCGGCGGCCGCACAGCGGGGGAACCCAGCTACGAAATTACTTCAGGAAGGAAAGGGGGGGGGGGGTGGGCTGGGTAGGGGGAGGGGGGAGGGGAACTCAGATCTGAAAGATTTATTTCAGCGTGCGAGGCGGAACGCGCGATATGTTCCGTCTGTCTGTTTGAGCAAAAACAATCATTTTCAGGGGCTGCCGCAGGAAAAAAAAACAAAAAAACAAAGCTAAGGGGGGTCCCGTCCGCAGATAAGGCCGAATTGCATTTTTGGCGCGTCCTTCGTTCAGGACGCCCCCCCCCCCCCAGCTCGCCTCCCACACTCCGCCCCACGTCCTCGAAGGCGAGCCTCGCACAGCACGTCCCGCTTTGTTTGTTCACTGCTCTGATGGATTGACTTCAGCGTCGGACATCAGCGCCCTGACAGAACATCTGACGCTGCAGGTACGCGCGGCGGCTCGAACTGAAGGTGAAACCCGAAGCACAATAGCGCTGCGTTTGTCCATTCATTATTTATTTTAAGAAACGCGGCGGCTTCCTGACAGGGATTCATGTAGAGTGCGTGTGCGCACGGCAAAACCCACACACTGAAGACCCGGGGGACGTGTTTCATCAACGCGCGGGAACACGTCTGGCCGCCTGGATAACTTTGTCGCGAGTTAAGCCAGCCGAGAAATAATCTGGAGCGCACACACACACACACACACACGCACGCACGCACGCACGCGCACACACACACGCACGCACGCACGCACGCACACACACACGCACACACACACACACACACGCACACACACGCTGCTGTTCTGGAGGAGTTCCATTAAGGTTGCGGGCGCAGCGACGGCGAATGCGAGCGGGGGTTCCAAATTGGGAGAGGAACGGAGGCCTCACATTAGCAGCGGCGGCAGCTTTGGTGGTGGCGGTTCTGGCGGAGCGGGGAGAGAACAGCGAGCGCTGGTGTTAGCGGCGGGTGGCGGGCGGCAGGCAGGCGACAGGCGGGCGGGTGGCGGGCGGCGGCAGCGGCAGGCGGGCGGGTGGCGGGCGGCAGGCGGGCGGGTGGTGGGCAGCGGCGGCGGCAGGCGGGCGGGTGGCGGGCGGCAGCAGCGGCAGGCGGGCGGGTGGCGGGCGGCAGGCGGGCGGGTGGCGGGCGGCGGCAGCGGCAGGCGTTTGTCAGTCTCACACAGACAAACACACCTGGACCAGCCCCCAACCTTCCCTGTCACTGAAGCACCACTCCTTCCAGTCATATCACTTAAGCACATAAGGGTGAATAATGCACCTACAGGTGAACTGCAGCTATGGTTTGCTGCAGCCTAAGTGTTCATGCTTGTTGTTGTTGTTATTGTTATTGTCGCAAGAAATAATGGACCGTGTAGGAAATGGCTGCAGTTGTCAGTTTTGTTTTTCGGTTATCAGTTACTTAAGTGAATGTTTGTGGTTGCCCCAGAATGTGTGTGTGACTCTGGATGTGTGTTCTTGACTCTGGATGTTTTTGTGTGTGTGTGACTCTGGATGTGTGTGTGAGACTCAGAGTGTGTGTGTGTGTGTGTGTGTGTGTGTGTGGCTCTGGATGTGTGTGTGTGACTCAGAATGTGTGTGTGTGACTCTGGATGTGTGTGTGACTCAGAATGTGTGTGTGTGTGTGTGTGTGACTCTGGATGTTTGCGTGACTCTGGATGTGTGTGTGTGACTCAGAATGTGTGTGTGTGACTCTGGATGTGTGTGTGACTCAGAATGTGTGTGTGTGTGTGTGTGTGTGACTCTGGATGTTTGTTCTTGACTCAGAATGTGTGTGTGTGTGTGTGACTCTGGATGTTTGTTCTTGACTCTGGATGTTTGTTCTTGACTCAGAACGTGTGTGTGTGTGACTCTGGATGTGTGCGTGTGACTCAGAATGTGTGTGTGTGACTCTGGATGTGTGTGTGACTCAGAATGTGTGTGTGTGTGTGGCTCTGGATGTTTGTTCTTGACTCAGAATGTGTGTGTGTGTGTGTGTGTGTGTGTGTGTGTGTGTGTGTGTGTGTGTGTGACTCTGGAGATATTTGTGTGACGCAGAACACTGTGGCCTCTGAGTAACTGGCCCTGTAGAACTGAGCTGTATTTAGTGCTCTGGTTTCCAAGCCCAGCGAGCAAACGTGTTCACAGTGACCCGTCTATAATTACCCGGGTATGAATTCCAGAGAAGTGTTTATAAACCATCGTGCTTTTTTTCATCGGCATGTCGAGACCCTCATAAATATCTCCCACATCGAACGCGGGGTGGTGGGGGGGAGGGGGTGGGTCAAGACCCGTGTTTCGTATTGGGGTAGAAGAGTTCATCACTTTGAAAGACTTCCCAAAAATCCCACATAGCGAACACTGAAGTGTTTCCCAGAAATAAAGATATCAGCGAGACAATGAAATAACAGACCTTTTGTGGAAAGGGAGCTACAGGTAAAAACCTGAAATCACCCTGGTGCATCAGTATCAGCGTCTGCTACGAATGTCAAACCAGTGCGTTCTGACTGCCTTGCGCTTAGCAGAGTTTGACAGCGTCATTCCATCACACCCCCCCCTCGCTCGCCACCCCCCCCCCCAACCCCGCCTCCACCAGTGTTTCTTCTCAGTTGTGTCACAGCATACAGGGGTATGTAGGAGCAGCTGACAAGCTCCACAGACCTGAAAAAAAAAAACAAAAAAACCTAGATAGCATGGGCGTTTGTTAGCAAACAGTGATTGATGTCAACACCTGCCGTACAGAGCTATATGTAGCCACGCCTTCAAACACCCAAGCCACACCCCTTTTATTTTCCCCTCATGAATAATGCATGAGATAGACACATGCAAGGTCAAATGAAGGTGTTTAGGAGGGGCATTTTTTTCCTCCTGATATAGTGCATGTAAGTTACTCTCCCTCTGGATGAAGAATGTAAGAGCAAATGAATGTCTTTAAATGATATTTTAAAAAGAAAATTCAATGCCCTCACATGTGTAAGCAAAAGCAAAAATAACTCTGAAAGACCTTACTTTGGAAAATTTACATGACTGTAGATGTTGGCAGATGAAGATTTCATAACAAACGGACTGATAGCGTGTATCCATATTAGAATTTGTACATACATGTAGCTGACACTTAACAGTTAACAGAGGGATATTCCCCTTGTTAGGTTCTTTGCAATGATTGCGTTTAGTTTAATAAATAGAATATAGAGTCATTATTTACATTCTCCGATGTGACAAGCACGAGGCTGAAGATCAAGAGAAGGCTTAGATTTAGATTTAAAATTATCTGATAATTCAAAACATACCTAAAGCTTCGCCAACTGAAAATAGGACATTACATAAACTTAAAAGCCTAGAGGATAACACAAAATTAAACTCAATGTCTTGTTTCCTTTACGACCGTTGCAATCCTTTATTTATTTCCAGTGCAATCCACTGTGTTTACAATGGCTCCCATTAGATGGGTGAGATAATTGAGTCCCTCCCAGTCAAGCACAGTAAAGCAAAGACATTTTGGGGGTCAGGAGTTACATTCGGTCTATTTCAGGCTCACCTCTAAAAACCACAATGGAGCAGTGTAGTGTAGTCCTGAGTGGATTCCATACAGCATCCTTCAGTACAGTGAATTATGCCCCCAGTGGACAACACTGGCAATTACAACACATCAAATGTACCAAGAATCAGCATTATCATTAAAAGGGTATCAGTATGAATACCCTTTTAATGCAACTAAACACTAAGTGGAGAAAATTGCTCATGTAATCACCTAATGCCTCTAGACATCTAATGTCTCCAGAAAAAAAGCAAGAAGTTTCAGAAACGGACTTGATAATCTCGCATTTATCACAGAGCAAAACAATCCCTCTCTCCCTCCCTCTCTCCTCTCCCCCTGACTCTCTCTTTCCCTCCCTCTCTTTCTCTCCGTCCCTCTCTGCTCTCCCTCTGTCACTCTCTCTGCTTCCCTCTCTTCTCTCCCTCTGTCTCTCTCTCTTTCCCTCCCTCTCCCTCTCTCCCTCTTTCTCTCTTCTCTCCCACTGTCACTCTCTCTTTCCCTCTCTCCCCACATCCTCTCCTCCAGCAGCTGCTCTGCTCATCTTTCAGTCTCTCCCTCCTCTCTGCCAGTCGGCTGCAGCCCCTCCCTGTGCGGCGTATCTCAGCTGTATTTAAGAGACGACCCCCCCACTATCCCCCTGCCCCCCCCCCCCCCCCCCCCCCACACACACACACACCGCACCCTCCCCAGGAGGAAGGCCCAGGTCCCGGCAGAGGCCAGGCCCAGACGGGGGGATTTAGGCGGCTGATCCGTGCGCGCTGCTCCGTATCGATCGGCCGCCGTGCCCGCTGGATCCGGCCGCCGGTCGCTCGCTAGCCCGCGGTGACGGACAGACACACCTGCGTTTGATCTCCAGCTGAAGGGCGCGTTTCACTGTGACAGCTCAGGAGCACCCGGGCTCTCAATTATCTACCCCCCCCCAATAAAAATACTGCCCAATCCCATTCTGCTGTCCCCACAGACAGCCAAATATATATTAAAAACATATGCTGCTGTGAAATATATTTATCGTGTCTGTTTAACAGTGGTGTGCAGCAGTATGTTTCATATCTGAGAGGAAGGTCTGTCTGTTCCTCTCTGCACAGGAAGCAGGTCCTGACGGCTCCATTACCCAGCGTGGCCCAGGACAGTGTCACGGGCCTGATTAATAGGCCTGTCACAGCCGCCAGGGTCGCCGGCTTCGCCCGTCCGAACAGCACCTGGAGCCCTCCCAAATCGCCGCTGGAGGTGAACCGCTTACGGGCGGTCAGGAGCAGCCCGCCAAAACAGGCCACTGAGCGGTCAGGAGCATCCCGCCAAAACAGCCCACTGAGCGGTCAGGAGCATCCCGCCAAAACAGCCCACTGAGCGGTCAGGAGCATCCCGCCAGAACAGCCCACTGAGCGGTCAGGAGCATCCCGCCAAAACAGCCCACTGAGCGGCCAGGAGCATCCCGCCAAAACAGCCCACCGGCACCCGTCTCTGCCAGAGGCCCAGGCGACAGCACCCCCCCACCCCCACCCCCCCCACCCACAACCAGGGCCCCCGTCTCCACCGGCAACCATCGGCACGTGTACGACAGCAGCGGCAACATGGAAATACATAAAATAAACTGAGCCAAGTGGATCTTCATTTTACAGGATAATGAGAGCTGAGGGGCTCAGGAGGCGGGACAACAGCTAGCATAGCATAGAGGGAGGGTGATGTCACAGTCAGTGATGTCACAGAGAGTGATGTCACAGACAGATGCCTGGTACAGCAGGCTCCTGGGCTTCAAATCGGAATAATTCCAGCTATGGCATGTAATAACAATGATATTACATGGTTATAGCAAAAAATACATTTGTAAATTACTTAATAACACTTTACACTCAGGATAACATCTTCTGTTCCATTACATCATCTCTAATTATAATAATAATAATAATAATAATAATAATAATAATAATAATAATTTTAAAAAATTGTTTTGCACTATGACCTACTTTGTACAATCCATGATTTAATCATATCAGGATAGGCATGGCATGGAATTGTACAAAACAGCAGGTTGCATGCAAGTCCAGGTGATTAGCATATGTTATATTTATAGGTTTTTATTGGGCCAATTCAATTCCCCCACCACTGCGATTCCTCAGCCAGTTAGCCACCGGTCTTGATCTCCTAGGAACCCAGGGCATGTGGTCAGGGCTTTCCCACGGCCCGTTTAGGAGTCGCGCGGCAGGCGGGGGGGTATCCCAGGGCCTCTTTGATGTGCGGAGTGCTTTGATCCTCCCGCTCGCCTTTTTAAAACAGCTGACACACAGCTCTGGGGCTCTGGGGCTCTGGGGCTCTGAGGCTCTCGGGCCAGTGATGACCAATCAGAGCACACCATCGGGCTCGCGGGCCAGCGAAGACCAACCAGAGCGCTCCATCGGGCTCTTGGGCCAATGATAACCAATCAGAGCGCTCCATCGGGCTCTTGCGCCAGCGATGATCAATCAGAGCGCTCCATCGGGCTCTCGGGCCAGCGATGACCAATCAGAGTGCACCAACATCGGCCTGGAAACAGGTCCCATCCTGTGGTCGCGCGATGCACGCAGTGCAGCAAGCCCAACGGCACGGGTATCGAACTGGCAACCCCCAGCCCAAATCTCCAGCCCTCCTCAAACGTACCACGTGCTCTTTAATCACCGGAAAACAAAACCTGTCTAAAAGAAATTCTGTTTAAAATTTATGAATCACTGGTGAATCACCACAGATAAAACTTGCGTATCCACAAAAAAAAAAAAAAAAAGAAGTTATTCTCAGGAACTGGTTGTGCCAAAATAACATTATGATTGAGTCGTATGGGGTTTTGAACCAAATTTATTTGTCATTTAGTTATGAAATATTGACCGTGCATGAGCCGGACGAGAAATTTCAGTGTCTTAAAAAGAGATGAAATACGGACACCGGGGTTTTCAAGACACCAACTTCATATATAATTCATACACATCTCCTTTGATGACACACAGTACACCTTATTCGTGCATTGTTTTGTGAATAGCAGGAGAATATATTTGGCCCGAGGGTATGATTTTTAAAAATACTCTGTCCTACGGGAAAAATCAGTCGAAGAACACTGCGTTTGAGAGATTCTATAGCAGCAGTTTCATAAATGTGATTATGCCAGCCATAGAGATAAAAGATCTGATACTAAAACCATTAAGGATCAAATGATCTTTTTTTGTGTGAAAACAGATACGTGGTGACACTTTTCCATCCTTTGAAATTATTCTCCGGTATTTCTTAAGACCTGATAAAACTTGGCTGAACACAATTTTTAATCACTTAAACCTGGAGCTTAGAGATGTATCTATTATTTTATGAAGACACGAAATACTCTAAAATATTGAACTTGTATTTAAACTAAAATTGTGGAAGACATATTAAACACATACACACACACACATGCACACACGCATGCACACTCGAATGCACACACGTGCACACACACACACAACAAACATACACACACACACACACACACATGCACAAACACACATCATCTCCTTCTCTCTGTGACCAAGGAGAATGCGACATAGTGTGAAATCAATCTGCCAGATAACTGACCTCTATTTTAAACCACTTTACAGGCTGCAACTTCATTTATTTATTTAGCACCACTTACACCAGTTGGATGTTATTCCTTCCTGCCATTTTATTACAGTACTAATGTTCCTAAAATTGTATTAAATGAATTTCCAGATAGTGTGTTTTAACCTCTTCTTTAATAGCCAGACAAATTTCAATGTATCTTTTTAATTTTATGCTCTCTGTTCATTTGTATCATTAATATCTGTTTTTTTTAAATAAACATCTATATTAATTGTGCTTGTGAATGTGACGTTATTTTGCAATCAAAATTTGAATTTGACTTGTACGAGTTGAATTCGCGCTTCACCACAGATGCACTGCCAGTCTCTAGTGTAACAGCTCTAAGCAGCTGCAGGATACCCCATGGATACCCCACGGATACCCCACGGATACCCCAGTACTGCCATCTGGGTGACGTGCGGCACCTACAACACTGGGAATCACCGCTGCTGGCCTGATGAATCTCCGGACTCAGTAAGCGATGAACGCGCATAACCGCCTCCGCTAAAGTATTCATAGAATCGACCAAAAGGGCGTTGATGACGCGCATTATAAAGGCGGTTATAATATCACTTCAGCCACAGAAAAAAAATCAATGTATACCACCGATAGCCCAAAAAAGAGAGAAAAGATTAATGTTCATCACAACTGCAAATAAATAAGTAGCCGGTGCATGCACGGTGACCAGAACTTCGTTCTAAACCAATTACAACCTCTTAACTGCTTTTTTTCCCCCTGTTCAAAACGGAAGGTTATGTCCGCACAATGAAGTCTTTTAGCAAAAGGTTTTTTTTTTCCTTCTTTCTTTCTTATGTAAAACCAAACCTCACAATACAGTTGTCTTTGGTTCCAGGGCAACCCATTGATTCTTAAAGAAGAAGAACAAGACAGGGCCGTCGATGATTAAAATTTGTTTTCTGGTGGAACGATGGGGGCCGGTGAGGTAAAGACGTGGGCCTCGTCACCCTGTACTGCTGCAAAGCACCCTCATAAACCCAGATATCCTGGGAAACACTTCTTTGTGTCATGCAGGGCAGAAATATCTGTTCTTAAATATTAATCTTCCAGTCAAGGCGGGCTTAACAATGGTAGCACGTGTTTGAGGATTTCTTTGTAAATGTATAGCAACATCAGGGAATGACACCGTACGCTAAAGACACAAACATTGACTTTATCCAGTGCAGAGCCAAATGATTTCACGTTTTATTCTAGTCTTTTCTTTGGTTACCTGTCAAACTACACCACCTTCGGTGTGCGAGTGCGTGTGAAAAACAGCATATACCAGAAAGGCTGAAGCATGTTTTATTTTTAAGTTCAGAAAGAGGGCAAACGAGGTCACATAACACACAAGACTCTGAGGTAGGGTTTTTTAAAAATCTAAACACGCATTTCAAGCGTGCCTGTGAGCTCACTGCATGATCAGTACGCCTGTCGAAGGTGGGGGGGGGGGGGGGCATTGGGGCACCTGTCATTGTCCCGATTGTCAGTCTTCTTTGGCCCCGCCCATCCTTTTTATTTTGAGACGTATTTTTGGCACTGTTATTCCCCACCATCCTTCCATTGGCACGGCCCTTTACTCCATATACTGAGCTGATGCCAATACACTGCACACTGCGCACAATCAACAAAGGAACAGCGCCCCCTCTGGTACAACAACAACACAGCATGGCATAAGAGCACACACCCTAAATACAGCAGCCGCACCCACTCAATTCCAAAGCTCCACCCACTCATCACAACAACCCCAACTCACACAATGCAACAGCCCTACCCACCCTTCACAAAAAGCCCCACCTGATCAAGAGAACAGCCCCACCCACTGAAAATAACAGCCCCACCAACTCAATAAAAACAACAAATCTCAATAAAAAAAATAATAAAGTGAATGACCACAGTCCTCCAGAACACCAGTGCAACATTTTCCCTATTATAAAAACCACTGAATCCATTTCTGTGTCCCTGATTCAATCTAGCTGCAGCATGCTCTCTCCTTTCCATGGTGTGCAGGAATACAAGTCTGTCTTTTTATTTATTCTTTTTTAATTAATTAATTTGACGGGGACAGTGCACAATTAATATATTGCACCAGATTAAGCTAAAAGCTAATTTCCATCTGTTGTCCCTGGGCGATGGGTAAGCAGCAGCATTAAAGGCAATCAAAAAACATACAATAACAAATTATGAATACCAAAGTGTCCGTGATTGGACCATGATAGTGCTTTTACCATCTCAGAATCAGCCATTCATAAATTCATTTCACAACCTAATAAATTAATAGGTTACCGCATTAAGAACAGCGGAAGGTCCCAGACTATCACATGACAAAAATTGATCTCACCAAACCACAGAACCACAGAACTCTCCAGAGAGGAACCACCTAAGGCACAAACTTCGGAGGAAGGCCTGGCACTTCAAACAGCTTTAAATTGAAAGCATGTCCTTAAAATGCAGTCGTGCAAAGGAACGCTTTGTTTACCTGGAGATGAAAGAGGACATTGTGTGAATCCGGGAATGGTGGTGGTCCGGGAGGGGGGGGGGGGGGGGGGGGGGGGTTGGGGGAAGAAAAGAGAGAAAAAAGATTCATTTTTCAAATAAAAGGTTGCAGTTTCTTCCTAAATTTTGCCTTTTTTTCCCCTCAGTTATTAACTTACAAATTTCATCGTTGATTGAACACTGTAATTAAAACCATTATTATGAGAAGATTTTTTTTACCCTCCGAGTCTGTAGAGACAACAGCTATTGCGACAATAAGACTCCGGGGAGCTGTTCTCTCGTCAAGGCTTGAAGTGCTGGACCTGCGGATCCTGACTGCACTCTATGGTACTAAACCACTCTATACGGCTTGTCTGAAGAGCAGGTTCAGATGTTTATTGCTTTACAAAAACAAAAGAATATAAAAGAATAAAATGAAAAAAAAACACACAGCAAATTACTTGTTGACAATGTAACAGAAAATTAAACGAACAGAAAATGAAATTGACAATAATAACAATTCAAATGAGATGGCGACACGCCCTTCCTCCGGCTCCTCACAGATTTTACATTAGACTTTCTCATTACTGAGGAGACTTAATGTGTTTGTTCATTCTGTCAGCTGTAATTATGTCCGTCTTGGCTGCTGTTTGCGCGCGCTATGCTAATATGTTTCCTGCGTGTGTTTCAGTGCCCTGCCAAACACGGGCTGGCTGGCTGGCTGCAAAAAAAAAAAAAAAAACTCTTTTCCCCCGGGATGCCCGGGAATCTTACGGGATGCCCGGGATTCTTACGGGACTCTCGTGTTCTTCAGTGAGCAAATGCAACACATCTCTCTCCGTGTGCAGCACAGCGTGGGTGCGGGGCGACGCGAGGTGTGAAATTATAATAGTTTGTTGATGATTATGCCGGGGAACTCTCCCAGTGGACAGCCGCCAACGCAGAATCTTTAAACATGTTTTACACGCATTGCACCATATTTATAAATGCCAATAAAGAGCTACGAGGTCCAGAAGATGCCAACTGAAATACAGCTTCAAGGATTTTTTTTGTAGCCATTTTTGTTCAAAGGAAATATTGAGGATAAGACACACATGCGCACACACATACACACACGGACGCACACACACACATGCTTGCATGAACACACACACACACATACGCTCGCACACACACGCACATGCTCATGCACACAGACATACACACACACACAAACACACATAAACAGACACACTCACACATGCTTGCCCACACAGACATACGCACACACATGCACGCAGAAGCAGACCACACACATACACACACACATACAAACAAGTAAAGGTCCTGTTAAAAAAATTAGGGATATAGATTTAGCATAAATATAAGTCTGTCAAGGTTGTCTCTTTCTCTTTGTCTCTCTCTCACTCTCTCTCCTACCTTCCCTCCCTCTCTCTCCATCCTTCTCTCCCTATCTCCTTCTTTCGGTCTCCCCCCTCTCTCAGTTTACCTAGGGAATCATTGATCTATGTTTTCAACCTTCAGAGTAACTTCAATTGTATTTGTGCCCATCAATCACCAAAGACAATTCTCCGTCTGTGGGTCTCGGATGAAGACCTGTCAGTCAGGCGCAAGGACAAAAGGGAGAAGGCTTTCTGTTTGGCTGGTTTTTTTTGTAGCTTCTCAATGTGAAATCTATTGAAAATGAAATGAGCTTTTCTAATAAGTGAGAGCTGTTTGGAGGAAACGGTCTGACAGCGGAAAAGGACACGCTGAGAAACAGCCGCATCGATTCTGAAAGATCTCTCTTAAACAACTTCTGCAGCATCGGGACGTTTGCCAGATTTCACGCACGGACCTGAGAGAACTAAAATAGAGAATGTTAAAATAAGAGGGAATGGATCCACACTCTGTCCCAGTGTGTGGATGGGGCCCCATGGTCTGGTATTTGTTAAGGCTCTGTCCCAGTGTGTGGATGGGGCCCCACAGTCTGGTATCGGTTAAGGCTCTGTTCCAGTGTGTGGATGGGGCCCCATGGTCTGGTATCTGTTAAGGCTCTGCTCCAGTGTGTGGATGGGCCCCAGGGTCTGGTATCTGTTAAGGCTCTGCTCCAGTGTGTGGATGGGCCCCATGGTCTGGTATCTGTTAAGGCTCTGTTCCAGTGTGTGGATGGGTTAAGGTGTTTAGGCTCTGTTCCAGTGTGTGGATGGGTTAAGGTGTTAAGGCTCTGTTCCAGTGTGTGGGTGGGTTAAGGTGTTAAGGTTCTGTGAGGAAGCTGTCCTGTGCGGGGGCTGGATGCCAGGTGTTCAGACGCAGAGGCAGAGCTCAGCGCCAGCACGAAGCGTCCGGGCAGCGGAGGGCACGCTTACACAGGCGGGCACAGCCCGTCATCATCACCTCCTCGTTTCCACGGCTACCACGGCTTCCCTTCAGCAGAATCGACACGGGTGCGCAGCGTCAGACGGATAAAATAGAGTTAAAAAAAAAAAAAGCGGCGGAATTCTCGGTGGGAACAGGAAGCGGAGCGGAGGGAGGAATCCACGTATGCGGGGCGGTTAAAAACAAGTGGACAGCATGCCATGTCTGAGGGTCACAGCCTGGCAGTAAGGGGGTCACGAATGAGAGAATGGCGGCTCCAGTTCCCCCCCCCCCACTCCACGCTGCTAGCTATGCCACCACGCCTCAGGCGCGAATCACTTTGTCTCCATCTCCCGTCACCGGGGGCAACGGGGGCAGGATCTCCCCCGGGAAACGGAATTGGACATTCCGCCCGCGTTACCCAAGATAAAAAAAAATGAAAAATACAAACTTTTTTCTGTTTTTTTCAAGAAAGTGCTAAAAATACAGCCCCCGTGGAGACATGTGTCTGCTGAGAGGAAGCCTCCCCGTGGCTCCAGGCGATTGCTCAATTTAAAACATGCCGCGGGGCCCTGCCAGCTCAGGGACCGGGGAAAAACTCTCAGCGCAAAGGAAAAAAGAGATCGCAGCCACTGCCCAGGGACCGGGGTAAAACTCTCAGCGCAAAGGAAAAAAGAGATCTCAGCCACTGCCCAGGGACCGGGGTGAAACTCTCAGCACACGGAAAAAAAAGATCTCAGCCACTGCCCAGGGACCAGGGTGAAACTCTCAGCACAAGGGAAAAAAAAGATCTCAGCCACTGCCCAGGGACCGGGGTGAAACTCTCAGCACACGGAAAAAAAAGATCTCAGCCACTGCCCAGGGCCCAGAGTGAAACTCTCAGCACACAGAAAAAAGGTAGACAGGTATAACCCTAGCCAAAATCCTGACACCAGAGACAAAAACAGGTCTGATCAATCTGATTTTCTCCAAATTCCCTTTAAGGGTACGCATATATATCATCCCCACATGGAAAAATGTGCAGCAATACCCATGTGAAAAAAATGGTATATTTTTATGTGCTTTTATATTTTAAGCATACATCATTAAAATATAAATAATATTTTAGAAGACAAGTATGCTGAAATACACTACAGGATTCTTCAGTAAAGCATTTATTTACACAGGTAATTCAACTCTAATAACAGAGTTTAAATATATATGGGGATAGAACAGTTAAAACCAAAATATGTATTTAAATATTAGTCTGTTTAAATCTAAACATGTTGTCATGTAGGTCTTGTGAGGTTCAAATGCTGACATTTTAGGTGAATTTGTTTGCAGCCAAGGGGCAAAAAAACAGCCAGCATTTCAACTGCATAAATGGAGCCATTCGGTCTATCCAGCAGAGCTGCAGAACTATTGGAAAACTGTTATATTTGCATGATCTGCAAAATTCGTCATAAGGGGGAATTTACCCACAATGTCTCAGTACGCTAAAAATATCCCTGGGTTCAGTCCTCCACAGGTATAGCCACACACACCTACAGTGAATACAAAACCAGCAGCACAATGCTCTTAACACCACCATTCACCTTGGATTACGGTTTAATACCCAAACACGCCGTCATTATTTCAACCAACCCTTGAAATGCATCCACCTGAGGGCTTTCAGAGCTGGGCATTTGGAAGAGCCGAAAGCCTCGCACATCCTGCCTGATTTTTAAGCAAGGAAACGGAGTCACATGCTGGGGAAGTTCAGGCAGATCGCAAACCTCATTATATAAGAAGTACAGAACATCCTGACAGAAATGCTACCGTCAATTATTTTCATTCTTTTAAATGCCAACGTTCAGAAAAAAATAATTGTTAATTTATACAATTGTACATTTTGGATTAGTAACACGCGTTCTTCGAAAGTTCCGCAATGCAATCTGTTTTCAAATACCAGGCCTGATTTACATTTTACTGATTTACATCATCAGAATCTTCAGAATAATCATTACTCATTAGTAAGCCGCACATAATGGATACATTTACATCCCCTCTCAGCGTTTGTACAATGATGATTGCCGCAGGTACAAGGAGCCCTTTGAGAAACTAGGAGAAGGATGGCTACTTCAGCCCAGAGTTCACATGCTAATTCAGCCCAGAGGTCACATCTCCTACATGCTAATTTAGCCCAGAGGTCACATCTCTCACATGCTAATTCAGTCCAGAGGTCACATCTCTCACATGCTACTTCAGCCCAGAGTTCACATCTCTCACATGCTAATTCAGCCCAGAGTTCACATCTCTCACATGCTAATTCAGCCCAGAGGTCACATCTCTCACATGCTACTTCAGCCCAGAGTTCACATCTCTCACACGCTAATTCAGCCCAGAGTTCACATCTCTCACATGCTAATTCAGCCCAGAGGTCACATCTCTCACATGCTACTTTAGTCTAGAGTTCACATCTCTCACATGCTAATTCAGCCCAGAGTTCACATCTCTCACACGCCAATTCAGCCCAGACTTCACATCTCCCACACGCTAATTCAGCCCAGAGTTCACATCTTGCACATGCTAATTCAGCACAGTTCAGACCGAGGCCGGGACAGTTTTTTTGGGGGGATTTTTGTGTAGCTGAGCCGGATGGGGAGGATTAAAGTCTCCGCAGTGTGAGAGAAAAGTGTGTGATGCCTGCGTTCAGACCGTTTATCTCCCGCTCTCAGCTCTTCTGTCTCTGATAATACAGCCTTCCGGCTCATGGGGCAGAGTCCCTCCAAGCTATGAGCTCACAGCACAAGATATTTGTCAAACTCCTATTTAAACTGCAGGTTCTTTCAGGCGTCTGCGCTCTCCATTATATCACCTCAGGGCTATCAAATTAAACCAAAGAATACATTATATTAATTACCGAGTCCAAAGTAACAGATGGATCCAACAGAGGGGCCACAACAATGAAATGTGATAAAGAGACGGGAAGTGTCTCTCCTGGCCGGCTTGCCAAGGTTCTCTAATTATAAGGAGCCAGATAAGACACAGTGGATCACAGTGAGTCTCAGACAACTTGGCCAAGTTCAAAACTACTAAAGAGTGGGTACAGATCCACTGCTACAACACTGTAGCAACACCGAGTCCTTCTCGAATCTCAGCTGCTATAACACTGTAACTAGACAGTGTCCTTCTCAAATCTTTGCTGCTACAACACTGTACCTAGATAGAGTCCTTCTGAAATCTTTGCTGCTGCAACAGTGTAGTGCCACTGTGTCCTTCTCAAATCTTTGCTGTTACAACACTGTAGCAACACTGTGTCCTTCTCAAATCTCCACTACTAAAACACTGCAGCACCACTGTGTCCTTCTGAAATCTTTGTTGCTACAACACTGCAGCACCACTGTGTCCTTCTGAAATCTTTGTTGCTACAACACTGCAGCACCACTGTGTCCTTCTCAAACCTTCGCTGTTACAACACTGTAGCAAGACCATGTCCTTCTCAATTTGTCACTGCAGTAGGTGCTGATCTAATGACCTAATTGTCCACAAACTTAGTGCTTGTGAGGAACCAGGAGGAAGGAGAGCCCCCCCCCCCCTTTGATTAATGCCCCCTGGCTGGTCCCGCCGCTGCTCCCCCTTGGTGTATTTTGCGGGGGGAACGGACGTACGTTACCAGATTAAGTTGCTTATCAGGCAGCCGCGTCGCACCTTGCTGCACCTAATCATCGAGTTAAGATGTGGGGTAAAATTAGGGGAAAGAGGATCGTTCCGGGCTGTTAGGAGCTCATTTTCGTTCGGGCAGAGACGGGAGCTGAGGTGCGTTCAGGCAGAGGTGGGAGCTGAGGTGCGTTCAGGCAGAGGTGGGAGCTGAGGTGCGTTCAGGCAGAGGTGGGAGCTGAGGTGCGTTCAGGAGCTGAGGTGCGTTCAGGCAGAGGTGGGAGCTGAGGTGCGTTCAGGAGCTGAGGTGCGTTCAGGCAGAGGTGGGAGCTGAGGTGCGTTCAGGCAGAGACGGGAGCTGAGGTGCGTTCAGGCAGAGACGGGAGCTGAGGTGCGTTCGGTTTGTTTAGCCGCCTTTCCGGCTCCCAGCAGAACCACGCGGCGCGTCAAGGCGGGGGACCGAGTTCCCTCCCCAGTTTGTCATCCTCCCCGGCTGGCTCAGCCGCCGACGCGCAGCTCGCAGACTTGCGGGGACCGGATTAATGCCGCGGAGAAGAACGAACCCGTCGGAGAAAAAAAAAGAGCGTGTTTTGGAGCACAGCGACAAGTTAACAAATATATTTTAGCGTCTGTAGCGCAGCCATTTTACGTTGCGTTAAAATTACCGAGGAGGACCTGGCCCTGCCGTTCACCTCCAGAGGTTATTCATCAGAGAGATAAGCTCCGGAAGAATCCTCATCTTTAAGCTCCCTGTCAGCCCGCTTCGTTACTCAATCTGCAGAGCAGCATGTTTGATTTCCCCAGGCACTTCATCGTTAAAACAGCTTTTAACAGCCACCTCAGGAGCTCCCGGCACAGCCAGGATTTCCCCGGGACGGGAGATATTAAACTCCCCCACACACACGGGCGTAAACACGCTACTCCGTCTGTCATTGGCCACGCGCAGAGCATCACACTCTCTCCTCTCCGGACAGTCCGGTCGAGTTCAAATAACAGGACCCGCTATTTTTAAACAGAGCGGACAATTCATGGACGAAACTGCCAGGTCACGTAATAGAGACTAAAAACCCTCAGGGGGTCCGACTTGAGTTCAGACTTGAAGCAGCACTAACTCTAACCCTAACCCTAACCCTAACCCTAATCCTAACCCTAACCCTAACCCTAATCCTAACCCTCGCTAGTTTGCTCATTATGTATTCTTATGTTCTTATGTTCTAGATGGGCTGAATGGCCTGTTCTCCTCATTATGTATTCTTATGTTCTAGATGGGCTGAATGGCCTGTTCTCCTCATTATGTATTCTTATGTTCTTATGTTCTAGATGGGCAGAATGGCCTGTTCTCCTCATTATGTATTCTTATGTTCTTATGTTCTAGATGGGCTGAATGGCCTGTTCTCCTCATTATGTATTCTTATGTTCTAGATGGGCTGAATGGCCTGTTCTCCTCATTATGTATTCTTATGTTCTTATGTTCTAGATGGGCAGAATGGCCTGTTCTCCTCATTATGTATTCTTATGTTCTTATGTTCTAGATGGGCAGAATGGCCTGTTCTCCTCATTATGTATTCTTATGTTCTTATGTTCTAGATGGGCAGAATGGCCAGTTCTCCTCATTATGTATTCTTATGTTCTTATGTTCTAGATGGGCTGAATGGCCTGTTATCCTCATTATGTATTCCTATGTTCTTATGTTCTAGATGGGCTGAATGGCCTGTTCTCCTCATTATGTATTCCTATGTTCTTATGTTCTAGATGGGCTGAATGGCCAGTTCTCCTCATTATGTATTCCTATGTTCTTATGTTCTAGATGGGCTGAATGGCCAGTTCTCCTCATTATGTATTCTCCCCCAGAATGCTTTCAGTATGACTGGCCTGGTCTCTCGCAGAATGCTTTTAGAAAGACTGGCTCAGACACTCCCAAAATGCTTCCAGTATGACTGGTACTTTTGGAGGGGCACCTGTCACAGTGTAATTAATTCCAATTAAGACCCTCTTCCATCAGGATGGAAGAGAAAACAGTTGAAGCTGATGGGAGGCTTCCATTTACAACCACAAAAAACACCTGTAATTAATTCTGGGCTGCAGTGTAGTATAATGCCTGGGCTAGCAACTCGCTGAGGTACCTGGGCTAGTAACTCAAAGGTTGCAGCTATGAATTCCAGGTGGGATCATTAGCCTTGAGCCAAGGCACTTAACCCGAATTGCTTCTGTAAAATATCCAGCTATTTAACTGTAGATAAGAGGGTCAACTAAAAGCCTGAATGTAAGTGCAGAAGAAGAAATGAAGTCCATCAGGAGGCAGTGAAACAGGGATAGTTTATGTTCTTATAGGCCAGTGCTAGGCAACGCAGTTCCAGGAGTGCCTGAGACTTTCCTGGTTTTTGCTCCATCCAAACCTATAGCTACATAACCGGATTAATCATCAGGTTTAATGAATGCAGGTTAGCATACGCTGGAGGCATTCAGTGCTTCACATTCAGGCTCAAAATATTCAGACTCAGGCTCCAAAAAAAAAAAAAATCAAACTCTTGCAGCCAAGCTCAGATGGAACAAAAACCAGAAACACCACTGGCACCCCAGGACCAAGGCTTCCAACCCCTATTCGCGAGTCAGAAAGGAACATTGTTACGACGTAACAAACATGATACTTTCTGTGACCTAAGAACCTGGAAACTTAACTCAGAGGTGCAGTTGGGACTGGGGGGTGGGGGTGGGGGGGTCATGTGATCCCTTGCTAGGAAACGAAACCAGGAAGTCAAATACATCCATAACTGTGATTCTAGAGACCCACCTTCTTGACCCATCCTCAGCTGGGACAGGTAGTGAAGGTAGCACCTGTACAGGTGTATACCGCAGGTGTGCTGCCTTTACAATCAGTGTATGGTGGAGCAATCTGGATCCTCAGTGGAAGTGTGTTCACTGAGTTATGACAACCAAGCAAATTAAGCTGTTTGAGAACATTACCTCAGGCCAGAAAAACAAAGCAAACTCGATTCACCCCTATAGGAGCGAAAGGCATGATGAGAAAGATATGCATGTTTCAGGGCTCCAGTGCAAAGCGGATGGGGGGGATGGGGGGGGGTTATGGCAGCCTTTCTTTCTTCTTTCAAAACTCCTCAGTTCCGTCACGATTTCCCGGATTGTTGGGGGCCGTAAAACACACCTGGTGGGCTTCATTATGGAAGTGCCCCTGTTAAAGAGCAGCCTGCAACCCCCCCCCCCCTCCCCCCCCCATACCGACGCAAACCCACCACTGATGAGAGCACTGATGCTGCAATGAGCCCCAAACACTGCCCAAATGGTGGGGGGGGCGGAATTCCGCAGATATACTGGCAGCCAATCCACACACAAGCAGTATGCAGGCAGAGACACACACACACACGGGTGAGCGTGAGTGCGCACACACACACACACACACACACACACATTCACCAATTCACCTGACCCACACATTCACTCCTTCACCTGTACCATAAATTCATACACACTGCATGGTGCAGTGAAATCTTTTCCTCAGCATAACAGGCATGTTCAGGAAGCAAGACCATTGCACACCAATTTCTAAGACCTGGAATTGAGATATTGTGGCTTGGATCTGAAAGAGGGACGAAGGGGGGCACAAGAGATAATTGGGGAGGTGGGGGTGGGTGATTCTTAGCATTCAAACTGATAATATTTGTTATGACATGATAATACTCTCAGCTCTGTGTCTGTGTCTCCAGCTTTGCTGAGGCTCTGCCCAGTTTTATGGGCACTGCAGTCTGGTAAAACACTGGCACTGAACGCCCCCCCCCCCTTTCTACGACTGCAAGCTTTTGCCCAAAAACTCAGCACAAACAAACAGGAGCCCTTAAAAACACAGAGGAGCTGTCACTACAGGAGCGGGACACGCAGGTCCAGTGGAGAGATGGGTCACAGACAGGAGGGGCACTGCCTCAGGGAGACGTGAGAAGAGGGATGTGATGTCATTCACTCGGGGGGGGGGGGGGATTTCAGGACCAGGGCTGCAGACAACCCAGGTAGAAGGTGACATCATGTTTGACAAGGAGATCAACATGTGCCCCTTTGCAGTTAGCTTGTCAGGTGTTATTATGTACAATAATGGAGTTCGTTTGACGTTAAGAGGGCAGTAGCTAGCCTGAATTTAAATAGAGGGATTCAATGAATTATTTGACCTTCTAACCCTTGTATAAAATGTGCATTTAAAATACAGTTATTTATGTCTGAAATCCTGTCTGTCTGAAATGTGCATTACAAATACAGGTATCTCTGTCTGAAATGTGTATTACAGGTTTTTGTATTCGTCCAGCACTAAGACACCTGGTTCTGCTCACCAAGGTCTTGACTGAAGACCATGAGTAGTTATTTAGCTGAACCAGGAGTCGTAGCGCCAGGCTAAAACAACAACAGCCTGCACCCTCACAGGCCCTGTTTGGATAACACTGGGATCTCCCGACACAAACAGTCACAAGCGCTAATGCCGATAACCTGTGTCTTGTGACATCGCCAGCAATGCTGAAAGTGACATCATGACAAAAATTAGGAGACGCACACCGTACGTGTGACTGCTCGATCCGAGAGACGTGTGATTTCAGCGCGCCTGTAAGGCAGCGCAGTGGGAGGAAGCAGAGATACGGCCTGTGCCTCTCCTCTCCAGAGCAGTGAATCCTCCGAGACGTCCTGTACGGAAAAACTGCCATCCCTCACAGGCCAGAATCACAGAGCAGACGCGGAGACGGTCGCATTCTCAGACACACTCCACTAACGAGTTTCCTCTACCCCATAAATTATGGTAATTGATTTTTTCCTCTCTAACGCGCGGCGTTTGTTTCCCTCTGCGGTGGCGGGCCAGCGTTAAACACCCTCCTACTGTAGCCGCGCTCCCGCCTGCAGATGTGTCCGAAATTATTCATGGGGGGAAGGGGGGTTGAAATGCGTTATTAGGACAGCTGGTGGGACAAACGCTGGGAAGCGGACGGGGAATTAATGTCTGCGTCGCAAGCGGAGAGAAAAGTGAAAATGGTTTTCAGCAGAAGCTGCGGCTGGTGTGTTCGTTCCTTGATTGCGCGGTAATGTCAGGAAGAAAATGGCCGCCGTTGAAAGTTTGGGCTGTAATTACCAGCGCGGACAGGTCGGTGATGGGTACTCCCGCCAGACAAACAAATCAAAGCTGGCTGTTTGGCAGTGCACTTAACGTGCCTTATCTTCCACTTATCTGAAAGACAACAGGCATTTGTCAGAAAATTTAGACCTCCGTTTCGACTCTTTGTAAGCCCTGAAATGAGAGAAAACACAAAGTGATTTAGATCACTGACACAAACTCAAAATGTTCTGCACAGGCTGTCCCAAAAACCGGTCACGCCGTTCACAACAAATGCATTTTAAAGTCACTCATGCCATTTGATTGACAAGCCTGTGGGCCTGAAACCTCCCAGGTACATGTGTACCCCACTTCTCTGCCAGATGAGTAATGGACAGTCTTTGTTTTCCATTTGACACGCACGCATTCAACATTCTCCCACAGAACTGTGCATTGGCCAAGTACACAGTCAGCATGGTGATGCAGCATCATCCAGTCAACAGCATCTCTGCTGTCGGCATGGTGATGCAGCATCATCCAGTCAACAGCATCTCTGCTGTCGGCATGGTGATGCAGCATCATCCAGTCAACAGCATCTCTGCTGTCGGCATGGTGATGCAGCATCATCCAGTCAACAGCATCTCTGCTGTCGGCATGGTGATACAGCATCATCCAGTCAACAGCATCTCTGCTGTCGGCATGGTGATGCAGCATCATCCAGTCCACAGCATAACTACTGTTGGCATGGTGATGCAGCAACACCCAGTCAATGGCATCTCTGCTGTTGGCATGGTCATGCAGCATCATCCAGTCAACAGCATCTCTACTGTTGGCATGGTGATGCAGCATCACCCAGTCAACAGCATCTCTACTGTAGGCATGGTGATGCAGAGTCACCCAGTCAACAGCATCTCTGCTGTCGGCATGGTGAAGCAGCATCACCCAGTCAACAACATCCATACTGTTGGCATGGTGATGCAGCATTAGTCATACTAATTCAATCAACATACTTTGGATTTTTATTTCCGTTTTTTTCATAAACCTGACGTCTTTCATCCACAAAAGTGTTTAGTTTGACCATTCAGGTATAAAATACTGTTAATTATTCACTTAGAATACAGGGGTATATATAGGAGTAAATACAGTACTAGAAGGGGTAAATCACTGGAAGGGATTAATTGGTTTTCAAGGCCTATATATTTAACTCAGAACTCATAATGGGTGAAGAAACTGCATTACAGAGAAGCTGAAAAGAGGATGAGAACATACACGCATGTGTGCGTACAGCAAATGGTGGTTTCTTTTCGACTGGTTGAATAGATTGAGAGAAGTTATTCAACAGCATAATGAAATTGGATTTTTTTCTTTTCTTTTCTTTTTTGTTTTTAGCTTTAAACATAAATGGAATGAGTTGAAAGTGAAAATCCTGCCACATCTCGTTCGGCCTCCTCTGAAATACTTCAGAAGACGGAGGACGCGTGCTTCTCCCCGCGCGCGGTAGTGCCGAAATTGAAAAGGGTGTTGCGTGGTTATCCCGTGACTGTTATTATTGCTTTTTCTATTCAACAGCAGAAAAGGCGCTCCGCAGTTTATTAAAAAAAAAAAAGAAAGAGAAAAAAAGAGAAGAAAAAAACTGGTGAAATTCGCAGGAGGAGCCGCGTGAGAAGAGCAGCGCTGGCGGATTACCGCCCGGATAAGTCTGAGGAGCAGCGCGGATGAAACAAACTCCGGCAGCTCCTGGAGGACTGCGTAATCCACACATTTGAGTACAATCAGCGGTGCACAAAAGCAGCCTGTGTTCGTCCCTGGGTCCCGCGTCCAGACACCTGCTCATCACTGCAGGTGCTCTCTTAATTATTCATGTAATCTGGAAGCCCAGGTATTATCAGGTACCGGTCTCCGCTGACGACGCCGAGCGCCTCTCTCTCTCTCTCTCTCCCGTAATCGCAGAAGCTGGGAGCGGTTTCCTTTCGGGTTTCCGTGGGAACGATAACCGAGACGCAGCGGCGAGTACCTGAGAGATCAAATATGCTGGGTCTTCAGTGTGTGCGTGTGTGTGTGTGTGTGTGCGTGTGTGTGTGTGTGTGTGTGTGTGTGTGTGTGTGTATGTGTGTGCATGCGTGTGAGTGTGTGTGTGTGTGAGTGTGTGTGCGTGTGTGTGTGTGTGCGTGTGTGTATGTGTGTGTGTGTGTGTGGCATGCGTGTGTGTGTGTGTGTGAGAGTGTGTGTGTGTGTGTGTGTGTGCGTGTGTGTGTGTGTGTGTGCGTGCGTGCGTGCATGCGTGCAATTTCATTCTGAATACTGGTCACATAGACGCCTCTGTCAGAAATGGTCAGGAGCGTCCTGGTCATCGCTCTACAGAAGGCCGTGTTTCTCACAGAATAAGCTGGAGCAGGTCAAGCGTGGACAGACGTGTTTATACGCGGCCAAATCAGGCTGAAATTGAGCTTAATGTTCTTTTTGGGGGGGGGGGGGGGGGGGCATAGGAAGGATTTATTCGCTGTCCATAAAATGGCTGGTGTGGTGAGTGTCACCGTAGCGAATGCCCCAAATGTGCCCAGAACCCGCTGGGGGCAGCCGGCCGATCCGACCCCCCCCCCCGACCCCCCCCGACCCCCCCACTCAGCTAAAACCGCCCCGCAGTCTGTTCGCCTCTTTAAGAGTTACTCATCCTGCTTAATAACCCTTAATAACCCTTAATAACCCTTAATAACCCTGTTCCCTGAGAGAGCAGACAGGGACTCAGGCAGCCCCGGCCTCTGCTGCAGAGAGGGGCCCCAGAGTTTGAGAAGAGTTGGCTTCAGCAAAGGAAACGGAGATGATTGACAGGTTCACCAAAGGTTAACGCTCAGAGCCGTGTCATTGGTTGAGCAATCCATATCGTTATGGCTCCAATACAATACTCGACATCATTAGAGGTTTGCACCAAGCTTTGTTACATCCTTCCATTCAGTACATTTAAAATAAAACTCTCCGGGTTCCTAATTTCCTTTTCTTTTCTTTTTTTCACTGCCCATTTATTACATGTTTAAATAGAATAGGAAACACATGAAACCAGGATAATGACCTCATTCCTTTATGTGAGAACTACAGGTCCAGAGAGAATGAACCCTTGCATGCTTTTCTGTGAGAAAGTAACCAGCAATAATGGTAAATTATTATTAGGACACATACAAGTAAATTAACATTATAGGAAATGTTTTTTCGTGGGGCAGCACTTCAACGTTAAATTGCGAAAATGACTTATTATCACAGAATTCAGGCAAAAGAGTGTGTGTATAACATGATGTAACCTGACCTTTGGATGCTTTTAATAGTATCTAATATGACATGCATTTATACATGAGGGGATCTCTCTAGAGTGCAATTGCATACCCCAACTCCAAAATGTTACCCGACAGCCATCTGGTAGCTTCCCCAAATTTGGAACAATAATGGCACACTGCCACATGCACTTTAATTTAAAAAACATAAACGACTACTGCTAACGCTTTGGAATGTCTTCTGTACATAAACTCTGAATTGAGAATTGAGAATAACGGAACCTCAGAAGATCGCACTGTAACCTCCTGTTGAATGTTTAATGCATAATGCAGCCCTGTGAAAAGTTATAACCCATTTACAGCCATTTAATAATACCACTAAGCACTTAGAAGCCAATTGTGTTGAATCATGTAAAGGAGCTTTGTGTGAGCCGTTTATTACTAAAAAAAAATGTAAACGATAAAGAACCTACAATGCTCACCCATAACTAAATATACACCTCCTGAGTTATAGTTACACTCAGATTTATAGTAACTAGACGAGTCCAGAGTTATAATTTTCGAGACAGAATCCAAGTTCACACAGTTCAGTCATATTTATTTAAATATATGAAATTGCTGTGACTTTGCTGGAAAGTTCGGAAAATGTTTCTCACCTCTTTAAGGTCTCATTACTGCAGAATTAAACGTCCTCCGTCTCCACGCTTATTTGCATGTTTATTTAATACTTGTGGCGCATAACAAGCCGTCCTGTGACTGTCACCGCTTAGACAAAGGTCAGCTCTGCCTCCGTGCTGTGGACCAGGGATTAATGTTTAATGCATTTCTGTTTCATCAGGCTTTGATTACTTCTGTGAAGGTTATTCTTCTCCCCCATATCCCCTTCCTCCGCAAATAAGGATTTTTTTTTCTTTCAAAATATAGCAGCCAGAGGGACTCATCTGGATGGGCCCCAGTGTCTGGTATCTGTTAGGCTCGGTTCCGGTGAATGGATGATCCCAAAGGGCTTTTTTTTTAAGGTAAGCAAATGAAAAAAATGATTTCGGTATCCTTTAGAGCCTTAAAATGTAAACAGTAAAATGTAAGTACCAGAGGTTTCATCTCTCAATGCAGCAATGCCACTTCTTCGTGCAGGGGAAGCTACGAGTGTGATAGATATTCTTACAAAGCCAGAAGAATTAGTTCTGAAAAGCCAGGCTTGGGTCACTTCAAAAAAAATAAAAGTAAAAATGTAATGCAGAAGAAATAATAATGAAAAATTTTCGAACTACTAAAATAAAACTGGTCTCCACCGTTAGACTGCTCACTTAATTGCAGACAAACCTCGAAGGCCTTTGAATACATCAAAAGCGAGAGGGACAAAAAAAAAGATACGTTTTTAAAAAAAGAGATGAAGACTGTCAGTGTGATGAGAAGCTGAGTTCCTGTCTGGCGCAGGCAGGCTGGGTAACAAAAGGGACCGTCCTAATTTCCCTGTTGACTTTGTGCACTAATTTCTGACCTATATTCATACCCACAGCACGGTGACAGGAAACGCTCAGCGGAACAGTGTGGGGGGGGGGGGGTATGTGGGGGGGGGGGCTGTCAGTGGAACATGCACGCTGCATACGAAAGGAAAACGCTAGCGTAACATCTCAGAAATGCCAAAAACGTCTCAGAATTTCCCAATAACAACATAAGCATTCATCATGATGAGAACAGGCCATTCGGCCCATGTACAGTAAGCTTTCCCTGCCACAGACTGTAGAGTATCAGCCTGTTCCACACATTGACAACTCTCTTTGGAAAGAAGTACTGACTGGTATTCATGCAGAGTTTTACTTTAGCACATCTACACCCATGCCTGCTTGCTCTCTGACAGAAGTGCTGATATTGTTAGGAGTTTCTTTTTTTCCTTCCCCCAAATCAAAAAAAAAACATTCAGAACAGAACAAGTGCAACAACCCCGCCTCTGCTCCGTCTGGATATTTTGTGTGTTGACGCACGGGGCTTATAGGTGTGGCCTTCTCTAAACCAGCACCTTCCTTTGATGTTTGGGCAATTCCATCAGCCTTCAAAGCCAGGTGGTTTCAAACTACATAACTTATCAGGAGATGAAACAAAGAAAGAAAACTTTTACTTGCGCATTAAACCCGAACGCATCCTTTCACCACCACCTTGTTCCTCTCCTCCTGTTCACACCTGGTTCCTCAGGTAACACCTTCACACGTCAGCGTGATGCAGGTGTGTCACCCAAAGCCAGTTTTGCATCCGGAAGCAGTCATAGAACAGAACAGGAAGTACATTTCCCGGGTCTGTGGTAGCGTGTATCTCTGTCTCTTGTGCATCTTTGATTTATAGCGGTTGGCATGGTGTGGCGGTGAAGTCCGCCTTAGAGTCTGCCGGTGAGATAAAGCAAGACTTCTTTCTGCCTTCCTACTTCTTCCCACTTTATTCTCTTCTTACTGCGAACCTCTCTTACTAAAAAAGAAATCTCTTTATAACATAAGCACTAAATAACTTAATATGTCTAGGAGTCTGATCATTACAACAGTCTTTGGATGCGGGGCATTTTCTGAAATTCAAGGTTACTTAACTTAAAATAAATTATATATAATAAATTAAAATATCTCCAGCCCAACCTGAATTTGGAAAGGCAAATCTACTAACTATGAACAGCTGCTTCTATTCACTCCACAGTCACAAGCCTTGCACACACACAGTGGTGGTGGAGGAGACTCAATCATACAAGTGCAGAGAGCAAGTCACAAGTGCCCGGGTGGCCAGCAGGGGGCGCTCCAGCAATGAACACTGCTATCTCCAACACAGTAGAACTAAGCACTGCACGTTACAACCAGCTGCAACAGATTGTGTACCTAAAGTGCACCAAATCATTTGTGTACATAAAGTGTAGCCCAAACAAATAAATAAATAAAAGAAAAAATCTATTGATAATGTATGGAAACTTATGACAGCTACTTACTTTTGTCAGTTGCCTATCCTGTACTTTTCATGTTTAAAAGAAGAACCCAAAGGTTCAGAATAAAACAAATCAACAAAGCACAAGCACTACAAATCCCACAAGCTTTTAAAGATATTTTTACATTGACAATAAAAACATTCCACTGTGCAGCATTACTGACAAATTCTCAAACTGTTAGTATAAAAGCAGATAGAAATTTCTCATTTCAGTCCACCACACATTTTCCATTTAATCACCATTTGTTAATACAATGGTGATTAAATGGAGACTCACAATGTTTTGGTATTTTAAAAAAAAACAATTTTTTCTTATAATATTAATGGGAGAAGAGTAAATTTGATTACTGCTGGACTCATTGCTGTGGGTGACTTTGTTAAATACTGGCATACTGTTCTCAGATTTTTTTCTGATGATGCGCTCACCGGAGGTACCCATAATGCATTCTGTCCGAGATCAGAAAGACCGGGCCCTGGGTTAATTCTATTACCCACAATCCCTCACGCGAACCGTCCTTCCCGCGGCTTTCATGTCCGCCGTCTTCCCGCATTACCCCCCCCCCCCCCGCTGTGCAGAGGGGGCCCGGCGCCGCCAAGCCCCCGCCCCCCCGGCTGAGCCCCCGCCCGCTCGCATTATGATTAGCGTGACATTTCTAACACGCGTGTTGCGCGCGCGGCGAAGCTCTGGAGCGGTTCGCGGCGCTCGGCTCTCTCTCCCTATTCGGTCATCGCTCAGTCTCATTAACACGCCGACGCCATCTGCTCTCTCTCCCGCCGATGAGGAGCGGAACGGAAGAGCGTGCACGCTGGACACACGCTTAGCGCGTTCACGTCTTACATTACATTACATTACATTACAGGCATTTAGCAGACGCTCTTATCCAGAGCGACTTCCACAACTTTTACATAGCATTTTACATTGTATCCATTTATACAGCTGGATATATACTGAAGCAATGCAGGTTAAGTACCTTGCTCAAGGGTACAACGGCAGTGTCCTTACCCGGGAATCGAACCTGCGACCTTTCGGTTACAAGCCCAGTTCCTTACCCACTGTGCTACACTCCGTCCTGTACGTCTTCCACACGCATTCCTGACAGCATCGCAGCCGTTTGCCTCGTCAAACACAAGCGGGCCAAAAAGACACACACAATAAATATCAACTCCATGTTAACTCAGCTCTTAAAAGAGCACTCTCCTGACGTAAAATTTATTCTAACGAACACTGGATATTTCAATGTGTATTGTAGTATTTGTTTAAAAAAAGAAAAAAGGCTGATTTTTTTTTACCCATGATTTGAGTTACTGCACTGGTTATCAGAAACCCTTAAAAGCTGTGCATGCATTGCATGTCAGAGTCAAGGTCTTTTGTTGTGATCATGTGACCTCGCCCCTGACTTGTCAACCACGGTGAAAGGCTCCCTCACCCACGTCATACTGACTGATCAGTAATGTACACGGAAATTACCCAAATTAGGACTAAGCTGAAAACAAATTTGACGCAGCTCTCCAGATGAGGCAGACGAGAGCAATTGAGGGTTTGTAAAGAGCAGGGTTTTGAAAGAAATGATTCAGGAGAAGCAGGAGGAGCAGGAGGAGCTGCAGGAGGAGCAGGAGGAGCTGCAGGAGGGAGCAGGAGGAGCAGGAGATCGAGAACAGATATCAGAATGAACTGGAAGGACGCGACTGGCACACGCAGATCCTCCTGGGGAAGAGCAAAACCCCGGGTGGCTTTAAAACAAATGGAAAGAGTGACAGATTTAACAAGTCAGAGAAGGGGCATGAGTTCTGGGGGATGTGGATTCTGGGGGATATGGATTCTGGGGGATGTGGGTTCTGGGGGATGTGAGTTCTGGGGGATGTGGATTCTGGGGGATGTGGGTTCTGGGGGATGTGGGTTCTGGGGGATGTGGGTTCTGGGGGATGTGGGTTCTGGGGGATGTGAGTTCTGGGGGATGTGAGTTCTGGGGGATGTGGGTTCTGGGGGATGTGGATTCTGGGGGATGTGGGTTCTGGGGGATGTGAGTTCTGGGGGATGTGGGTTCTGGGGGATGTGGGTTCTGGGGGATGTGAGTTCTGGGGGATGTGGGTTCTGGGGGATGTGGATTCTGGGAGTGATGTGGGTCTTTAAACCCCACCAGACCAAAGGGGTTCTTTCTTTTCTTAAATATTTATTTACATGAGTTATATTAGATCAGGACCCACATACATGTCCTCAGTACAGTAGCTACATGCAACAGACAAAAACAAAGTCAGCCTATTAGACCGCTGGGTCAGTCACACGAGCAGTCTGTCACCCGCAGCCTCAGCGCGCGCGCATACCCCCAGCCTCAGCGTGCGCATACCCCCAGCCTCACCCCCAGCCTCAGCACGCGCGCATTCCCCCAGCCTCAGCACGCACGCATACCCCCAGCCTCAGCACCAGCCTCAGCACGCGCATTCCCCCAGCCTCAGCACGCGCGCATACCCCCAGCCTCAGCACGCGCGCATACCCCCAGCCTCAGCACGCGCGCATACCCCCAGCCTCAGCATGCGCGCATACCCCCAGCCTCAGCACGCACGCATACCCCCAGCCTCACCCCCAGCCTCAGCGCGCGCATACCCCCAGCCTCACCCCCAGCCTCAGCACGCGCGCATACCCCCAGCCTCACCCCCAGCCTCAGCGCGCGCATACCCCCAGCCTCACCCCCAGCCTCAGCACGCGCGCATACCCCCAGCCTCACCCCCAGCCTCAGCACGCGCGCATACCCCCAGCCTCACCCCCAGCCTCAGCACACGCGCATACCCCCAGCCTCACCCCCAGCCTCAGCACGCGCGCATACCCCCAGCCTCAGCACGCGCGCATACCCCCAGCCTCAGCACGCGCGCATACCCCCAGCCTCACCCCCAGCCTCAGCACGCGCGCATACCCCCAGCCTCAGCACGCGCGCATACCCCCAGCCTCAGCACGCGCGCATTCCCCCAGCCTCAGCACGCGCGCATTCCCCCAGCCTCAGCGCGCGCGCATTCCCCCAGCCTCAGCACGCGCGCATACCCCCAGCCTCACCCCCAGCCTCAGCACACGCGCATACCCCCAGCCTCACCCCCAGCCTCAGCACACGCGCATACCCCCAGCCTCACCCCCAGCCTCAGCACGCGCGCATACCCCCAGCCTCAGCACGCGCGCATTCCCCCAGCCTCAGCACGCGCGCATTCCCCCAGCCTCAGCGCGCGCGCATTCCCCCAGCCTCAGCACGCGCGCATACCCCCAGCCTCACCCCCAGCCTCAGCACACGCGCATACCCCCAGCCTCACCCCCAGCCTCAGCACACGCGCATACCCCCAGCCTCACCCCCAGCCTCAGCACACGCGCATACCCCCAGCCTCAGCACGCGCGCATACCCCCAGCCTCAGCACGCGCGCATACCCCCAGCCTCAGCACGCGCGCATACCCCCAGCCTCACCCCCAGCCTCAGCACGCGCGCATTCCCCCAGCCTCAGCGCGCGCGCAGACCCCCAGCCTCTCCTCACATGTCGAAGCCGAACGTAAGCACGGCTGCAGGTCAGACGCATTTTCCCGAAGCCAGCGACACTGAGAGCCTCGGGCGGGACAGGTTAAGCACGACTCACGTCAGCTGTCTCGCCCCCCCCCCCCCACCCAGACCCCCCCGCCGCGCCGCGCAGTCGCTCCACAGACTGCGTGGCAGGTCTCGTTTCACCGCCGTGCGGAGGAGAGAGAAACCGTTCCGAATCCAAGGCGGGACGCAGCCGGCAGGAAGACCGCGGCGGCGGCGAGGGGGGGTGGGGAGGGGGTGCGGCGTGGTGGGGGGGCGGGGGGAACAGATGCCGCTTTTACGACGCGCTCCCTTAAAACAGGAGCTTCCCAAGTTTTCCCGCGGCGCTCCAAACGGGTTTCCGCGGCGTGTTTTCGGGGCGCGCCAGCCGACGCTCGGAGCAGGACGGAACGCCGCGCGCACGCAGAACCACCGGCAACCGTAGAACGCACCTGTTTGAGCAGCGAGAGCCGTCCAGGGAGACGCCCGCTTCCTCATCCCGTTTCCCGGGGAAAACGCGTTCGCCGCGAATGACAAAATGACGGATGGCGCCGGAAAGTTTCAGAACTGTTTCGGATAAATTACGGAGCTTTTTTTCCCTTTTTGTTTTATGCTAATAGCGCAGTCCCAGAAGAGCGTTGTTGTGATTTATCATGAGCACTAAGTGTGAAAATAAACAGGAAGAGCTGAAATAAAATGCGCAGCAACAGTTATTGATTTGATAAAAATGTACAGGATCAAGTCGAATGACTGCTTTATGGAACTTGGAGAGAATTAATCAAACTCAAGCAATGCACAGACTAAAAATATCTATATAAAATATCTCAAATATTAAAATATGATATTGGATTTATGAGCTGTGACAAAAAGAGAGAAGCTACAGGGTGAGATAAGCTGTAAGTGGGGGATGACTGAGACTATCTGGGGGAAGACTGACAGCCTCTCTGGATAATGACTGGGACCCTATCTGGATAATGACTGGGACTATCTGCGGGAAGACTAACACCCTCTCTGGATAATGACTGGGACCCTATCTGGATAATGACTGGGACTATCTGCGGGAAGACTAACACCCTCTCTGGATAATGACTGGGACCCTATCTGGATAATGACTGGGACTATCTGCGGGAAGACTAACACCCTCTCTGGATAATGACTGGGACCCTATCTGGATAATGACTGGGACTATCTGCGGGAAGACTAACACCCTCTCTGGATAATGACTGGGACTATCTGCGGGAAGACTGACACCCTCTCTGGATAATGACTGAGGCTTTCTGCGGGAAGACTGACACCCTCTCTGGATAATGACTGGGACTAAATGCGGGAAGACTGAGACTATCTGCGGGAAGACTGACACCCCCTGGGTGGAGCGGAACCATCAGGGGTTTTTTTGGGCTAGGATTTCCACAGAGGCAGCATCGGCACTGCAAATCCTGCACAGCACCTTGGAGGGAAACAGCCGTGCATTCTGGGGCTGTTACAACACCCCCCCCCCACCACCTCCACCCCCTACACCCCCCCAATCCTGTGGGGAGATCTAATCCCGGCACGATTCATTCAGAATGCATAAAAACGGGATTTGTCTGTTTTAAAGGGGGGGGGCCGGGGCCAGGGCCGGGGCCGGGGGGGTGGTTGATGCTTTCTGAATCCGTCTTCCTTTTACAGCCCCTCCCCCCCCCCCACCCCCTCCCCACTGTTCTGCCACATCGCCGGCTTAGCACCCATATTTGGAGAATGGGAAGGAAATGTGAGGTACCTGTGGGAGAGGACCGCAGCTCTCCGTGTGGAGGATTACTCCAGGAGCGACAAAGCATCGCCAAAAGCCTCCGAATCTGAGGGTTAGCGGGAAGCTAACAGAAACGGGCCCAAACCGCCAGTTCCCCACTGAATACGATCAACAACAAAAAAAGACTGTAAAAGTGACTTTTATTTCGAAAATGCAAACTTTTTTTAATAAATGAATTTTTTTATTTTATTATTTTGCCAAACTGTTTCCAAACGGGAAAAACCAGCACTTCTGAGATAAGGACCCTTAGGATTCCCCGCTGGTTGAATTTCGGGTCACTGTTAGAAATTCTCCTCCGCTTGAATAGCAGCCTAAACCGTGGAATTACCCCAAGAGGGGAGATAACCAGCACTGCGGCGGGATTTTCACACAGCGCAGGCCGGCCAGAGAACATGTCTGCCCATACTTCTGAAGGAAACCGAGCCACAGCTTGTCTTTATGTGCTAATCCAACTCCGGCAGTTTACAAATGTCAAATTGGGAACAGATTTGCCCAATCAGAGCAAATGCGAGTTAATTTACCACTAAACATTCCACCCTGCATGTGTATGCAACAGCAGCTGCCACTTAGATGCATATGCAGTCATGCAGGGCAATACCTACTGTAATTGGCCCAAGCATTACCCGGAGATGGGAGCATTTCAGTCTGCCAGGGACTCATTGCACAGCAGTGCCCCTGCTGGTCATTAGGGTAGCTACAGTTCACCCGTTTGAGCTACACATGAAGACCCTTCTTTACACTTGTGTCTGTGTGAGCCCAGCGTGTGGACCGAGATGTGGAAGAAAGCAGGGATGGCATCATGTGCGTCGGAGGAGAGTGCACGCTCATCTTCAACCCAATTTCAACCCAACTTCAACCCATCTTCAACCCAATTTCAACCCAACTTCAGCCCAACGTCAAGCCATCTTCAACCCAACTTCAACCCATCTTCAACCCAATATCAACCTATCTTCAACCCATCTTCAACCCAACTTCTACCCATCTTCAACCCAACTTCAACCCAACCCTTGACAGCAGCTGGGTGTGATAAGCATCACGGTGTGAGCAGGACTGAGAGAAAATAAAGGCAGTGAAAAAAAGAAAAGAGGGAGGAGAAATGAGGGACTTAATTTGTGTGTTGTTTTGTTGAAAAGGGTGTGTGAATGCAGATACATGAAATGCAAATAAAAAACATATACTCATTAAAACAACACTATTGCATCTGTGATGAAAGGAGGAAAGAAAAGTACAAAAAAAAAACCTAAAAATAAAGAATGATGTATAGATGGGGAGAGTGAACTGAGGGAGAGTTTTACGATTTGGGGAAAGGGAGAGAGGAGGAGGACCTAAATCACACACATTACTCAGAGAATTCCCTCGCTTCATGCTTCCGAGGTGTTCATTTTGTGACAGATTACATCTCAGAAAGTTCAGCACCGCAGCCAGAGAAGTGGTGAGAAGACTGGTCCAGGCTCTGGGAACTTTGTTGGACCTGTTTGGACCCAGGAGCTTACATCGTTCAAAACACCAACTGTCAGAGCTTGCACTGTTCAAAACTCCAAAGGGCACAGTCTACATCAATCGAAACTCCAAAGGGCGGAGCTTACATAGCTCACACTCCAAAAGGGCGGAGCCTACATCATCAAAACTCCTAAAGGGCGGAGTCGACATCATCAGAACTCCAAAGGGCAGAGCCTACATGATTCAAAACTTCAAAGGGCAGAGCTTGCATAGCTCAAACTCCAAAAGGGCGGAGCCTGCATCATCAAAACTCCAAAGGGCGGAGCCTACATGATTCAAAACTCCAAAAGTCAGAACTTACATTAGTCATAACTCCAAAACTCCAAACTCTGAAGGATGGTTTGAACTCCGAAGAGTGGAACTCACAGTGTTTCACACACAAAATGGTGGAAGCCACAGGGTTTCGAATTCTAAACTGCTTGGGCTGCAGAGTTCCGGGCTTCACACAGGGAAAACGCAGTGGGTGGTTCAGTGGAGAGAAAGTGCTTGCGTTTCCACAGAGAGAGGGTTTTTTTTTCTACAGTGTCTTCTATTCCATGTACCATATGTACCACTTAACACTTAAAGGGATATTTCACTTCATTACAACACAAACACTTCTGCGGGGCACACCCCATTGCATGTGCGTAGCGTGAATACTAGTGACATCAGCTGTCCCTGTTTTCCACTAACGGCAGCACCGTTCCTCCCGGTTTTCCAGTTCCCATCCCCATCGCGACCCCCCATCCCCCCCCCCCAAAATTAATCATTTTAAAACACAGACTAGCTACAGAGGATAATAAGTCAATAAAAAATGCTGCTGCTTTGGGCCCTCTTATATCGCCGGTGAACTTTTATTTATCATTTATTTAATTTTTATTCTTCTCTCCACAGGTGTGAATGCACCCCAATATTCATTGTTTTTTTTTCATGTTTCATTTTCTGTTCTTTCTGCCACTTTTGAAAAATGGGTTTGGGGGCTTTTGGGTTTACTGAAAACTCACAGAACACTAAACAAACAAACAAACAAGGTTTATGGGGGGCTATGGGATTGCACTCAAACCATAAATGGCACTGATCTGGTCCCATGGAGGTGATATAACAGCTGGTTTTATATCAGGCAAAATATACTGCATACCACCCAGGCCTAGAATTTTATAAATCTCCTCCTAGACCTTGCTGGGTATAAACACAGCAGTTACATTAATTGGTTCTTTGGACATGGTTCTCTGAAATGTATTCAAACTTTCATTTTTGTTTGAACTTATAGGCTTGAAAAATAGACACCGCAGAATTTTGCTTAAACAGGTGAAGTGACAGCAGCTCGGCCATGAAACTAAACAAAATATAGAGTTAAAGTCCAAGACTTTTTTTCTGTGAAAAGCTATAAGGTCTCTATTTCATCCTGGCTAAGATCTTTTAAAGGAATTTAACCTTTTCACAAAAGATTGCCTTGGACTTTAACTGTATATTTCTCCGTTAATTTACAACCAGGCTACTTTGGCTCTACTTAAGGTGAAGTCTGTTTGATTTACAGGTCTACAGAACATCTTACACAGTGTAACTTCTTGCTGTTACCATAAACCCTGCAGGAGGGAGGAAAAAAATGGAATTTCTCATTTGTTTGCTGTAAGGCTTTTTCAGTTACATCCATATTTTATAAATACCCTCAGACAGTGTCATGTGATCTAATGGCAGCACATCACATGATGGCTGCAGGTCACATGATGTGAACCCTATTGCCTTAAGGTGACAGGTGAGTGTTTATTCTCTTTCGCAATTGGTTGATGTCAATTTACATTCAGTTCAATGGGAACCAAGAAAATGCAACCATGTTAAGAGCATACAATATGCTAATAATGAGTATTTTCCGTGACAAATAAATGACTCACAGATGTTTGTTGTTCATGCCGTTACGTTACATCAAATTTCAATCACTTGGCAGAAGTGCTTACTCAGAGTGAGCTACGAAAGTAGAGACCAGGAGTAGTCCGTCATATCAAAACTGTGATATCACCAAGAAGCACAACAGGCCCATTTATAATCAATATGTGTAGCCAAACAAACCAACAATTATTTTAAACTGAAGTACATACCACTACAAAGTTAACCTCTCTTTACACGACTATACGTAAAGCATGATCCCAAAAAACTAAATCCAACAGAGGTCTGGCCGGTTTGTAGGGTCTAATTATCTTTTGAGGATATAACAGAGGGGCCCCTTCAGCTGCTCGATGAGTTAGCACAAAAGGTTCGGACTTCGCTGCGAGCCAAGATCAGCAGCAAAGCAAGCTGCCCTATTACTCAGACTCCTGAACCTTTCCCCAAAACACACGAGACCGCCTCATTCGTAATCGCAAACGCGCGCAATTACACGCCGCTGCAGTAACACCGAGGCCTTCAATTATCACAAGCGACTGCTTGTCCAATTATCTGAGTGTGTGTGTGTGTACGAGTCCGTCTAATCGCCCGCGAGTGTGTTCTGCGCACATTCTGTTTTGTGTTAAAGCGGTCAGGTTAAGGGAACAGCGTTGCAGATAGGGTACTCGTTCAGCATTAGCTCTTCTGAAGACGCAGGTAATTTATGCGAAGGCCTGTGCGAATCCTCTGGGGAGCACTTCGACCGCCAGCTAAGCTCAAAAGAGCTTTTCCCGCCTTTAATTACAGGCCACCGAGCGCCGTGTGAGCTTTTCTCCCAGCGAATCAGACGCACTCCGCTGCAGAGGCGCTGGAAACGGTGTTTTTTTTTTAAAAACTCTTTTTTTTTTACTGCAGTGGTGCTCTTTGAATCGTACCGTTTGAATTTCACGTCAGTTAGAACGAAGCTTTCGGCTCAAGTGAGAAACAGACATTGCAACTGAATGCTTTAGTGTGAGATTTTAAAAAGCCCAGCTAAACTAATCTGTTTAATCTCCAGTCATCCATCCAGTAATCTGCCAAGATTTTTCTTTTTTAATTTTAAAAAACATATCAAGCCAATCACTGTGGTCCTTTTTTGAAAGGAGGCGGGGCTTACAGTGACCACCACCCACCCAACGTAGGTACCAGAGTTAAGTTTCCCAGCATTCCAAAGTTTATGTCTCTACCACCGTGCAAACAGAGTCTACGCTTCACAAAGGAAGGAGTCTCTCCGTAAGAGGACATGATTTCCCCAAAATATTTACAAACAACAGCTATTTTCAGACAATTTAATCCACTAACTATAATCTGGGTCCATAACATTATTTAACCACCCCCCCCCCACATACATCAAAAGCAAGATTGTCAGCACACTGCATGTAGGCCTGTGAAGATTCCGGTTGGAGTAGTTGGAGAAAAGGCGTTAAAAACAGGTAAACACACAACGTATGTGTGGAGACATTTCTACCTGCTCGTTCAAGCCCTGCGCACGCATCGGTTTTGACTTTGTATTCGTAACCACGAATACAGCTTTGGGGAGGGGGGTCAAGATCACTCATTAGAGGCGACACATCGACCAATCAATGGGCTCTCTGTGATCTGGAGGCCCGGTGCCGAGCGGGTCAATCGAAACGGCGTGCACTTTATTAGCGCTGAACTAGTCCCTGCCCTCAGCTTATTAAATCTGAATTAACAAAAGGCTAATCGATCGCAGGCCCCCTGCGTCCCTGCAAGCTGTCCAAGGCCATCTCTGTAGATAAGCAGCTTTGTGTTGTCACGGCGATAACACACAAATAACAGCCCCCCCACCCCACCCTGGCAGGTGCGGTGCTTTGACCTTCCCCAGGGGCAAACGCATGCTGTCGGTATCAAAGGCCATGAGGCACAGGGTTAGCAGTGTGTGAGCGGGGATATGCTGAGAAAAACACTATGTACGTGTGTGTGTGTGTGTGTGAGAGTATGTGTGAGAGACTGAGTGTGTGTGTGTGTGAGTGTGTGTGTGTGAGAGAGTGTGAGAGAGAGAGAGTGTGTGTGTGAGTGTGTGTGTGAGAGAGAGACTGAGTGTGTGTGTGTGTGTGTGAGTGTGTGAGAGAGAGACTGAGTGTGTGTGTGTGTGTGAGTATGAGTGAGTGTGTTTGTGTGTGTGTGTGAGTGTGAGTGTGTGTGTGCATGAGTGAGTGTGTATGCATGTGTGTGAGTGTGCATGTAGGTGTGTGTGTGTGAGTGTGCATGTAGGTGTGTGTGTGCGTGTGTGCATGTGTGTAGTGTGTGTGTGCGTGCAAGAGTGTGTGAGTGATAAAATTAATTAGACTCATTCTTCTTTTAAAGACAGAGAGAAAAGGTTTTAAGAAGGTTTTAGTGGTGGAAAAATCTTTATGCAAATGAGCTGTTGACAGATGCCTTAAGAGGGCGGAGTTAGGGGATTCCCCCTGTCCATCAAAGAGGAGAATCCAGTGCCTCGTTCTTCAAAGGTAATTAGCCTTCTGCTTCTCCACTCAGCTCACTTCCACCGCTCGTCCTCCACGACACATCCAGCCGGGGCCAACAACCGTGAATAATTCACCGTGGATATCTATAAATCATGTCACTAAAAGGTATGACCTGACACAGAAGCCTATGTAGGCACACACACAAACACGCATGCATAGAGCATGACAGACTACTCAACTTGGGCTGGGCGCTGATATGTGGTGGCATGTGAATATTAAAAGGGTGGTTAGTAAACACAGAAAGGCTCAGTTGTGAGGTCTCCAGGGAATTGAGCGGCCCGTTCGTAAGGAGAATCTGAAGCTTTCAGCGTGCGTTCTGCACAGATTAATCAGTCACGTCATGCACATGCACATGCACATGGCTCGGATGTGCCAGGTTCTAATGTCACCGTGCGCACAGAGATCAAAACACCCTGCGATCCTGCACACGTCAACTGTCTGACAGACAAATGTGTGTACTGAACAGCGGCCTTCACCAGTCCAGATTTAGCAGAACTCCTCCTCTCAGAAAACAATCGGAAGCTTCTGGAACAGAACCTGAGAATGTTGCGGAGTCCATGTTATCTTTCATTTTTATGGGCAAAAGCGGAAAAGCGACCGGAGACTGAAATATATAAAAGCTTAACGAGGTCTGCGGTAACGAGACCAGGAAGTGAGCTTCGGAAACAAAGCCCGGTTTCTGCTACTTGGTTCTCCTCGCAGTGCTGGGAGCTGTCCGTGGTCCTAAACACCAATTTAACGATGTTCTGATCTCTCAGGGAATCACGGTCGTCTTGCAGTAAGGATAAATTCATTATTCAGTGCGGAGGCCATTTTGGCCCCTCGCAGCAGGAAACAGTTGGTCAGAACCGGACAGGAAAACCAGGTCCTCTCAGTGTTGCCATTAACGTATACAGTACCTGCAATACTGCCATCTGCTACAGAACTGTACAGCACCCCTGACAAATACAGTAAGTATGAATGTAGGACTGTCTCAAAGTTCAAATGGGCCTCAGCTTGCATCCCCCCCCCCCACACACACACAAAGGGCTCACTCTGTTAACAACCCCCCCCCCCCCGACCATTCTGCTTAGAGCTGATTGGCTGATTGGTCTCCACGGCAGCAGTAGGTCTCCCCAGCTCATTCACAACACCGCCGCCTTTAATGGAATTCTGACTGTAAAGATTCTGACAGCTTTATCTCAGCGTGTTTTCCGCCGCGCAGTGTTTCAGCCAATCGCGTCTCGGCGATCCCGCGAACGGACGAGGGCGATGCTGCGGATCGCGTGTCCTCCCGCGGAGAAGGGCCCGGCCGCGGAGACCAGGGCTTTCGAGGGAACGCAAGCGAGCTGCACGCCACGTACCGCGGAGATCACGCCAGGGATGGGGGGGGGGGGGGGCGGGGGGGGCTGCTCTTTCACTCTCACAGTTTCTCTCTCTCCTGACTCTCCTCCCCCAGCTGTCCAGCAGAAACATGATCTAATAGGTTAAATATATTCCAGAGTCAAAGCCAATCCTTCCAGTTTTCCAAATCCAAGAGGAACATTAACTTGGCATGTAGTTACACAAAAAGGCATATTGCGCCAATGTCCTTTCTGAGACTTATTTCCCTGTGTAAAGCATCTGAGTTGCAAAATGAGCTCAATGATAAAATTTATGATGATGATGTTGATTATTATTAGTATTAGTATTAGCTAAGAAATAAACCAGATTACTTGAAATCATTTGAATGATGGATTTACATATGGGTTTGAATAACACTGGTACATGAAAAACCCCATTTTGTTTCTTTCAGATGGTGGTGCTGTTTGCATATGCATAATTAATCTGAGCGTGAGGTTTCCTGCCACAAACAGCTCCGCCCCGGGGGTGTGTGTGTGTGTGTGTGTGTGTGTGTGAGAGTGTGTGTGTGTGTTTGTGAGAGAGAGAGTGTGTGTGTGTGTGTGTGTGTGTGAGAGAGTGTGTGTGTGCGAGTGGGGTGGGGAATGCAGTTCCACAGACACACATCTCACATCATGCGCCACCCTCAATCCGGCTTCGCACACAAACACCCCCACCCCCCTCTACCCCCCCTCCCAGTGAATCATGGGAAATACCGGGGGCTCCCCCACAGGAAGAGCTCAGAATAAACAGCGCAGAAGGAGCCCGTGCAGGCTGCCTGACACACCCACCCGCTGATGTGTTTATTTGCAGTCTGTCACGGGACGGGACGGGGGGTGGGGGTGGGGGGTGGGGGGGGGTGTCAGCTCCCCAGACTCCCCGGCGCTGTAGTGGGCTTCCTGGGGAGGGGGGGGGTGTGTGTGGGTCCCGTGAGCTGCGACCCCGCTGACCCCGCCCCCCCATCCCTGTGATTGGTGGTCAGGTGGGGGGTGGAAAGGGCAGATGTCGTGACAGATCAGTGATTGGTCTGTGCTCCGGTGTCTGTGCCCATGTAACAGTGAGCTCAGGGATGTGGGACGGATATAAACTCAAACGCTCAGGGGGGGTAAACGGACCTCAGTGCTATAACACCCCCCCCCACCCACCGCCACCCACCCAGCTAACCGCCAACGCCACCCCGCCCTGCTACTGCCCACCCCACCCAACCCCGCTACCCCCAACCCCACCCCACCCCCCATCCCACCCCACTACTCCCCACCCCACCTCATCCCGCAACCCCCCACCCCATCCCCAACTAGCTACCCCCACCACCACCCCTACCCCACAGCACTACCCCCAACCCCATCCCCACCCCTACCCCTACCCCACAGCACTACCCCCAACAACCCCACCCCGCCATCAGGGGGAGACTGTGTCTCCGTTACACACGGTGAATTTCACCGCTAATTCACAAATCTACCTGTCATTCAGTCATTCAGTCATTCTGTCATTCAGTCATTCTGTCATTCTGCCATTCTGTCATTCAGTCATTCAGTCATTCTGTCATTCAGTCATTCAGTCATTCAGTCATTCTGTCATTCTGTCATTCTGTCATTCAGTCATTCTGTCATTCAGTCATTCTGTCATTCTGTCATTCAGTCCTCCTGTCATTCTGTCATTCAGTCCTCCATTCTGTCATTTACTGAGCGCAGTCAGGCTATTTCTACGACATTTACTGAAAACTGTTTTTAGGCAGCTTTTTTTGAACACATGTACATTGTTTTTATTTATTTACAAGAAAGAAATGGAGAGAGATTAGATTTTTTTCCAGAGCACATATGGTGCTTTATTTTGGCCGGGACCTCTGACTGTCACGAATGATTCACTATTATTTATTCACTGATTTTTTTTTCATGAACACAGGCCATCCATCCGACGGCACGCAAAGCCGCGATGTTACATCACCTCCAGCCCAGAGCGCCAACCAACCGACACGACAGCCTCGCCATAACACCCCGCCGTCACTCTCTCTGCTCCTCATCACATTCACGCACTCCTTCCTCCGCCTTCTTTTTTCTTCCTTTCTTTTCTTATCTTTCCTTTGGGCAGCCCGGTTACACCCTGAACGTTTCTCCACACTTCTCCGGTTCTGTGATAACTGCCAATGCGCTGGACGCTCGAATGGGGAAACTGATTCTAGCGCACACATCACAGCGTTAAACTGAGATCCTGACTCACTGCGGTCATTAAAGACCCTGTGCCGTTCGATGCAAAGAGCAGGGGGTTCCCCAGTGTCCTGGCTAAATTCCCAACCTGGCTCTCTCAATCTTGCCACCTAATCATCCCCTGATTTAATTGGCTAAAACAAATTCTCTCTCCCACTCCACCTAATGTGTGGTGAGCTGTTCTGGCACCAAAATAAATGGCTGCCGTGCATCACCCAGGTGGGGGCTACACATTGGTGGTTGGTGAGGGGAGTTCCCCCTCATCACTGTAACGCACTTTGCGCATGTAAAAAATTCATTCATTCATTCATTCATTCATTCAGCTGCAGCGTATGAAGCCATGGGGTTGCTCGTGTGCACTGTTTAAGGGGGGGGGGGGGGGGGGAGGGGTGTAAAGTGCTGCATCACTGAGCTGAGACCACACAGTTAAAGGCTTGGTGCTCATTTTATTCTAATAGAGTTTTAATGATTTCAACAGGGATCAACTGTGCTCAGAGTAGAATGCCTTCTATCAGAGTAAGAAACACTCAGACCATGTAAAATATGCTATATCAGACTAAGATGCACTACAATAGAGTAAAATACACTACATCAGTGTAAAACATACTCTATCAGAATTCAGTGCATTCTGTCAGAGTAAAATACAGTCTATTCATTACAGTTGATATGATTCTGAATGTTTTACTGTGTAAGGTACTACCCACTTTTACCACCATCATCACTTTTACCTGCATCATCACAACTTTTACCAGCATCATATCAACTTTTACCAGCAGCATCACAACTTTTACTAACATCATCACAACTTTTACCAACATCATTGCAACTTTTACCAGCATCATATCAACTTTTACCAGCATCATCGCAAACCTTTGGGAAAAACAGCCCCAGACCAAGGGGCGTCCAGATACTTTTGGTCATACAGTGTCGCTGGGCATGTCCCCCTGCCCTCTGCAGCCCCCAGGCGGGTACGATGGGCTCAATGGAGGGTTCCACAGGCTGACGTCTCCAAGAGGGCCAGGCCAAGCCCAGGCCGAAACACAGGTGCTAAAGCCTCTGGGGATAATCAGCCCCATGTTGTTTTATACATGGAAAGTTCCCTCTCTCTCTCTCTAAACATCTCAATTTGATGCCTCTCTAAATTAATGAAGGGACGTGACCAAGTGCAGCACAGTTTCGATGGACAGACCAGAAGAGGTTAAGAGAAAAGGGAAAGCAAAGGATGGTGGAAGGGCAGGAGCTCTAACAAGACGAGTCTATAATATTAGCAGACAAACCAGATGGTTAAGACCACTTACGCTGGATGGATGAGCCCTTTAAGGGAAAGGGGCGCTGGCGGAGGTGCTAATGCCGACAGGTGTTCTGAACTCCAGCGGAGACGTTTTCGCGAACAAACGGCGGCGGCCGTGGAAGCCGGCCGCCCCGGGATAAACCTCGAGCCTTTTAACGGAACGCGCGAAATTAATGCACTAAATCACCATCAGGGCGATCATGGACTGGCGGGAGCAGGGACAGCACATGGCACCCCCACCCCCCCCTCCACCCACCCCCCCCCGTCCACAGACACCACCCCCCCAACCCCACCCCCTCCCCCCCCACAGACACCACCCCCCAACCCCCTCCCCCCCTCCACCCCCGACAGACCCCCCCCCCACCCACCCGGAGCGCATAATGCATCGCCCAACATCTTCATCGGCTCCGACCCCCTCCCCTGTGAAAGCTTAATCTTCGCTCCCAACACCGGACACGTCTGAAAGGCTCTTCAGCCGATGACTACAATGCAGCCCATGGCTCCCGAATCCCCAGAATAAACGCATGCAGGATGCAAAGCAGCCCCTGCAGGAGCCGGGCCGTTTCTAATTAAACTGTGAGTGATGTCCAAAGGTTACACCGGGGGAAAGGAAAAGTTCTGACGGCGGAAAGTTCTGTCTTTTGATCTTCCGAGCGGATGGGACTCAAGGCTCGCTGTCCTGCGTCTAAGTCCCAGGTCAGATCAAAACTCCAACACCAGGCTTTAAGAAAGTGAGTTCTCATTTCCAGACAATTGACAGAACTTTGACGAATAAAGACTGCGGTAAATGGTCCATATAAAAATGACCAACAGAAAAAGACGGTTTCCTTAAGAACCGATTATGAACTGGATGAGTGGACCCACCTTGTCTGACTCTGAACTTAGTCTCGTACGACTCTTAAATCACAGACCAAAGCAGCAGGAGGCCATTTCACACTCTGAACAAAATTTCTTCAGTTCTAAAACAGTTTTGTCTGCAGCTGCAGGTTTGCTCTGAGCTGGGCTTCATACAAACTTAAAACTGTGAGTTTACAGGACTCACAAAGAAAGAGGGAACCCCATGAGGGACCAATAGCAGGGCCCTATCCTCCACACGGGGAGCAATAGCAGGGCCCTATCCTCCACGAGCGACCAATAGCATGGCCCTATCCTCCACAAGGGACCAATAGCAGGGCCCTACCCTCCACAAGGAACCAACAGCATGGCCCTATCCTCCAAAGGCCGACCAATAGCAGGGCCCCATCCTCCACAGGCGACCGATAGCAAGGCCCCTATATGAGACGCACACAGTTCCATCACAAGCCATAAGTGTGGAGGCAGTGAAGCAGCATGACTCTGTGCTGGGAACTGGGCCCAGCACAGAGAGGTTGCAGGATTAAATCCCAGGTGTGGCAAAGGTACACACCAGGAGGGCAGTTCCATTGTGGCATTTCAGACCAGCTTCTTCCTCTGTAAATGATTTCATTAGCCTAATGGCTGACCTGAGGTTTGTATCTTCGGTGAAAATGTTTTACTGTGGTAAAGCAGTGAACCAGCGTGGATTTGAAACAGAATAAGTGGTTGGGACTGGGACAGGAAACACACCAGCCCCCAGCCCCCCCTGCCCCCCCAGGTCTGGAGCCGTACCACCCCAGCCTTTTTTTTTTTGGGGGGGGGGGGGTGTTTGATATACAGCAAGAGGCTGACGGGGAGCTCCTAGACATAAATCAGGTAAAAGCTTTTTTGGAAACCTCACTCCAGCCCACCCATACACACGCACACACAATGCGCACGCATGCACATACTCTCTCTCACACACACAGAAGAAGAAAGCTCCTTTTTTTTTACTCCTTTCAAACGGCTTGTGCTGAGAGCAGGATGGCGGATGCTGTGTGTGGGAGGCGGTCGGAAGGCGGGAGACTAACCCAATTTGAGCAGTTCAGAGCGTGAATGAACCTTTCCTCCGGAGGACCGCGCTACTTTCTCAGTCCCGAGACAAACAAGCGACGAGGAACCGGAACCCCAGCGGCTGAATATCAAAAGCGCCGGGAGGAAGTCCCCAGTCACGCTGAGAGAGAAGACTTCCTGCTCCGCTATCTGGAAACGGCTCGATAAGGCCCGCCGATCAATAAAAGCACTTCTTTCCTTTTTTTTCTCACCCTGGAAGCCCGGGGTGCCCAGCCAATCGACTGCAGGTGCACCCGCTCGGTTATGAACACTTAAAACGCCACGCGTTCAAAATGCGGGACGCTGCATGAATGCTGAACATTTTCCAAACTAAAACTTATTCTGAGTTCAGTTTTTTCCGCTTTTGTGAGCTTCCTGGTTCGGCGTCCGACGAGCGTGCCAGGAATGGAAACGGAACTTAATTCCCATTTCTAACCCAACAGCTACGTCAGATCTGTTTTGTTTTTGCGATGTTTGGCAATTTATTCATTGGGAAGCTTGGTTGAGGTGCAAAACCTTATGCCAGGAGTGCCCAATCCTGTTCCTGGAGATGTACCATCCCTGCCTCCCCCCCCCCCCCCCCTTCCCAACTCCACTACAGCCTTTTCATACAGTGCATGGGTCCCTGAACTGTGGCTCGACCTCTCTCCACTACTGCCTCCATTTTGGCTCTCTCTCTTGAGGTAATGAGTTAATGAAACCGCACTACAGCAGTGAGAGCCGAAATGGCGGGGCAGGCTCTGATCTCCACATTGAGCGAGACCCTTGTCCCTGTATCTGCTGAAAGTGAAAGTAAAGTTCAAACACCAGAACACAAGACATCCAACGACTGAAATAACTGTAATAAAAGAGAAAAGATTGTTGGGAGCACTGCAGAGTCAGCAGTGGGGGGGCGGGGGCGGGGGAACAAAACAAAAATGTGCTCTTTGGAAAATGTGGTTCTTTAGATGAGATGTGAAATAAATAACCTGAAGAATCAGGCAGAGTGCACCTGGAATATGCAGAGGTGTAGAAACTCAAATATGAAAAGGGATAAATATACATTTTTTGTAAAAAAAAAAAAAAAAAAAAGGGAGTCAGGAAGTGTGAAAATGGCTCTGGATAATATATGGTGGTCAAAGTATTTTCAGTCTGCGTGAAGCGTTTCTCAGTGTTCACAGATTTTAATGGTCCGAGCAGTCAGTTATTTCAGAATCGATTCAACATGGCTACTTTTTGGCTTTATATTGAAGAGGAAGTGAGGCAAAGGCTTCACACGCTGTTACAGAAACTAAGATCTGCTAGGAGTCTGTTTAACTCCTCAGTACAAGGAGTCTGTTACAGAAACTAAGATCAGTTAGGAGTCTCTTTTACTCCCCAGTACAAGGAGTCTGTTACATTTGCACTTTGAGTTGCTTTTTGCATGAAAGGTACAATAGAAATAAAAATAAACTTGAAACTTGTTACAGAAACTAAGATCAGCTGGGAGTCTGTTTTACCCACCAAAAGCAGGTACTAGAGGCGACCTGCCACGGTCTCCTTCTGAACACACATTCAGTTTAATTCCCAGGAGGGTACGTCTGAGACGCTTTATAAATCCAGTCTTATTAGAATAAAGTTCCGGCTCCACCTGTCAAAGACTGCGGCTGATGATTTACGGCACGCTGTGGTTGGGCGTTCATTAAGCACGAGGATCCTGGCCCCCACACCAAACACGAAAAACCAGCCAAAAAAAAAACAACACCTCTCCTTTTCTGAGAAAAATCGCTCTGCCTGAGACAAACTGTGGAAATAAAACTGCCGGAGAGGAACTGCAAAGGGCCCGACAGGATGCAGCAATCAAGCAGGCTGCCATCTCATCCTTACAAATAACATCCGAGGCGGCCGCTCGCTGCATCACGTCCCGGGCGGAAGACAATGGACAAGAAAGCGGGATAAAACGGGTTATTGACCGGGTGAAATATGAGGCAAACGGCACAGCAATCAGAGGACTGATGAAGAAGAAAAAAGAGAGCACACGGCCAAAAGGCTCGGTGGGAGTTCTGGAGGCAGGTAATACCGTTGGTGAGGAGAGGAAGTGCCATAGTGTCATAAACAAAACAGGAAGGGGAGGAGCCAAGGATATTACCCCGATGCACAGGTTGTGTTCAATGCAGTAACTCTTAAAGCCACGCACAATCGTCAGCTGATTTCCAGGCCGCAGACAGGTGAGAGCAGTACACCTGAAGCCTCACCTTGCCAAACAGCACACACTTCAGATAGAAAATAAAACCCTGAATGCTGGGTGATGTTCAGCAGAAGGGTTCTTGCCTTTTAGGGAAAAAAGACGGATGTCAAAGTGGAATGAGAGGCTGTGCTGTGATCTTACTCAAGCACACAGGTGCAGCCAGGTCCAGTCCCCCTGGCCTCTATGAAAGGGTTGCGTGGGTAAATGTTTCTGGCGGTCCACTGCACACGCTCAGTCTGTGTGTTCTGTCACAACACCTCTGTCTCATATTCAACACCCCGGCCTACTGCAGACTGACTTACTCCCTTCTGCAGCTGGAAAAGTAGCTCCTTAAGTGTCATTGCTCAAGGCTGCAGTGGCAGTGCCCCTCCTGGGAATCAAACCTGCAACCTCTACGGTGTTAAACTATTGTACTGCACTCCCTTTAGCTTGTCTCCACGGTGAAACGGTGCTTCTGAATGATTGGGAGTCTGATTCTGTGTCGGCCAGTCACAGGCAGGGGAGGGGTCAGCATTAGCTCCACCCCCTCTTGCGGTTTTGACCTTGGCCTTGAGAAACCACCAGCACCCCCCACCCCACCCCCACCCCCCTCTAATTTTCAGCCCCCACCGCGTCTCCTCCAACCTTAACAACCTCGGTAATGAGGGAACGGATCTTGCACACACAGGACCTGTTTACACGCTGTGTTAGGCACACCTCCAGCTATCGAACATTCAGGGCCAAAGCCACACACACACACACACACACACGCAGACAGACACACACACATAAACATACGCACACATACACACAGACACACACACACACACACACACACACACACACACACACGCAGGCAGACACACACATAAACATACCCACACATACACACACACACACATAAACATACACACACATATACACACACACACACACACACGCAGGCAGACACACACACACATAAACATACGCACACATACACACGCGCACACACATACACACTCACAGGCGCTTACACACACATTGTACTCACGCACACATACACATGCAGATACACACGCACACACACACTCACATGCACACACAAACACACACACTGGGAGTGTGTGCTGAGAACAGTTTCCTTTTACACATTCACTCTATTTTTTTTGCACTTATTTAAAATAAATGAAACGAATGTGATGCGCTGTTGTTAGAATATATGTTTGACGTACTGAGTCATGGCAATGAGGGACTAAGAGCATGAGGTCGCCCCCTAGAGGTGGCCTTTGGATACACAGGCTGAATTTGATGACACAGATCATCACCACAGATTTAACAGGCTCATCAGCTCTAGTGTTCCTTCCATCCTCTCTGCTTCTCAACTACAGGAGATTGTGGTTCTGGGTGAGTTTTCAGGGCTACGTCACTGTACAGAATGTCCATCACCACGTCCTTGTGTTTGGTCACATGACAACTTTCGGAATTTTCAGAGGAAACACAAAATTGGACATTTTAATGCTTCAGCAGTAGAGGGACGGGACCCACAGGCTCAGGAACACAGAGCAGAGTGCATGCAGTGAGTCTGCAGAATCTGTGCTCTCGTGGACTGAAGAAGAAATGCTCGCAGACGCTCGGGCGGTCCTGCCAGCCCATTGGCTCCTCACGGGTCCCGCCACGCGAAGGGAATCCCTTTCAGGGTAACGGCTCGAGGCACAGCCTGGATTCAAGCCCCGTGGCACACATCCTGCACAGTCAACAGCCTGTCAATCATTCAGCTTGTCACTCCCGCACCCCCTCACACCTTCTACACGACAACTTCCAACTTCCCTCCTGGCTCCCTGGCCCACTGGCTATTGGAGTTGTTGCCTCTGCTCGGTTTTGCATAATTGCTACATTGCTAGCTTACAGAATGAGTGTGTGTGGTGTGTGTGTGTGTGTGTGCATGTGAGCAGAGCATCAGAGCATCAGAGCAGAGCGTTAGAGCATCAGAGCAGAGCGTCAGAGCATCAGAGCAGAGCTTCAGAGCATCAGAGCAGAGCGTTAGAGCAGAGCATCAGAGCTTCAGAGCGTCAGAGCAGAGTGTTAGAGCATCAGAGCAGAGCATAAGAGCATCAGAGCAGAGCGTTAGAGCATTAGAGCAGAGCATCAGAGCATCAGAGCATCAGAGCATCAGAGCAGAGCGTCAGAGCATCAGAGCATCAGAGCAGAGCGTCAGAGCGTCAGAGCATCAGAGCAGAGCATCAGAGCAGAGCGTCAGAGCATCAGAGCAGAGCATCAGAGCATTAGAGCAGAGTATTAGAGCATCAGAGCAGAGCGTCAGAGCATCAGAGCAGAGCGTCAGAACATCAGAGCAGAGAATCAGAGCTTCAGAGCAGAGCATCAGAGCATCAGAGCATCAGAGCAGAGCGTCAGAGCATCAGAGCAGAGTATCAGAGCTTCAGAGCAGAGCATCAGAGCAGAGTATCGGAGCAGAGTATCAGAGCTTCAGAGCAGAGCATCAGAGCATCAGAGCATCAGAGCAGAGCGTCAGAGCATCAGAGCAGAGTATCAGAGCTTCAGAGCAGAGCATCAGAGCAGAGTATCGGAGCAGAGTATCAGAGCTTCAGAGCAGAGTATCAGAGCATCAGAGCAGAGCTTCAGAGCAGAGTATCAGAGCTTCAGAGCAGAGCATCAGAGCAGAGCTTCAGAGCAGAGAGTCAGAGCAGAGCGTCAGAGCAGAGAGTCAGAGCAGACCATCAGAGCAGAGCTTCAGAGCATCAGAGCAGAGCGTCAGAGCAGAGCGTCAGAGCAGAGCATCAGAGCATCAGAGCAGGGCTTCAGAGCAGAGCTCCATTTCCTGAATCATTTGCATGCAGGGAAGCGCAGGCACCGGAGGTGACCCACGGAGTTCCAGGCGGTTAGATATCTGGAGCAGGGCTTTCAAACCCCGGCACAATGCCATCAGAACCCCATTTCACCGGCCCTTTCACCGGCCATTCAGAGCCCAGCAGCCTCAGCCACAGGCTCAAAGGCAGGCTGAGCTGAGAGGAAAGGGCTGCGATGGAGCCACAGGCTCAAAGGCAGGCTGAGCTGAGAGGACAGGGCTGCGATGGAAGCAGCGCCTTGCTGAAAAGGCAACAGACGCAGAGGCTGTGCAGCACAGCGATGCTTATCCTCCAGAGCAAACGGGAAGCAGCAGAAATCCAGGTTTTCCTCAGAGTGTGTATGTGCATTTGTGTCGCGTGTTTAACTGTGTGTGCGCGCGTGTGTGTGCATGTGTCTGCGTGAACGTGTTTTTGTATGCGTGCGTTCATGTTATGCTAGTCACAACTAATATCACATATGCTACCTATTTATTTACTAAATCGGTTATAAATAAATAAATACGAGACCAAAGAAATGGCTTGATATTTTATTTCCAAAATAACAAGCATTTTTTTAAAAATATCACCAGAGGAGGAGGTGCAGCACCCCAGAGGAGGAGGTTCAGCACCCCAGAGGAGGAGGTTCAGCACCCCAGAGGAGGAGGTGTAGCACCCCAGAGGAGGAGGTGCAGCACCCCAGATGGGGGACAGGAGGCTAGCAGGCTCCACAGATTAACAGGCGAGGTGGAGTTCATAATGAACCCCGATAACCCCTAAACCAGCACTATCTTCTTCATCAGGAGGGGGGATGAGGACGGAGGGGGGCTATGGGGGGGCTAGGGTACACAGACCCAAAAAATCCCTTGAGGGAAGTTAAGTCCTTGAGAATGTTCAGCTCTTAATAACTCACACAATAAACCAGATACCACTGTGCATGTGTGTGTGTGTGTGTGTGAGTGAGTGTGTGTATGTGTGTGGGTGTGTGTGTGTGTATGTGCATGTGTATGTGTCTGTGTGTGTGTGTGTGCGTAAGTGCGTGTATACGTGTATGCGTGTGTGTGTGTGTGTTTGGATGTGTGCACAGGGTGTGAATTGACTGGCGGATGGGGGATTTGATCAGTGTTAGTCAGCGATGTGTATGCAGCACAATGGGACTCAGAGAGTGAGACTGTAGCAGAAGAGAAACAGCCACAGACATTTTCCTGATCACTATGAGCTCGCCTGTTCACTTGTGTGCAAATTCACTGTTTGCTAATAATTCCAGTTTAGCAGAGTGGCTTGCAGGCATTGGTGCTCCATGCAGTGGGGAACTACTGGACAACTGTGTAGCCAATCGTCTCCTTTCCAAACTGCTACATTATGATCACCTGGCTTCACCAGCTCTCTGGAGTGACATATTTTTAAAACAGACCATTTTAAACAAACCACTTCTGTATTTTCAACATTGACAAAGGGATGATTTTTCATATTTTTCTTTTTTGTTGGTGGCAGATAAATTATAACCCCACCTCACCCAAGCAGAGGGTACATTGCTTAAATAGCCATTTACTTCCTGCTACTACGTGCCCTGAAACTGACAAGCCTTGTCAGACAAAACTTCTGTTCAACAAATCAGGCTTATCTGCATAAAAGAGTACGAGCCTCCTCTTTTATTTATTTTGTCTGAAAGTAAAAGCGCATCCTCTTGTGTAACACTTCTCTCTGTGTACTGGTTGTGATAAATATTTTCTGACACCAAAAAAAAGTGTGGCATCATGAGAATATATGAATAAATGCTTTTTATATTAAGCTGTTACCATTTCAGTATTCATAAAAGAATAAACTGTCAGAGTATGAACATATTGACAGGAGAAATGCTTACTTCAAAACATTTTTTCCACAAATCATACCCTGGCTGTGCGTGCATGTGTGTGTGTGTGTGTGTGTTTGTGTGTGCGTGTACAGTACGTGCGTGCGTGGGATTTGTTGAAGAAATATTTTGTGTGTTACGTTACTTCAACTCTATGATAATTTTTTATCCAACAGTCCAACAGGGATCAAACGATCAGAGTAAAATGTACTCTATCAGAGTTGATTTAACAGTGAAGACTTATCTGTGGTATTGCGTTTCATAAGCTGTGGAACAGGGGTACAGCACTGGGGTCCTCTGAATCTAACTGGCCTCTGCTAAACAGGCAGAGTAACACAAACAGCGGATTAAAACCAGTTTCATTCAATTTCAAAGAGGCAGAGTTAAGCAGTGAGCTCAGGTAACACTCCCACTATCTCGTATTTTCGTGTGAAAAAATAATAGTTAAGTGAGCGCTCCGGTTATAAAATATGCATAATGTTAATAACTGAGCGTTAAATAATCCTGCACACACCGTGTAAGGTTATTGCGACAACATGCAAAACTATTTAAAAGCCAGTGCTTTATAAAAGTATATTTTGTACTATACTTCGCTCTGTACAGAAACTAACTTTGTTTTGTTCCATTTTTAGTCTGCTAATAAAACAAGTGAAGTTGCAATAACTTACATTTGGCTGTCCGCATGCTTGAAAACATTCCAATCTCCCTCTGCAATAAAGCAGTAGCTCCACGCTGTTTGTACTGTGGTTAATATCATAATTATCATCCATTCACAGTTGTACGCATACACAGTGTACTTAAGGGAATGATGCCAAGAAGCATAAAACTTATTTTTTCTCCACTGTAATAAACGAGCATTTTACAGACACTTTTATCAGCAGTGACCTACAATTCAAAGCAAGTGATACAGTAATTACTCATTAAACCAAACATAAACATGTCATTTACATTGCATCCATTTATACAGCTGGATATACTGAAGCAATGCAGGTTAAGTACCTTGCTCAAGGGTACAAGGGCAGCGTCCTATCTGGGAATTGGCACAGGCGAACTCAACGCACAGGCGAACTCAGCTCACTGGCGAACTCAACGCACAGGCGAACTCAGCTCACAGGCGAACTCAGCTCACAGGCGAACTCAACGCACAGGCGAACTCAGCTCACTGGCGAACTCAACGCACAGGCGAACTCAGCTCACAGGCGAACTCAGCTCACAGGCGAACTCAATGCTCAGGCGATCTCAACACACAGGTGACCTCAACGCACAGGCAAACTCAACGCACAGGCGATCTCAACACACAGGCAAACTTAATGCACAGGTGAACTCAACGCACAGGCAAACTCAACGCACAGGCAATCTCAACACACAGGCAAACTTAATGCACAGGTGAACTCAACGCACAGGCAAACTCAACAACGCACATTTCATCAGCAAGATACGTGGCTGACCAGCTGACATTGAGATCATATAAACGAACTCCCTTTGTAATGGGTTTGTCACAGCAGAGGACACAATCGGATCAATTCAAATTCACACGGCAATCTTGCAGAACACCACCTGCTGTTCGGGTTTTTTTTTCTTTTTTTAAAGTCAGAATTATGTCTCTGTGAGCGCTCTGTGGAGAAAGCACATCACTGTTTATAACGTGTGAAAAGAGTCTGAGGAAAACAGCCTGAATCACCAGAGACAGGCTCAAACAAACGAGCCCCAGCATTCCAAAGGGCCCAGCAACAGCAAATGACTGCGTCTGATCTGCAGAAACAGAGCTGCTGAAACACCGCACATACTGATGACTCCGGCGCTGTTACAAAAACCTATCAAAAGCACTTCTGATCATCACTTAAAATAACCGAATAAGAATAAATGAACTGGGAGTTCACTGCAGGATTTGATGGAAAAAGCCTAACATTGCGCTAAATCCTGTTCATAAAATGCCTTCTGTAGTGACAACACGAATCTCCCGCTGAAAGTTAACCACAAACATCCATAATCTGATAACAAGCCTGATAACTACCCGAGATAGCCCCGCCCCTTTGTCCATGACCCCGCCCCTTTGACCTGACTGGCCCAATGAGGACCAAGGGGAAGGGCCATGGTGTCGGTTTGAGGCACGGGGGAGGCGTGGCCAAAGCGGGAAGCCTGGATTGGCTGGGGCATAGCGAGAAGCAGTGTCACACGCCAGGTCACCCACCGTTACCACTACAGTGGACAGGCGCAGCCATATAGAGAGGAAAAATATATATATACACAAATTCAGGCAATAAATTACTTCAGCTACATAGGGCCATTTCAACAGTCTAATTTAATATGGTATTTGGTACAGTGCTACAGGAATGCCCAATTTATTAAGTATTAATAAACCATTAATAAGCATTAATAGTAAATTGGACATGATTAAACCTTTATAAATGACTTATAAATGCTAAGTTGAAATTAAAGATTTAGACGCTATTGTGAGATGATTTCTAAGTGGTCATTTTAAATCACTGCAGTAAATGTTAATGTCAGAAAATTTTGGGCCCCTGTGGATGAGTTATGACTATATGACGGAAACTTACTCGTTACAATACCAGTTCATCGCTTTGTGATTATGCCATTATAATGAAGAAGGAGAAGAGGAAGAGGAAGATGAAGAAGAAGATTTCCCACTCTTAAGTCTGGCATCACATCATCGCTGGTTAGGACCATATGGCAATGAGAGACAGCGCAAGCTTGAAGCAGAGAAAATCTTCCTTAAAAAAAAAAAATTTTAAAAACCCCCACAGAAGCAGACAAGCACAGAAAGGAAAGAGGAGATTCTATCATAAGTCCCGACTGCCAGGGACACGTTTTCATTACCAGAGCGATTTTTCATGTGACAATCGCACAAAAACAGATGCTGCCTCTTTTTTTCCCCCTCCTTCCCGAGTCACTCCCACTCTTCATCCGGAGCGAAAGAGAGACATCGCTCTCTCAGAGCCACTCTTAAAGGGGGTCCATTATTAATCCGGAGAGCGGGACGTGCTTTTTATTTTTAACCCGCGTCGCTGAGCCGCCGTCCTCCCGCGTGCGCGAGGATTAAACATTCAGCGCTTTGTTCTGGAAGCTTCTCCAGAGCAGAGACTCGGGTCTTCTGCCCGGGTTCAGTGGAGGAAAGAGTCCTTCTAATGAAACAGCACGGACGTTCACGCAGCTACAGTGGCATGACGACACCGAGCTTAAAACACTGACTTAGCGTTAAGTGAAGGAGTGACAGACTCTCCGTCTTTTGAGTGAGACGTTAAACCGAGGTCCTGACTCACTGCGGTCATTAAAGACCCCGTGACACTTGTCGCAAAGAGTAGGGGGTTCCCCGGTGTCCTGGCTAAACTCCCAACCTGGCTCACTCAAACTTGCCACCTAATCATCCCCTGATTCAATTGGCCAAAAGAATGTTCTCTCCCTTTCCAGTGGATTAGCCCCTTGAAGGCCATCTTCAGACCTTTGTCATAACCCGATTCATGCATATTCATGATGAGACTTTAAGAAAACAATAAACCTAATTCATGAATGGGGATATATTCAGATACTGCTAGGCCACGGGATTCAGCTAAGCTCTTCACCTCCAGCTTGTGGATGAAGAGCAAGCCGCTCAGGGTCATAGGTCATAGGTCATGAAGGCAGTGACCCCGGTGACCCCGGCTGGGTGTCACCGCCAGATCCCAAAGACCAGGGTTCAAGTCCATCCACAGCCTGTGTTTACTTAAAGTGGCTCAAACGGCTGGGACTGTGTGCGCAAGTATGTAGGGTGGCCAATTCACAACCCATGTATAAACGGGTTTATTAAATTTAGGAAGGGGGTCCGTTCCCCTCTGTATCTGTAACCCTCTCTCTGCATCCCCCCCCCCCCCCCCCCCGTCTCAATAAAGTGAAAAAATACATATGGAGGAGAGACGGTCTGCTCTCATTTCTTTTTAATAAAAAAGTATTTCAAATAAAGGATTTGACCCAGGTCTGCTGTAAACTCTCTCTTATCCTTAATGGGGACGCGAGGACAAAGATGGAGAGAACCTCTCTCTCTCTGTCTCTCTCTGTCTCTCTGTCTCTCACTCTCTCACTCTCTTACTCTGTCTCTCTCTCACTCTCACTCTCTCACTCTGTCTCTCTCTCTCTACTTTAATCGCAGGCATTTTTCCCCCAGCTGCTAATTAAATCAGCAGGCTTAATGGCACCAGGGGTGTCACTACGCAGACCCTTAACAAGATCCCAGGGAAAGTGCACGGTTGGGCAACGCATTTGACCCCGGTGTGCAATGCTGGAAGCTGTGACTGAGTGACAGGTTTGGAGTGTACTTGTTTGGATTTTGAGACCTCAAAGTTCCTCGGGGATACTTCCTTAGATGCACTTGGGCTCTGAGGAAACAACACAAGCAGGGTGGCAGTGTGGTACAGCAGTTTTGCCTGGGTAACCACACACACACACACACAGACACTCACACACACACACAGGCATGCACGCACACAGGCACACACACACTCACATGCGCACACGCGCACACAAGTACACATACACACTCACAAACACACACATACACACGCACACATACACAAACGCACACGCACACACACACACACACACACACACACACCAGATTGCCTTTTCAAAGCCTATTTAGAAATTCTTGGAAAATGGGCCCGAAATCTTCCCCAGTGTTTTTATTTCCACTCAGAGAGCCGTCCAGAGCGCCTTTCATGAAACAACAAAATCGACGTGTTCTCGTTTTTTCCCCTCAAAGATTCACAACGTTTGGAGCGGAGTGTCAGATGAATAATTCAGGCTGAAAAGAAGCCCGTCCTGAATCGTGAACGTCGGGTTTGTCTCTGGTAGGGATCGCGGTAATACCACCAGCTGGGACCCCCCCCCCAAACACTCAACCCGTCACCTCCCACCACCCTCCAGCCTGACCACCCTGATCACCCAACCCGCACCTCCCACACCCGCCCCCAACCCTGACCACCCAACCCGCACCTCCCACACCCGCCCCCAACCCTGACCACCCAACCCGCACCTCCCACACCCGCCCCCAACCCTGACCACCCAACCCGCACCTCCCACACCCGCCCCCAACCCTGACCACCCAACCCGCACCTCCCACACCCGCCCCCAACCCTGACCACCCAACCCACCCTCTGCCACCGGCCCCCCCCCCGATCACCCAACCCGCACCTCCCACACCCGCCCCTCACCCGCCCCCAACCCTGACCACCCAACCCACCCCCCCCACCTGCCCCTCACCCGCCACCCCCCACCACCACCCGCCCTCCGCCACCCGCCCCCCCCAGATCACCCAACCCACCCCCACCCTAATCACCCAACCTGCCACAACCCCCCGCCCCCCACCCTGACCACCCCCCCACCCGCCACCCCCACCCCCACCTGCCCCCCCACTCCGACCACCCAACCCAACCCAAACTGCCCACCCGCCCTCCGCCACCCGCCCCCCCCAGATCACCCAACCCACCCCCACCCTAATCACCCAACCTGCCACAACCCCCCGCCCCCCCCCCAGATCACCCAACCCACCCCCTCCCTAATCACCCAACCTGCCACAACCCCCCGCCCCCCACCCGCCCCTCACCCGCCACGCCCACCCCCACCTGCCCCCCCACCCCGATCACCCAACCCAACCCAAACTGCCCACCCAGACCACCTAACCTGCCCCTCCACCCGCCCCCACCTCCCACCCCCATCACCAAACCCGACCCCCCCCCACCCGCCTCCCCTACCTCGAGGCCCCCGCCCACCCCCCCTAAAATTACTCTAATTACTCCAACAGCAAAATGTCCAGCACAAAGTGCAAGGAATGGAAATGCTCAGAAGTGAATTCTGAATGGATTAAACTCTCCGGTTCGCATCATCAGTAGTCATTTGCGAGCTGGAAGCAGAGGCAGTTTAACCTTTCACCTGATCTCGGGTCTCTAAGGACTTTTCGTTTACTTCGCTTGAAGTACAGGCACGCCAGCGGCCTGAATAATCTATCGGAGAGAAATCCCAAAGCGCTCCCTAAATTGAGTCTTGTGTTGTAGCTTTCTTTTTTCCACGGCATGAGAGAAAGAGAGAGAGTATAGGGAAAAGAACACTAAAGCAGAGTTCAGTGTGGTTCAAATCAATTACGTCATTTCATTTTATCAGACGTCAGCATAGAACACACAAACGCTCGCTAACAAGCTGCAGCTAGCTGAGAATTTTTAAAATTACGGATATATAGAGTAGGCTATATTTGTCCACGTTCAATAACATTTGCATACAAGAGCATGCTAACCAATTTGATGGTGAAAAGGAGAATGATGACATCGCAAAATAGAATTGGAAACTATGCCTAATTATACTGTACCTATATGAGCTGTATGAGCTATACCTAATAGCGTTGATAATTGAGCAAATGAATTGCTGGAATGCAAATACAAACAGGTTGAGAGTAAGGATCAGGTCAAAGGGAAGTAAATGTAATCGGGTTGAGAGTAAGGATCAGGTTAAAGGGAAGTAAATGTAATCGGGTTGAGAGTAAGGATCAGGTTAAAGGGAAGTAAATGTAATCGGGTTGAGAGTAAGGATCAGTTCAAAGGGAAGTAAATGTAATCGGGTTGAGAGTAAGGATCAGTTCAAAGGGAAGTAAATGTAATCGGGTTGAGAGTAAGGATCAGTTCAAAGGGAAGTAAATGTAATCGGGTTGAGAGTAAGGATCAGTTTAAAGGGAAGTAAATGTAATCGGGTTGAGAGTAAGGATCAGGTCAAAGGGAAGTGGCTGGCTGGTGGTTCTTTTTTCGTAAGCGATATGAGCGCAGAACGGTCGCGCAAGGTCAGCAGAATCGGGAGCGAACACTCGGAGGACGCAGCCACGCTTCAGCACAGTCAGCAGGATCTGGACCGAAACCAGGAGGAGGGAGGGTCGGGTCCCAGGTGGGGCTCTCACCTGACACTCCCACACTCGCCTCCCACCCCCACCCCCACCCCCACTCCCACTCACACTCACACACCCACCCCCACCCCCACCCCCACTCCCACTCCCACTCACACACCCACCCCCACTCCCACTCACACACACACACCCACCCCCACTCCCACTCACACCTACACACCCACCCCCACCCCCACTCCCACTCACACACCCACCCCCACTCCCACTCCCACTCACACACACACACCCACCCCCACTCCCACTCACACCTACACACCCACTCCCACTACCACTCACACACCCACCCCCACTCCCACTCACACTACCACTCACACACCCACCCCCACTCCCACTCACACTCACACACACACACCCAGCCCCACTCCCACTCCCACTCACACACCCACCCCCACCCCCACTCACACACCCACCCCCACTCCCACTCACACACCCACCCCCACTCCCACTCACACACCCACCCCCACTCCCACTCCCACTCACACATCCACCCCCACTCCCACTCACACACCCACTCCCACTCCCACCCCCACTCACACATCCACCCCCACTCCCACTCACACACCCACTCCCACTCACACCCCCACTCACACACCCACCCCCACTCCCACTCACACACCCACCCCCACCCCCACCCCCACTCCCACTCACACACCCACCCCCACTCCCACTCCCTCACACACACACACCCACCCCCACTCCCACTCACACCTACACACCCACTCCCACTACCACTCACACACCCACCCCCACTCCCACTCCCACTACCACTCACACACCCACCCCCACTCCCACTCACACTCACACACACACACCCACCCCCACTCCCACTCACACACCCACCCCCACCCCCACTCACACACCCACCCCCACTCCCACTCCCACTCACACATCCACCCCCACTCCCACTCCCACTCACACATCCACCCCCACTCCCACTCCCACTACCACTCACACACCCACCCCCACTCCCACTCACACACCCTCTCCCACACACACACCCACCCCCACTCCCACACACACTCCCACTCACACACCCACCTACACTCGCCTCCCACCCCCACTCCCACACTCACCCCCACTCCCACTCCCACACTCGCCTCCCACCCCCACTCCCACACTCACTCCCACTCCCACTCACACACCCACCCCCACTCACACTCACACTGGTTTTTTTCTGTGGCAGAAAAACAGTCTTCCATATGGAAATGTCTCCTTTTGAAGTTCTTTTACAATTTTGTTTCCTGCATGTTTGGCTCAGAGCCATTTGCTTTGTCTTCAAAAAATTCTTTCATTTTGACCAAAAGAGTTTCAGTTTCAGAGCCCAGATGTCCACACCTTCCACAGTCAGGACCTCGCCTTGCCTCGCCTGCCAGACAGTGCTGAAATAATAATGCGGAAACCGCAACCTCGCTCTGAAGGAATCGTCCGAAGACGAGCGCATCAGAGGGGAGGGAAGCGGTTATGTATCTGACTGATGCATGCTGGGAAGGCCCGTTACCTCTCGCACCGCCTGCAGAGCTCTTTCTGCCGTACCGCGTCCCGAAGAGGGCCAATCACCCCTCAGAGGGTCAATCACCCCTCAGAGGGCCAATCACCCCTCAGAGGGCCAATCACCCCTCAGAGGGCCAATCACCCCTCAGAGGGTCAATCACCCCTCAGAGGCCGTTACGAACTCGGAATTAACACCAATTACACGGCTCTCAGGACCGAGGGTGCAAGCACGCTTTAAAAGGAATGGAGGAATACACCTGGGGGGTGTTAGTGCGGGGTGGGGGGGTGGGGGGGTGGGTTTGGGTCGGGTGCAGAGGGGGGAGGGGGGATGCGTAGGGAACTGCGTGACAGAGAGTCGTTCACCATGGATTTGCACTGAAGGAACAAGTAACACCCCCCCCCCTCCCCTTCATTCCACCTCAAGGTTTAGTCTATGAGGGGGAAACAGTCCACATTCAACTTCTTCTGTGTCCCTCAATCGGCTGTGACTGCTTGTGACAGTAAGAAGAGTCTACAGATAAAACGTGTGGTGGGGGGAGCGGGGGGGGGGAGGGGGGGGGCGTCCCAACAGAACTTCTGGCAAAAGCTACATGACTAATATGCACAAAGCCAATGAGGAAATAAGGCAGCACAGTTCTGATGTGATTCTCTGTGACGGTGTTTTTTTTACATTTCTGAGTCATACTAATGAGTCAGATAATATAAAAAATAAAAAAGCAGAAAGGAGAATGTCTATCTCTGTCCACACTCTCACTCTCTCCTCTCTGTTTTCTCTCGCTCTCTCTCTTTGTCCTCTGTCCCTCTCTACTATTTTTACTGGGTCATGTTGAACCCCCTCAGACAGCGAAACTGGAACACATTCGCAGGTGGGAAGGGAGGGGCAACGTTTTGGGAAGGCTGCACATAACCACTGCTCAAAACAAGGATAATGCATCCTTTTGATGATTCCAATGAAGCATAGAAGCATTTTGAAGATCATCATTTATACGCTTGAGAATCCACATACATACACACACACACACACACACACACACACGCACAAACTGCCATAAGTTATCTTCTTTTAACCAGAAAATATAAAGTTCCATCACATATAAAGTTCTTTGCATATGCAGATATGATCCCAAAGAATAAAATGTCCTCCGTCTTCAACTCTTTGATCTATTATTAATCAAAAGTTTTACATTTCTTGGCAGTTCTTTCCAGAACACCTCAGCCTGCTGTTTTTTCCTTTTTTCTCCACTGAATTACACAAATTCAGCCCTGAAATTGAACAATGGCCCTAAATACTGCGTGATCCGGGGGGGAAATGCCGAGGAACTCGTGAAATTGTGAAGAAATGTGATCTTAACAGTTCACAGGAAAGACAAAGAGGACACACACATTACGCAGACTGTGGGTTTGGCCCAAAAACTTCCATGGAAACTGAAATTATATCAAAAATCCCCAGAAAGTGACCTGTCCCTTCAGCTCACAAATCTGGATCCAGTTGTGTACTGCGCTGTCACATGAAACCAACGCACACCTGCTGGGTTAAGCTGTACCATCATTTAAATATATATTTTTTTATGTTCACTGGGTCATTTTTATAACAATTTAGAAAAAGGTTTTGATTTTAAAGTTTAAGCAGTATTAATAACGTAATTAATTTATAATCCACCACGGTTAGTTGGTTAGTTTAGATGAGACAGGGGTTCAGGGGTTCAGGGGTTCAGGGGTTCCCCTGATATCGACCGAAGACTACTTGTCGCGATAGGGGGAACATGTCACATAGCAACAGTGCGGAATGCAATCTCATGTGGAATTTCCCAATTTGGGAGACCCTGTTTTCCTCTTTAACATCCTACTTAATCACATTCTCTCATGCCGGACCCAAAACGGACAATGAAAAAGTCTGGAAAATACTTTCGGAAACTATCACTCAGTTATTACACCTGTATTAAGCATTAATAACAGCAGTCCTATTCCAAAATGATTTGCACACATTTGTAATAAGCCGATAGACACTTGATAGGTAACAATTCTGCATTTCTGCAGTCAATCATCTGCAAGGTGGGACCTGGGGAGCTGCAGGGTGTCGTTGGTTTAAAATTTCACCTTAAAACCAGCAACCAGTGCAAACCAAACTGACCAGGAGAGGGGAGGCACCTGGGCAGTCAGCTGGGCAGTCAGCTCTGCAGTCAACCGCAGGACAATGGTTACAGATCCCTGCTCTAAAACTGCAAGCACAACAACAAAACTTCTGCATTTCCAAAACCGTGATTTAAAAAGTTAGCAACCAAAAGGCAGGAGACTATTTCAAGCTTATTTCCCTGGTAACACAGCAGAGTCTCTCTGCTCTCTCTCTCTCTTTCTCCCTGTCTCTCCCGCTCTTTGTCTCTCTCTCTCTTTCTCTCCCTCTCTCTGCTGTGCGTAAGTAAGCTGGAAGAGTCAGTACTTCTTCTGAAGGGGAAAATCCATCAAACTCTCCAGGGACTAACAGGGCAGAGCAGCTGTATCCTAGAAAAAAAAAATGTCACGGTTGCAGTTTGCATGCTATTGTTCAGCAGTTTCTCCCTCTCATCCTTCCTTTGCTCGTTCCCTCCATTCCCCCCTCACTCCATTCAGCTGCAGCTCGGGGTCCACAGCAGGGGCGGGCGGTTCTGGTCCGGGGGGGCCCGTGGAACAGCACAGACCGGAACCGAAGGGACTCAGCGAGCGCTGGGCCTGCCGTCTGCGCAGGTACACAGGTGAGTGCGCACGCTTTTCGTTTTCCACCAATCGCCCCCGCCTAAATGAGTCATTCGGCTGTACACACCAACCCCGGTTCAGTCGAGGATTAGATCGTCATAAAGCATTTCATTTAGGGTCTCAAGAACAGTCTTCAGCTACCGACCATGCACTCAACAAGAAATGTGGCTGATCCCATCTCTATCTGTAACCCTCTCTGTGCTGTGATCCCATCTCTATCTGTAACCCTCTCTGTGCTGTGATCCCATCTCTATCTGTAACCCTCTCTGTACTGTGATCCCATCTCTATCTGTAACCCTCTCTGTGCTGTGATCCCATCTCTATCTGTAACCCTCTCTGTACTGTGATCCCATCTCTATCTGTAACCCTCTCTGCACTGTGACCCCATCTCTATCTGTAACCCTCTCTGTACTGTGATCCCATCTCTATCTCTAACCCTCTCTGTACTGTGATCCCATCTCTATTTCTATTGCTGTCTCTAAAATGTAGATGTCCATTTTACACACATATATGCCATGGTCTCCAAAAGACCAAAACCAAATACTCCTGTCAGGGGCTGTAGAACAATTTGGTTGCTTTCCGGATTAAAAAAAAAATAAACAAATTTTAAATCTACTTGGTTCTTTGTGCGTAGCTATTTCAAATGATTGAACAGGGTCCTAAAAAAAATTCTGCAATTATGTTGCCAGAAGAAAACCTCAAAGTGCATCACCACGAACATATAGAACTTTGTCTCAGAACAAACTTTCTCTATCTGTGCCTGCCAAAATATACTGAAGCTGATTCAGAGATATGAGCAATAGATTTTCTGTTATTTTGGATGCATAACATAATTACACCTAAGACCTGCCAATATTTTTGAAAAAAAAAAAAATAGATACATAATTCCTCCATAAATAAGCTGTTGACAGTTTGGGAAACAAACAAAAAAATTTTTTTGCACTTCTCCTGAAATTTCATTTTGAGGTCAGGTGTGAGGTTAAGCTCCACCCCTTTTCCATGAGAGCTGTCACTCAAGTCCACGCCCATCCATTCAGAAAGCAGAGCCCATCAATGACAGTATATAATTGGTTGACGGGACGCTGCTGGTATCACTTGGAGGCCAATCGTATCACTTCCTGTTCGGCCTTTGGTGGAACGAATACCAGGAATGCACAAGATTGCGACTCACTTATCTTCAAATGAAATCAAGAATTATTTTTAAATGTTATCTGGTTAAAAAAAAAAAACTAATTTCCTTGTAATTGAGAAGAGAGAATATGCATCACACCGCACTGGCTTTAACTCAGTGACATTCACATCGGAGAGAAAAACACACACCAGCGCCACGCAAAGCAGTCAACGCAAGCAGAGTGAGCACAAAGACCTTACAGCAGAAGTAAAATTACACTGGAGGTGGCAATTACCATTCTGAATAAAAATCACACACTGCAACACTTAACATTTCTATTCCCGTTGCAATGACTTCTCCCTTGTCGCCGAGTCAGAACCCGCACAGCGACTGAAGAAATTTCTGGCTTTGTACAGGGACAACAAAACGGAATTAAGACCTTTGTGACATCACCTAACTGGTGGGAAACAAAGAGGACCTCAACCAATCGGTAACAGCCAACAACGCTGATGGTGATTGGTGGATTCTTTTATTGCTATTTCCAGGCTCTCCGTGTGCATGTTAACAGGGAATATCCACCAACCACTGTCAGCATTGTGATATGTGCACTGGAAATATTCTTATTGTCAACCGTTAAGGGTACACCATGACTGTATTTCTTCTTTTTCACAATCCCTGGTTTTTCTTATTTCTACCAAACAAAATTCACCAGTTTTTCCCCACAGGTGAACCTCTGTGGACCGCTCGGAATGCGATGGCCTTGAACATCACTCACATATACCTGTGCCGCAGTCACCTCCATCTGTCTACCTACTGCACCATACATTCAAATTAACTTCAGATGGAAATGACGTCTGCAATGATGAAATGCATATCTGCTCTCAGAAAGTCACAGGCAGGAGGAGCACTTCAGTCACCTTGAATTGTCCCTAGGATATACGTCATATTACTGCGTTCTTAATTAAAAACATTTTTTATCCTTTAGGGTCAGCTGAATTTGAAAACAGAGGCTCTGAATAAGGTGCTCCTCCCTAATTAGTTTATTCACCCGTGAAGATGTTACAGAGTTGGGGACATAATACTGCCATCAGCATATATACATTCTTACACCATCGCAGCCAATATGCCAAGACATTTTAATCTTTTAGCCTCGTTTTTACTGAAAACCATGAGTGTGGATCACTTCCTGCCGGTAATTCAGGTGAGCGGGAGAGCGTAAACAGGCACAGCACAGGCACTTCCTCCCGGAGATCTCAGACAGGAAGTGGCGTTAAATCTGACCGCAAATGTATCCTGGCTGCTATAAACACCGCCTTCCCCATCAAAGCGGATATTTACAGATTAACCGCAATCCCCCACAAGGCTCTGAGCTCAAATTCAGCCGTTAGGAGTAGAGTTACGCTGAGACGGTTAAGCACAAAATCACCACTTACGCAAGAGCCTATAACAATCTTACACTTTCATACTTGAGTAAGTCACATTAACGAATATGGAGAGATGACTGTCATGCACAGAGTTTGAAGTCTTCAGTGCACACAGATTCAATTCGGGTGCCTTGAATAACACGCCAAGAGGGCTCTTTTTTTACTGGATAAAACCCAGGAAGCTCCGCCCTCAAATAGACGCCAACAAGAGACTCTTATTAAATACGCCCAGTTTAAACTGCACTCTGGAATAAAAGGCGAATAAAAGGCTCGAATAAACAGGGTCCTCTTGGATTGGATAACCCAGTTTAGCCAGAGAGACACAATCATGTCCAGGACTTTTAAAAAAGGATTAGTCTCACACAGGCCCCACTCAGTAATTGCACTATTTTCCTTGTGATTTGATGCGGCATTTTGGGGGGGGGGGCATTAATATTCAGTGAATGAAGTACAATTACCATGGGGATGTCTGGCTGAAAAAAATGAGATGTACGCGCACCAGGAAAATACAACACAAAGTCCTTCAGAAAAACCTACTTATTCACGTAATAAGCAATGTATTCATAATGCTATCTTTGCATAATTTGTATTGGGGGAAAAAACTGGAAAGCAAACTCCATTATGTTTATGTAAAACATTGCAAAAATGCTTAGGAAAGAAGAAATAAAAGTCACATTTCAGTAACCTTAAAAATGACCTTAAAAATGAGATCATTCCCAAAATCATTCCCACCTGAGAGTACAGAAGGCCCAGGTAACTCACAGACAGGCACACGGTGGCAGAGACTTTGCTAAGGAATGAGGAAGCACTTATTTATCAAATACACATCAGCGGGAATGCATCTGACACAAGGCATTAGAATCACATCTTTTTCCAAATCAGCGAGAGCCCAGCGGTGTTCATTCAGACTGGCTTTTTGCCTCAAGTATGGCCGAGTTCAGTATGCTCCTCTCGCAGAGATTAAATTACCAAGGAGGAAATTAAGACGGACGGGCTGGTTCTCATTTAAGTGAACTTCAGTTCCCATGATCCTTTGAACCTGTCAGGTGGCATTAGACGAACGTCGGGAGGGCGGCATGCCGTGCTGCCGAAACTGAAACTCAGAACCGAACAGCGCCCGGCCCGCTCGGGATCTGAAATATACTTAGAGCCTGAAATATGATCCCCAAACATGACACCGTTTTCTTTTTCAGGTTGTTGTATTTTTTTTGGTGTTGTTTTTCAGCTGTTCTTTCCTGAATGATGATGATGCACATTTTTGGCTGGACCGCAACAGCGGGGCCAGCCCTATACACGCAAATGTCTGTGACTGACTGAGCAACTGAGTGATGAAGTTACACCATTGGTCAGCCGAGTTATGAAGTTACACCATTGGTCGGCCGGATGAAGGTTCTGACCCGGTCTTGTTTTTGTTCTTCGCCGAGCGGAGCCACACGCTGCGGGTTTTAGAAGCGCAGCCTCCTCCTCCTCCTCCTCCTCCTCGTCAGATAAACCTCCTTTTCCAGCGGCGGGGGGGAACTAGCAGACCTTAACGACGACGCGCGGCTCCATCTTTTACCCCCCCCCCATTCGAGGACTTCCTGTCAAACGAGGGCCCAGCAGAGCGACGGACAAAAGCGCTTCGACCCGACAGGAAGTGGAATAAAACAAACCTCAGCGCCTAGCCCCAGGAGCTCGGGCCGCTCTGAAAAGGGAATGCGTTCCACTTTCAGCCAGACGAGGGGGGGGGGGGGGGTACAAAAAACAACAACAACAACTAAGCCAGATCTGCATTCCTGTCGTGTGAATTTTGCATCATTTGTAGCTATAAATCATTCCCTTATGCTGACAAACCCTTCCCCGGTGCAACGTGAATATCAAACACACACGGTTCAGTCTCTGTAAGTATCTGCCAGTAAACCGAATCGTGCCAAATGATCTCATTGGCTCACGGCAGCCCATTGACCGAGACTAAACAGAAAGTAAACCGCGGGTCGGCATCCACAGAAGATGAAAATGTTAGATTTATAAATGACATAAACACCTGAGCCATCAGGCCTTGTTATTTCCCCCCCCTCTGAAAAGTTTCCTCTTTCACGAGAAGGCCAGCAAACAGCTGAGAGCAGCTGTGTTTTGGAGCTTTGCTCAAGAATGTTTCGAGCAAACACAAACCCGCAGACACCCAGCCCGACTGTAAAAATGTACCGATGTCTTACAAAACTGGAAAAACACAGCTGCCCGATTCCCCTCTGCAGGGGGGCGTTGCCCAGGCTAGTGCTGAATGTGTGAACAACAGAGCATGGGTGATACTCCTCCAACCACAGGGGGGCGATAGAGAGCTCTGAGGGATCAAAGCAGCCAGGAGGGTGGAGCTGGTAGGATGTAGGGTCAAATGTTAAGCAAAACTTCTTTTTTTAAGGTTTAGAAGGTATTTCAGCCATGCATGCAGATCTTGGTTACTTCTTTCAATCAGAGGACAATCTAGGCCTTGTAAAAGGGGTTTGAATTTTTAGCCAATCAGCAATTTAGATTAATAATTAAAGTGTTTAAAACCAGCAGACACTGCAGCCCTCCAAGACTGGATGGAGTCTTACGCTGCTGTACTTTCTTTCTATTTCTGGCAAACTTGTGAAATCATATTTATTCCTCCCTCTAATTATGAATTTATTTTACGGGCAGTCAAAGCTCTCTCTCTCTCTCTCTCTCTCTCTCTCTCTCTCAGCAGCTCAAACTTGTCTCTCAGGGAATCCGGTCTGGACCATCGCTCTGGAAACCTGAGTGACAGCTCGCCTCATCACCCTTTTTCGGGAACAGCTTCCTCTGTCAGAGAGATGAGCTTCATGCTAAAAAATAAGTGGTGCGGTTAAAATTCTGGGTAGATTAAATATTCCAGATAAAGTTACATATAAAGTTATCGCACAATGATGAATCTATTTATTAATAAAGATAAAACAGAAAAGGCAAAATATTTCTGCCATTTATCCTGAACCTGCTATGGGAGCTTTGGTCACAAATTTAGATGGGGACACGATGGGGGGGGGGGGGGGGGGGGGTGTGTGTGTGTGTGTACTGTGGCACACATACACACATGCACACATACAGTCACACACAGACACAGGCACATTCGCACATTCACACACCCACAGGTTAGGGCTAGAGCACACACACACACACACACGCACAGCGACACACACACACTCGCACAGCTACACACACACACACACACACACACACACTCCCACTCCCACACACCCACACACACAGCTACACACACACACACACACACACACACACACACACACACACACACACACACACACACACGCACAAATAATCCCGCACCAGCAGGGAACCCCAATGCACTGTTTCTCAACAAAACAATCCCAGGCAAGCTGCACAAACGGAGGGGTGTTGGGCGCCCGGGGAGACGGTGAGGACTGAGAGTGAGCCTGCAGAGTGAGGACTGAGAGTGAGCCTGCTGAGTGAGGACTGAGAGTGAGCCTGCGGAGTGAGGACTGAGAGTGGGCCTGCAGAGTGAGGACTGAGTGTGGGCCTGCGGACTGAGGACTGAGAGTGAACCTGCGGAGTGAGGACTGAGAGTGAGCCTGCAGAGTGAGGACTGAGAGTGAGCCTGCGGAGTGAGGACTGAGAGTGAGCCTGCGGAGTGAGGACTGAGAGTGGGCCTGCGGAGTGAGGACTGAGAGTGAGCCTGCAGAGTGAGGACTGAGAGTGGGCCTGCGGAGTGAGGACTGAGAGTGAGCCTGCGGAGTGAGGACTGAGAGTGAGCCTGCAGAGTGAGGACTGAGAGTGAGCCTGCGGAGTGAGGACTGAGAGTGAGCCTGCAGAGTGAGGACTGAGAGTGGGCCTGCAGAGTGAGGACTGAGAGTGAGCCTGCGGAGTGGGGACTGAGAGTGAGCCTGCGGAGTGAGGACTGAGAGTGAGCCTGCGGAGTGAGGACTGAGAGTGAGCCTGCAGAGTGGGGACTGAGAGTGACCCTGCGGAGTGAGGAGTGAGAGTGGGCCTGCGGAGTGGGGACTGAGAGTGGGCCTGCGGAGTGAGGACTGAGACTGAGCCTGCGGAGTGAGGACTGAGAGTGACCCTGCGGAGTGGGGACTGAGAGTGAGCCTGCGGAGTGAGGACTGAGAGTGGGCCTGCGGAGTGAGGACTGAGAGTGAGCCTGCGGAGTGAGGACTGAGAGTGAGCCTGCGGAGTGAGGACTGAGAGTGAGCCTGCAGACTGAGGACTGAGAGTGAGCCTGCGGAATGAGGACTGAGAGTGGGCCTGCGGAGTGAGGACTGAGAGTGAGCCTGTGGAGTGAGGACTGAGAGTGAGCCTGCGGAGTGAGGACTGAGAGTGAGCCTGCGGAGTGAGGACTGAGAGTGGGCCTGCGGAGTGAGGACTGAGAGTGGGCCTGCGGAGTGAGGACTGAGAGTGAGCCTGTGGAGTGAGGACTGAGAGTGAGCCTGCGGAGTGAGGACTGAGAGTGAGCCTGCGGAGTGAGGACTGAGAGTGAGCCTGCGGAGTGAGGACTGAGAGTGAGCCCGGGGAGACGGTGAGGAGTGAGAGTGAGCCTGCGGAGTGAGGACTGAGAGTGGGCCTGTGGAGTGAGGACTGAGAGTGAGCCTGCGGAGTGAGGACTGAGAGTGAGAGAGTGGGCCTGCAGAGTGAGGACTGAGAGTGAGCCTGCGGAGTGAGGACTGTGTGACTGCAGAGTAAGGCCTGTGGTGAGTAAGGACCGTGTAACTGTGGAGTAAGGACTGTGTGACTGTGGAGTAAGGACCGTGGTGAGTAAGGACTGTGTGACTGTGGAGTAAGGACCGTGGTGAGTAAGGACCGTGTAACTGTGGAGTAAGGACTGTGTGACTGTGGAGTAAGGACCGTGTGACTGTGGAGTAAGGACCGTGTAACTGTGGAGTAAGGACAGTGTGACTGCGGAGTAAGGACCATGTGACTGTGGAGTAAGGACTGTGTGACTGTGGAGTAAGGACCGTGGTGACTGGGAACGCTCGGAGGGGAATTTACACTTGTTTACACCTGCAGTTACAACTGTCTCCAGTGATAAATGTGATCCTTAAGGGGGGGGGGGGGGTGAGTGATGGGGGACAGAGATGAGGAAAACTGGTAAAGTAATCAGGAAGCACAGCGGGATATTTGTGCTGATTTGTTTTTATCAGTGGAATACACTTCTCTGGGTTTTGGAGCAGTCTGTCGCCTCCTTTGTACTGAAAACTGCTAAAATACTTTCATCACCATCGCAACAGAAACCAAAATAAAAACAATGCTAAAAATAAAACGGCTAAAAGCTGTTCCTGAAACTGTTTTACCTGAAGCTCTGCACTTAGATTACAATGCCGCCCCCCAAAAAATAATTAAAAAGCAGACACTGAGCAACCGGGTGCAAGCAGCATGGAAACTTTGAGAAAGAGAAAACTTAAAATTTGCAGATCCGAAAACAGAGGCGAATGGAGAACAGCGGCACAATTGAAAATAAAAAACTTCCCTACATCATAAAGAGGACGGCGGTGGAGGATGGCCACACTCACTCTCTCTCTCTCTCCAACCAGCGGCTCACGTGTCTTCCTAAAGAGGAAGTGGTCATCGAGGCGTGAGTCACGCCAAGCACGACGGAAACGTCGTCCACCGCCGATCGTCGGCTCCACACGGGCGTCGTTTATCATCATAAATCTCAGTGCGATACCCACCATGCGGACAAAGGTCAAAGGTCGCGATTCGCTGGCACCCTTCTGCAGCGTATACTGAAGCTCGGAGAGAATCTCCCGGCGGTTTGCTGAAGGCCATGAACAGCAGTACATACGCAAGGGGGAAGTTTTAATACAGTCGCGCGTCCCCCACTTTGCCTGCAGTGGCGAATCACGCACCGGGGTACAGGGAAACGTCGCCTTGGCAACCACAAGAGATAACATAATGTAATGATTTTAACCGGATGGCCATTTAAACCACTGTAAGCTAAATGCAGAATCCACCTATCAGGAGCATGAGAAGCGTGTTCATAAACTGAGGTGAGATGGGAGGTAACCACAGATCCAGTGTGTGAGACCTGGTCTGAGACCTGATGTGCCCAGCCAAGCTGAACAGCATGGATTGGTTAGCATTATTCGGTCTTGCAGGAAGCACAGATGCAATTATATTTGCCGACAGCAGTTCTGCTATAGAAAATAGCTCAATTGCGATTCATTGCCTGCCGTTATTTGGCCATGATTACATACATATTCCCTGTACACTTTATAACTGGTGAGCCGTAAAAATAAAGAGACTATTGCTGTTAAAAAAATTATTTTCACTTGAAATTAGTTATGAATTTCCCAGCACGTGTACACACACACACACACACACACACACACATACACAAACGCACACAAAAAGAAATATTAGCATTTAAAATCCAGGTTACAACTTTCAATCCCATCTCAGAAGCAGGAGCACTCCTGTAAGTTTTCCCACTGCAATTTTACAAAATAACATTACAAACGCAGTTCAGCTCAGACCAGTGGCATCCATCCAGAGTTTAAGAACACAAAGGGAAATCTCAAAGACCACACAGAGAAATCTCAAAGGCCACACAGGGAAATCCCAAAGACCACACAGGGAAATCCCAAAGACCACACAGGGAAATCTCCAAGACCACACAGGGGAAATCTCAAAGACCACACAGGGAAATATCCAATGCTACACAGGAAAATCTCAAATGCCACACAGGGAAATCTCTAAGGCACAGAACAGTGACGGATCCGGTGTGCCGATTACAAATTTGTAACTGTCACAGCCCCAGCCACGATGTGCCATTCTGTCCTCTTAATAAATCCACCTGAAAGTGCTTGAAGGCGGTGCAGCACTTCTGAAATTCTGTTCCGCTAATAATTTTTTGAATAGGTCAGCCTGTTCCCATCATTAAAGAAAAGGGAAATTGGAGATAACTGACTCGGATCCTTTTCCATCTAATAAAAGTGTCTCTGTGGGGTGAAAAACAAGGTCAAAGTATGTTTCTTTATAACAAGCTCATCTGCCACAAAATGCAGTATGTTCTCTGGCATTTCTCTAATGGTCTATTCACACAGTAGTGTCCAATCTTGCAGCAATCCAAAAGGTGTGTGTGTGTGTGTCTGTACAGTATGTCTACAGTGCCAACTACAACTTAATTTATATCCTCTTTCAGTAAAAACCAAATGCCATCAGAACAAGAATTTGAAACACAGTTTGAAATGTTCTGCACGTATCTGAGTGCAGGTAGATACCGGCTCGCTCGGTTTGTTCTGATTTTTGAGCACTTTAAAAGCAATCGTCAGCTTTTTCACCTGCTAAAATCAATAAGCATTCACTTTCTGCAGCTCCAGGGCTGTTTCCTCTTAATCTTTTTATTATTTTCCTTTTGAGTACCTTTCATGTCTCCGCCTGTCTGTTATAGTCTGATATTGTTTTAGTTTCAGCAGAAATGAACATCACCGAGGAGCGTGTAACAAAATATAGATTAAAAATATAGATTTTAAAAAAGTAGAGTTCAGTTTTCATTTCAGTTGGAGCATTCTCGTGCGCAAACACAACTTTTAGAAGTTTTTCATGTGCGTAGGTTTTCATGAGATTGCCTCCGTTATACTTGCAGATTTAACAGGGAGGGTTAATGCAACCAATTAATGTGTAGAGCTATTTATGTGTCTTCACTGACTTGCCAATTTGGCCCAATCCATTGGTTACTCAGCGCCATGTTCTCAAAGTCGGGACATACATTAGAGGATGAGACAAGCTCTACATGAACGCAGGATGCACAGGTTACTCAGTTACTCAATATTCTCAAAGCCTCTCTCTATAGTTGAAGCTGAAACATCCCAAATTTAAAGCTGCTTTAGACAATTAATTAAAGGGGTGTGACCAAGGGCATCACGGCAGTAATGGATGTTCTGTATTGCAGTACAGCCCCCAGAACCACCCGTTGCAAACCAGAGAGCCTTACAGAGCAGGAAGGACCAAACAAGCACTGGAGGTCTGCACCTGCTAAAGCAAACACACACAGGAGCTGAGAACCTGCTAAACCAAACACACACAGGAGCTGAGAACCTTCTAAACCAAACACACACAGGAGCTGAGAACCTGCTAAAGCAAACACACACAGGAGCTGAGAACCTGCTAAACCAAACACACACAGGAGCTGAGAACCTTCTAAACCAAACACACACAGGAGCTGAGAACCTGCTAAAGCAAACACACACAGGCGCTGAGAACCTGCTAAACCAAACACACACAGGAGCTGAGAACCTGCTAAACCAAACACACACAGGAGCTGAGGACCTTCTAAACCAAACACACACAGGAGCTGAGAACCTGCTAAACCAAACACACACAGGAGCTGAGAACCTTCTAAAGCAAACACACACAGGAGCTGAGAACCTTCTAAAGCAAACACACACAGGAACTGAGGACCTGCTAAAGCAAACACACACAGGAGCTGAGAACCTGCTAAAGCAAACACACACAGGCGCTGAGAACCTGCTAAACCAAACACACACAGGAGCTGAGAACCTGCTAAACCAAACACACACAGGAGCTGAGGACCTTCTAAACCAAACACACACAGGAGCTGAGAACCTGCTAAACCAAACACACACAGGAGCTGAGAATCTTCTAAAGCAAACACACACAGGAGCTGAGAACCTTCTAAAGCAAACACACACAGGAACTGAGGACCTGCTAAACCAAACACACACAGGAGCTGAGGACCCGCTAAACGTTAAGTCTTTGAGTCTGTGAAAAGCGCTATATAAAATAAATGTATTATTATTATTATTATTATTATTATTATAATAAACCAATATCTGCGGAACCACTTGTGGCACATCAGAGGAAGTGATGTCATAGAAGGCACTCAGGTTCTGACGCCCATTCTCCTGGCCTGTCCAATCAATGATTCCAGATTTTCGGCATTAAGGCAGAGTGCTTAGGTCCACATTGCTGTCAGTCACCCCATTTTCCACAAAATGGCCGGTCCACAGGCCTGGGGTCAACTCATTCAATTTAGGAAATCTAATTAAAATTCCATCCACTCTATAAAGAAAATTCTTTTCCTCATGAAATGATCACATTAAAGTGGAATTCACCCACAAACTCATACTCTACATTATCCAAAAGATTTGACACCATACCATGTTTCAATCCGTCGTTTGACAAAGACAGAGGAATGCACTGACTGGGATATGCAGAGTAAACCTGTAGTGGGAGGATAAATCTCACCCCATTAAGAGCGCTCATTAAAAACCAAACCAGGGGCGAGGGAGCCCCGCAGAATCAGGCCTGGGGGTCTGGCCATTCATGCGCTTCGATTCTGCGCTGCCAAAAAGTGACTCAACGGGCAAAGAGATTTGCACGGCCTGAGCAGGCCAACAGAACATTTTAATGAGAACAAAGTCACACCTCATTATAGAAAGGGGTGGGGGTTGTAGAAGCATCAGTAATAATGGTAGGCATTGTGAAAGCAGTAACCGTAGTAGTTATGTAGTAGTAATAGTAGTGTTAGTAGTTGTAATAGCAGTAGCAGCAGCAGTAGTAGTAGTAGTAGTAGTGGCAGTAGTAGTAGAAATTATGTAGAAGTATTAGGAGTAGTAGTGGTCGTAGCAGTTATAATATTGGTTGTTGGGTTAGGTTATGTAGTCGTAGTGACAACAGCAGCATCAACAGCATCAACGGCAGTAGCAGCAGCAGCAGTAGCACTAGCAGTAGCAGCAGCAGTAGCATTAGCAGTAGCAGCAGTAGCAGTAGCAGTAGCAGCAGCAGTAGCATTAGCATTAGCAGTAGCAGTAGCAGCAGTAGCAGTAGCCATAGCAGTAGCAGCAGTAGCATTAGCATTAGCAGTAGCAGTAGCAGCAGCAGCAGCAGCAGCAGCAGCAGCAGCAGCAGTAGTAGCAGCAGCAGTAGCAGTAGCAGCAGCAGCAGCAGTAGCATTAGCATTAGCATTACCAGTAGCAGCAGTAGCCGTAGCAGTAGCATTAGCAGCATTAGCATTAGCAGTAGCAGTAGCAGCAGTAGCAGTATTAGCAGTAGCAGTAGCATTAGCAGTAGTAGCAGCAGCAGTAGCAGTAGCAGCAGTAGCAGTAGCAGTAGCAGCAGTAGCACTAGCAGTAGCAGCATTAGCA